>CM076574.1:1401224182-1401567279 GCA_034641835.2 Pinus albicaulis | reverse complement strand
ATGATTCATCTCATCATGCATGGGAACCATGAATTGTGCTATCTTCTCATCTGCCATTGGTGTCAAGACTTCTACAACTACAACAATAGTTGTATCATCGATGTTGAAAACAAAACAACTAGTACATATGGTAAATTTCACGACACTTTAGGTCTGACACTTTTGACGTATTGTCATAAATTTCCCAAATTTTTCTCAATTTTTTTAATCTCACCAAAAAGCGTGAGAATTACATGGAGAAATTGAGACCCAATGCTCGAAATGTCAAAATAGTGATGATGGGGCTCCAGATGTCGAAATAACGATATTTTTCTCCAACGTCAGACTTGCGACGAAAATGTGTGGATGTCAGAATAATGATGAAAGTGTCCAAATTTTGAAAACGTAGGAATAGCGACGAAGGTGTCCAAATGTTGAAAATGTCAGGAAAGAGAAGAAACTATGTGAGGTTGGGTCAAGTCAGGGTTGGGTCATGTGAGGTTAGGGTTGGATCATGTCAGGTTGGGTTGGGTCAGGTCGATTCATGTGAGGTCTGGTCATGTGAGAGCGCCTAAGGAAACACATTTGGGTGGGTTGGGTTAGGTCAGATCATGTGAGGAAACCCAAGGAAATGCGTTCGGGTGGGTTGGGTTAGGTCTGAGTCGTGCCATGCCATGTGAGGGCGCCCAAGGAAATGTGTTCCGGTGGGTCATGTCAGGTCAAGTCGTGTGAGGGCACCCAAGGAAACACGTTCGTGGGGGTTGGGTCGGTTCAGGTTGGGTCGTGTGAGGTTTCCTGAAGGGAAACACATTCATGCACTGGTTTAGGTGATCAGGTACTTGTGTGAGGGAACCTTATAAGGAAATGAGTTTGAGCAGTGGGTTGTGTGAGGGCGCCCAGAAAAACGCGTTCAGGTAGGCTGGGTTGGGTCGTGTCAGGTCGCATGAGGGCATTGAAGGAAATGTGTTTGGGCAGGTTAGGTTGGGTCTTGCATCCATGTGAGGTCATCCAAGGAAACACGTTGGGGCGGTTTGGCTCATGTCGTGTCGTGTGATGGCGACCATGGAAACACGTTTGGGCGGGTCAGGTTGGGTTGTGTCGTGTCATGTGAGCGCGCCGAGGAAAATGCGTTCAGGAGGGTCAGGTCGAGTCATGTCATTTAGTGAGGGCGCTCAAGGAAACACATTCAGGCAGGTTGGGTCAAGTCATGTCGCATGAGGGCACCCAAGGAAATAATGCGTTTGGGTAGGCCAGGTCGATTCGGGTCAGGTTGTTTGAGGGTGACCAAGGAAACACGTTCGTGCAGGCCAGGTTGGGTCGTGTGAGGCTGACACCTAAGGGAATGCGTTCAGGTAGGTCAGGTTGGTTCCTCATGTCGTGTGATGCTGCCCAAGGAAACGCATTCAGATGGGTCGCGGTGGGTCATGTGACGACACCCAGGGAAACGCGTTCGAGCATGTCAGGTCGAGTCAGGTCGTGTGAGGATGCCCAGGGACCTACGTTCGATTAGGTCGGGGCGAGTCCTGTGAGGGTGGCCATATGAAAAATGCGAAGTTGTGACCACCCGAGGGCCAAGTTGGGTCGTGTCGTGTGATGGTGCCCAAAGAAACACATTTGGGCGGGTCATGTCGTGTTGTGTGAGGGTGCCCATATAGGAATTAACACGTTTAGGTGGGTTGGGTTGGGTCAACGTGGTGGGTTGGGTTGGATCATGTGAGGGCACCCAGGGAAAAACAATCGGGAGGGTCGGGTCAGGTCGTGTGAGGGTGGTCATATGAAAAATTCTAAGTTGTGACCGCCCGTGTTCCTTGTGCATGTTTGTGTGATCCGTTTTCCATTTCCTCCCTTGTGCCTTTGTTCAGGTGGGTTGGGTCGTGCCATGTGAGGGTGCCATAGGAAATGTGTTCAAGTTAAACTTAGTTAAACTCTAAAATAGTAATAAAAGTCAACTTCACAAGGAGAGGAGACAGAAAAATGACAACTAACTACTGCAAAGTAGGGAGGAAGTGCATACTCACTCTAGGAAGGTCTTTGAATTAGGTAGTATGAATCAATGGAGTGGAACTATCCATTTAATCCTCCAACTACAGTCTAGTAAGTGCCACATGTCATCCTAGGTGGCACCTCTATTAAAATAGAAAACCCTAAAAATAGAGAATTTGAAAAATGATAGGGAATTCCCAATAGTGAATGAAAAGTGGTCATATGTGCCCCTAATAATGTATGGAAGAGGGTCTAAATTATGGCTAGATGTGTTCCTTAATGAAATAATGAGTGTAATGTACCCCAACACCACCCCAGAACCCAAATTATAGGGAGTATGCTATTGAATGAGTCCTAGCAATTCTCAACCATGTGGAGTATTCATGTACAACAAAAAATGATAAATGAGTCCCAACAATTTGCGGCCATGTCAAGTACTCATGAAATAAATATTTATACATTAATACACAATATCAGAAGAGTGAGGTAAATAGGGATAACCTAGTGGGAAGTAAACCACCGCTTAAAATAAAATGCATACTACATCAACTATGTAGTTTCTATGAATAGGGATGGTGTTGTGACCCATTTTCCATTTGCTCCCTTGTGCCTTCGACGTCTGGGCGGGTTGAGTGGGGTTGGGTCATGTGATGGCGCCCAAGGAAACGTGTTTGGGTCGGGTCAGGTCAAGTTGTCTCATACTAAGAGGGCGCCCAAGGAAACGTGTTTGGTCAGGTCGGGTCGGGTTGTGTCGTGTGAGGGCGCCCAAGGAAATGCATTTAGGCGGGTCGGGTCAGGTCTTCTTTTCTTAGGGTTATCCTTAGTTAATGGCCCATAAGATCTACAGCGGGTCATCATCCTTGTTTCTTTCATTTATTAAACAACCAAATAATTCCTTCCAGAAACAACTTAAAACAAAAAAAAACAAGTCTCCATTCTTATCAAGTCATGTTGGGGCACTATGTAGCTGAATTTAATCTATAAAAGAAAACGCCTCCAACATTTCAGAATGAATTATGAAAAAAATGAACCATTACTTAGACTTCATTGTAGGCTAAGAAACCAAATTTATCAATGCAAGGATCTACAATCCCATTTTTGTGCAGTTTGATCCATATAACATTATCATCATACTGGCCATTTACAAATGGAGTATGTTAACATAAATTGAAGATTCCTTCATGTTTGTTCATGATATGGAAATTTAGTACAACAAAAATGGAATATGGTAGACTCAAGGTCAGCTCTGTAATGACAGTTTTTAATTTATTTCTTGATCTATTGATGACAATTTTTTGTGGTGCATCAATTGTTTTTTCTTATTTTAAATAAAGTTTTCCTTATTGGTATCTTGAGGACTCCTGTAGAGCTACTCTATAGGTTGGTGGGTAGCATGCTTCAGGATTATTATTATATCTTCTTTGTAAATGATAAGCACTCTTTTTTGGGCTAGCTTCTTATGGGCACCTCATAGCCCTCTCACTTTGTCAGAACCAAAATTTTCATTGGTGAACTATATTTGAGCCTCTCTATTGTTCTAAGGCTCCATTTCATAGTCATACTTATTTTTCCTTCTATCCCCAAATATTCCTTTTGAGAGTTTCAACAATTGGTCTTAATTTTTGATCAATATATTTTTTCCTTCCACTTTGTGTTCAGTTCCCTCCACCTTTCAAGATGAACTACTTTCTACAAATACAACTTTGGAATCCTATATCCAATTGGGTTTGTCTATTGGGAAAGGTATTTTAGAAAAATCTTCCAAACCATTAAGGTTTTTCATGAATTTATATTTTTCCATGGAGCTTGAATCCTTAGCCAAAATTACCAACCCCTAACCCATTTAACCTCTTAAACCTCTAAACCCTTAACCCATTTAACCAATAAACCCTAAACCTCTAAACCCTTTACCCCTAACCCCTAAACCCTTAACCCCTAACCCATTTAAGCCCCAAAAACCCTAAAACCTTAAGCCATTTAACCCCCTAAACCATAACCCCATGAAACCCTAACCCCTAAGCCCTCGAAGGCACAAGGGAGAAAGTGACAAACGGGTCGCACGAACGTGCACAAGGAACACGGGCGGTAAAAAATTAGCATTTTTTATATAACCTCCCTCACATGACCTGACTTGACCTGACACGAACACATTTCCTTGGGCGCCCTTACATGATCTGACCGGAACTGATCACCCACTTGAACGAAGGCACAGGGGAGCAAACAGAAAATGGGCCCCACCAACATGCACAAGGAAAACAGGTGTTCAAAAATAAGAATTTTTTATTCCAATTCCCTCACATGACTGGACCCAACCCGCATTGAATGCATTTCTAGCTTGCGCACCCTCATATGACTCGACCCAACCCGACCCGCTCGAACAAAGGCACAAGGGATAAAATGGAAAATGGGTGGCACGAGCGTCGAGTACAAGGCACACACATGGCCACAGCTTAGCATTTTTTATATGACCTCTGTCACACAACTCGACCTGATCGCTCGACCTGAATGCATTTCCTTGGGTGCCCTTAGATGACCCAACCCAACCCAACCCGCATGAATGAAGGCACAAGTGAGAAAATGGAAAACGGGTCACACAAACATCCAGTACAAGGCACATAGGAAGTCACAGCTTAGCATTTTTTATACGAACTCCCTCACACGACCTGACCTGATCACCTGACCTAAACAGATTCCCTTGGGTGCGATCACATGACCTGACTCGACTCAACCCACCCGAATGAAGGCACAAGGGAGAAAATGGAAGATGGATCACACAAACATCTAGTACAAGAAACATAGGCGGTCACAACCAAGAAGTTTTTATATGGCCTCCCTCACATGACCTGACCCGACCTGACCTGAACGCGTTTCCTTGGGAACCCTCACACGACCTGACCCGAACTCGTTTCATTGGGCACCCTCACTTGGCATGACCCAACTGTTTGGTCAATTTAGTGTTTCCTAAATTGCTAACATAAATTATCAACCAGGGATTCGTAAGCTGACGAAGTGTGTCGCACTATATGTGCAAGATAACCTATCTCTTACTTTTTGTCGTTTTTGGATTTTTATGAAATTCTAAAAGACAAGTATGGCTATGGATATTCAAGGCAATGATGTCCTTTATAATGATTTACCAACTTGAAACTGAAAAAGGAATTTGAAACATACAATGACAAAACTTGAAAGGAAATGAAAATGTGCTACTGAAATGAAAAAGGTGTTGTTAATCTAATAAATCAAAACAGTGAACTAGTGAGCATGAAACCAAACTATTCTTGCTGCTGTCTAAACACAAAAGAAACTATGCTGAAAGAAATCCAAAAGTTGCAATAAAGTAAATCTAAATCAAATTACATCAATTTGTCTTCTGATCCCTCATCATTAGTCCAGCTATGATTTTCAGAAGTAACCATAAACAACTTGAGTAACTGATATCTAACTTGCAGAAAGTAAACTAATATCAAACCACACATTCATAATTCAATCCCTCACCATCAGTCCAGCTGTGGCTTTCGGAGGTAACTGAAGATGTCATGCACACTTTAATATTTCTAACTTGCAGAAAGGAAACTAATATCAAACTACACATCCATAATTCAATCCCTCACCATCAGTCCAGCTGTGGCTTTCGGAGGCAACTGAAGATGTTATGAGCAATTTAATATATCTAACTTGCAAAAAGGAAACTAATATCAAACTACACATTTCATAATACAATCCCTCACCATCAGTCCAGCTGTGGCTTTCGGAGGCAACTGAAGATGTTATGAGCAGTTTAATATATCTAAATTTGCAGAAAGGAAACTAATATCAAACTACACATTTCATAATACAATCCCTCATCATCAGTCCAGCTGTGGCTTTCGGAGGTAACTGAAAATTACATGAGCAATTTAATATATCTAAATCTAACTATTGAAACAAATGTGCAAGACTGAAATAAACAAAGCAATACCAGAATTAAACAAAAACTAAGAAAAAATAAATTAACAGCAGAACAATATTGATTCCATGTCATTAGTCAAAAGATATGCAAATGCCCGGGCTGCCATGAAAAATTATGCTAAAAGCCATGATTTCAGAAAGCAATCTAAGTAAGGAAATATGACAAAACAGAATTGAAAGCAACTTATCTAGAAAACATGTAAAAGCCTCCTTGGATAGCAGGGGCCCTCTGCTACCAATTTGGTGTAGTCCTTAGCTCCTTGAAGATAAGATCACAATAGCATCAAAGAACTAAGCTTCTTTATTCAAAAACTCATAAATCTACATCCCATTCCATCTTGAACTTTGTTACAAATCTACTTCCTCATTACTTTCTCATTACTTCTTCATTACTTATGATAGGAGAAAGCTTCTCCTATTTATACAAAATATGAGGAGACATCTCATTAATGGGAGTCCATGAATCTCTCTCTCCATCTCTAGAGTTACAATCAAAATAGGAAATGATAAGACACATGTCTTTCTAGAGTTTCAACACAACTTGAGGAATGAGACACATATCCTCTTAGAGTTTCAATACAACAAGGAAGTGAGACACATATCCTCTTGATCCCATAATCTTCTCCAACAAAATTCGAATTTGGCTTTAGAGTGCCACATAAGGGTCTTCTAGAAGTCTCCTTTTGACCTACACATGTCACAAAACTCATAACACATATATAGATATATGAAACTATGTTAATTTTCTAGTTTCTAATCATAAATTCACTTAAAATACATAAAATAAATAACTTTGGAAAACAAAGATCCTAACCCATATATTTATGTAAATGGTTATTTGATGTAGGGTTTTAGGTCAAATGGCTATGAAATAAGAGCTAAATGGTTATGACATAATGGAAATATGTATGAATATGGAGAAAATTTTTGAGACTCAACATACCCCCCAACTGAAGTTGTCGCATGTCCTCATGCAACCATTGCAATGATTCATTTGTCCATGAGTTGATCTTTTATGAGTTTTGACTCATATAGATTCATTCCAAACTTTGCTTCTTGATTTTTTCCTTTTTGGCAAAGTATAATACATTTGATTGCAACATTTTTTTCCTTTTTTTTTTCAATGGTTGGTTCTTGTGTGACAACCATTTTTTTTTTTGTTTTTTTTTTTTTTTTTTAAAGCATTGGTTCTTGTGTAACAATGCTTTATTTTCTTTGTTGCATCAAAGTTTATGAAAACATTTAGAATCAATTACTTCATCAATGAATTGATCATTTGCAAGGCATATAATCTTTTGGATCATGTTGCAACAATAGTTGGTTGGAAAGTATATGTGTATGGAAATGAAATGAAAATGTGTGATAGTGTATGACATGTGGATATGAAATGATGTCCCTTCCCCCAACTAAAGATATGACAATGTGAAAAAGGGAGTGAGGAATTTTTCCAAAGTTACAATTTTAGCATTCTAATGAATTACATGACTAAAAATTAGAAAACAACATACCTTCACTTACCTTAAAGGTGGATGAGTTGTGTATGTGTGGTGGCTGCAAAATTCTGATCATATTCTTCTTCAAGTGGCTGAACAAGAGGAGTCATGGATAAAGAGATGAGATGATTTTTTATTGCTTCTACTAAAACTTGCTGAATCTGCTCCAAAATGCTGAAAATAATAGTCTTCATGTCTTCAAAACTCATTGGCATAATTCCTACTATGTGAAAAGATGTTCTGATGTCGAACATAGTAGGAAATTGTTGACTTAGTGGCCATTAATGGATGCCACTAGTCAACACGAGAACTCTCACCATCGATGACAATGAGAGTCAAGATGCCCAAACACATCTTGCTAGGTACGAATGATTTTGCTGATGTCGAGTCACCTAGAAGATCTGACGAACAAGAGACATTAATGTATTCTCATTGTTTGTCAGCATGAGAACTTGCCATTAAGGCATGCAAGCCTCAAGGTATTTTTACAAAGAACTTAGACTCAAAGGACTATGGACTCAATAATTTGCATTGCAGCAAGGCTTATTTGCGGAATGAAAATGACAAGAAATGGAAGATGGAAATGGAAGATGAAAATGGAAATGGACAATAAGCATGTGAATGAGAAATGACAATGGGCAATAAGCATGTGAATGAGCCTCTTGCTTTTATTTGTGGTTATGAATGGACAAAAAGAAATGGAAAGTGGATGTGAATGTAAATGGAAAATATGAAGTGAAATGAGATGAATGGTTTATTATGAGGTATGGATGTGATGGAGACAATAGTATCTGAAAGTTTTTCAAGTGTTTGGATCTGATTTTGCATCAGCATATTTCCTCCTTGTTGCTGATCATCCTCTTATGAAACAAATTGGTCTCTTAGAGAGACACCATTCTCTTGTAGTCATTTGTCTTTCCTCCTGGAACCTGCAAAAAAACTAATACTTCTTCTGCAATGGAATGTAAGATTATCAAAGGGAGAGAGGTGATCAATCTCTCTAGTTATGATATTTACACACAAAACTAAGAATTTGTATTAATGAAACAAGTTCTCAAAGGAAAAATCAAAGGAATTTATACCTGTTTTGGAATTAGTGCCTCAAGTTGAATGTAGCTTCTTTTCAGCAATTTATTTCATTATTTGTCATTTCAAACTCTAATGATAGATTTCTCATTGTGTAGATCTTGTTGGGACCTTTCCAACGATATTTGAATCATCAAAATCTGATTTTTTATGAGAAAGTTAGGCTAATTTGAACAATGAGGTTTTTATTTGTGGAATTGGAAATTGTTGTAGATTGGACTTGTTTGCGGAATTGGACTTCAGCTGCGGAATTGAACTTCAGCTGCAGAATGTCGACGGTTTCTGTAGCTAAAAATATTGAATAAAAAGTTAGCCATTCATCTTTCATCATCAGTCCAAAATTAATTAATACCTTCAGAAAAGTGAGCAAATAACTTATTCATTTCATTGATTCAAAATTATTGATTTTTTTTTTAACAACAAAAGAAATGCAATTTTTTTTTTTTTAAAAAAGCAAAACGAACATCATTCTTCTTGACCAATCCATGTTCCTATTACAATAGTGCTGGCATTATCTTCTGGCTTTGCCATCGTTGTAAAAAGGCGCATTAGAGAAGTCCTGAAAATTTTGCATGCATCATTCAAGAGTGAGCAGGTTTTAAAATTTTCATGGACTCCTAGGAGTAATGTCATACTCCTTTTGAATGGAAGGCACCTCACATCTGAGTGCCCTTCTTTGTTAGAAACACCCAAGCGATCGAACAAATATTTGGATTGAGAGAATGGTTCATGAGGATCTTCATTGAGAACTGGGTTTGGCCAATCATTGAGTTTTGACAGTCGCCATATTTGTTCTTCGCAAATATCATCCATAAAAATGTTCTATGATTTCTCAGAACCATTATGAAGCTTCACTCAATGCTTATATAAGAAGAATAAACAGTGGAATGCAGTACAGCAGATCTTAATCCTGTCGCCACCTGAACTGGCATTGATTATTGCAACACTTGTAGAAAGTCGACATCGGTTCATCAGCTGATCTTATCTGAATTTGCATGAAGAATGCTTTTATGCTTCTTGAGCGCTTGATTCTCTAAAGAGTCAGAAGTGTCAGCTGCAAGGGAGAAGAATTAATGAAATCCAACATTCAGAAAACGAAATTGAATTAAATTAAAAAATGAGTGGAATGTGCATTGAATGCCATGATAAGAGTTTGATTTTGATTAGAATTCCTCTTCCTAGAAATCAGGAAACCGAATTATCAATGCAGAGTGCCGTTTTCAAATTCTTCACTCAGAAAAAATCGTTTTTCCTCACGCGGCAAGCAAAAATGGCCTTCCAAGAACCGAGAATTTCTCCCAAACCGCCACGAATTTCTTAAAACGGTTTCTGGGTTATCTAATTGACCATGTTGGCGAAAAAACCCATGTTTTATTTTTTTCAAATTCATCTCCGTTTGGCCAAATCGTGCTTTCAAAGTTTAACGTTTTTCTCTATTTTGCGTTTTCCTGTTCTGCTACATTCGGCTGTGTGAATGATTTTGAAATTTTTTTTAAGATTCGATCACAGCACAGACAGATCACAGAACAATGCAATCATGGCATCCTCCTCAAAATTTATCTTATTTTCATTTCTAAGCTGTGCATTACTCTCTTAACAAATTTGTTTCTGCTACCTGGCATTGCAGAAAACTGAACTCTTCATCTTTTCTTGTTCTTTACGTAATGCAGCTTGTGCTATTTCTATTTCAGACAACTTGAACTCTGTAGAGACAACCATCGTTTGGACTTACATGTTTTTGGTTTCAGGAAATGTCAAAGCGTGTGACAGATAGACATGTATAGCTGGAGACTGCAAATTTGTTTCAGGCCAAAGCTTGAACAGGAATGCAGATTTTCTATTGAGGCCACATCGAAAGCTAGGATTGAAGATAGCCATAGATTGGTTTTCTTTTCTTCTCCTTTTTTTTTTCTCTGAAATTGTAAATTTTTATAAAAAGGATTAATAATTTTCAATTTTAGGCAGCAAAGATTTCAAGAAAAACATGCTGAAAACAGGACTTTCACTGAGATTTAAGCTGATTTTTTATCAATCTGGGCTGGGTGACTAGGTTCACTTGACTGACCAATTTCTGAATGCAGTACAAAATGAAATCCATGGAGTTGCCCATGGCTTTGTTTATTGATTTGTTTTGTTTTTGTTTTTCAATTTTTTTTTTTTTAATTTTTTTTTGTTAATAAAACTATATGTTATATTTTTAAAAATTAAAAATACACATATATATTTTACTAAGCAAAATGATTTTTTTTTATTTGTTTTGTTAATAAAATTTACACATGTTAAATTTTGAAAAATTAAAAATATACATATGTAATTTACTAAACAAAACAATTTATTGATTTTTTTTTTTTTTTTTTTTTTTAAATGATTTGTTATTAAAATTATATATATATTTTCAAAAATAAAAATATACATATATATCTTAGTAACAAAACAATTTAATTTTTTTATTTTTTATTTTTTTATTTTCATTTTTTTTTAATTGATTTGTTTAATAAAATTATGTATGTGATATTTTCAAAAATTTAAAAATACACATATATATTCATTAAACAAAACAATTTATTGAAATCAAAGTTTTTCATGAAAACAAATTTTTTTTTTTTAAATTGTTGAATCAATTGAAATGATGAAGTTTTATTTTGTCTCCTTTTTTTTTTCACATAACAATTCTTTTTCTGATCCTCCAGATCACACAAAGTGCAAGAGGAGAGCATACTCAAGAATTATTAAATTTTTTAGATGTAAGAAATAAGGCTACCTAGTTACACTTCCCCGGCAACGGCGCCAAAATGTTTGGTCAATTTAGTGTCCTAAATTGCTAACATAAATTATCAACCAGGGATTCGTAAGCTGACGACGTGTGGCGCACTATATGTGCAAGATAACCTATCTCTTACTTTTTGTCGTTTTTGGATTTTTATGAAATTCTAAAAGACAAGTATGGTTATGGATATTCAAGGAAATGATGTCCTTTATAATGATTTACCAACTTGAAACTGAAAAATGAATTTGAAACATACAATGACAAAACTTGAAAGGAAATGAAAATGTGCTACTGAAATGAAAAAAAAGGTGCTGCTAATCTAATAAATCAAAACAGTGAACTAGTGAGCATGAAACCAAACTATTCTTGCTGCTGTCTAAACACAAAAGAAACTATGCTGAAAGAAATCCAAAGTTGCAATAAAGTAAATCTAAATCAAATTACATCAACTTGTCTTCTGATCCCTCATCATTAGTCCAGGTATGATTTTCGGAAGTAACCATAAACAACTTGAGTAACTGATATCTAACTTGGAGAAAGTAAACTAATATCAAACCACACATTCATAATTCAATCCCTCACCATCAGTCCAGCTGTGGCTTTCGGAGGTAACTGAAGATGTCATGCACAATTTAATATTTCTAACTTGCGGAAAGGAAACTAATATCAAACTACACATCCATAATTCAATCCCTCACCATCAGTCCAGCTGTGGCTTTCGGAGGCAACTGAAGATGTTATGAGCAATTTAATATATCTAACTTACAGAAAGTAAACTAATATCAAACTACACACTCATACTTCAATCCCTCACCATCAGTCCAGTTGTGGCTTTCGGAGGTAACTGAAAATGACATGAGCAATTTAATATATCTAACTTGCAGAAAGTAAACTAATATCAAACTACACACTCATACTTCAATCCCTCACCATCAGTCCAGCTGTGGCTTTCGGAGGTAACTGAAAATGATATGAGCAATTTAATATATCTAAATCTAACTATGGAAACAAATGTGCAAGACTGAAATAAACAAAGCAGTACTGGAATTAAACAAAAACTAAGAAAAATAAATTAGCAGCAGAACAATATTGATTCCATGTCATTAGTCATTATAAAACTATGTGCAAATGCCCGGACTGCCATGAAAAATTATGCTAAAAGCTATGATTTCAGAAAACAATCTAAGTAAGGAAATATGACAAAACAGAATTGAAAACAACTTATCTAGAAAACATGTAAAAGCCTCCTTGGATAGCAGGGGCCCTCTGCTACCAATTTGGTGTAGTCCTTAGCTCCTTGAAGATAAGATCACAATAGCATCAAAGAACTAAGCTTCTTTATTCAAAAACTCATAAATCTACATCCCATTCCATCTTGAACTTTGTTACAAATCTACTTCCTCATTACTTTCTCATTACTTCTTCATTACTTATGATAGGAGAAAGTTTCTCCTATTTATACAAAATATGAGGAGACATCTCATTAATGAGAGTCCATGAATCTCTCTCTCCATCTCTAGAGTTACAATCAAAATAGGAAATGATAAGACACATGTCTTTCTAGAGTTTCAACACAACTTGAGGAATGAGACACATATCCTCTTAGAGTTTCAATACAACAAGGAAGTGAGACACATATCCTCTTGATCCCATAATCTTCTCCAACCAAATTTGAATTTGGCTTTAGAGTGCCACATAAGGGTCTTCTAGAAGTCTTCTTTTGACCTACACATGTCACAAAACTCATAACACATATATAGATATATGAAACTATGTTAATTTTCTAGTTTCTAATCATAAATTCACTCAAAATACATAAAATAAATAACTTTGGAAAACAAGGATCCTAACCCATATATTTATGAAAATGGTTACTTGATGTAGGGTTTTAGGTCAAATGGTTATGAAATAAGAGCTAAATGGTTATGACATAATGGAAATATGTATGAATATGGAAGACATTTTTGAGACTCAACACCAACCTGACCCGACTCGAACATGTTTCCTTTTGCACCATCAAATGACCAGACTCGAACACATTTCCTTGGGCACCTTCACACAACATGACTTGACCCGACCCGACCTGCCTGAATGCATTTAATTCATATGAACTTTAATCCTAAGCCCTAATTCCTCTAAGACTTATAAGACTCAGTCCTTATAACCCCTACCATACTTAATACCTAAATATTACAACCCTTATCCTCTAAAAGAATTTACCTCTCTAACATCTAATACATATAATCATTGACACCTGACCGTTGTACTCCTTAACACATATAAACCATAGCCATAATAATATAACCATTATATCTCTTAATATTTTACCTTCATAAACCCTAAAATTTATAACCTTTAATCCCTATCTCTTTTTAAACCCTAAAACCCCTAATATAACCTTATAGCCCATATTTCAAATAAACCCTAATATTTACAATCTTAGTCCTTATAATCCTTGCATTAAAACCGCTAACCTTATAATCCATATTTCCAACAATGCTTGGCCTTTACAACCCTTACAATGCTTAGCCTAAATACTGCCTTTTTTTAAAATTACAACAATGCTTAGCCTAATTAACTTACCACCTTTTTTCCAACAATGCTTAGCCTAATTACCTTACTTCCTTTTTCCCAACCATGCCCAACCCAAATATCACTGAGAAAGTAGTTCCTGATGACCATCACCTACACCTGGAGATCAATCACATTATTGAGAAGACGTTAGTTTAGGGGGCTCGGCTAAGACACTGCTGAGAAGACATTGGTTCGACGGTTTAGCTGAGAAGACATTGGTTTAGGGGTTTAGGAGGGGACCCATTAATTTAACGACCAACCCCTAATCAGAGACATTTACTGGCCCTACCAGGACAACAGGTGCAATTGGCTTTTGTCAACCCACTATAGAAAAAAATGGTAGGGACCCTAATAAGTTTGATTTCTTTTTATTTTATCTTTAAATCCGTATTATGTGTCTGCATGTTAATTATTCTCTAATTTCAAGGAATATGGTTGTATTTATAAGATACAGGGGTCACAAGTTTCTGTTTTTGAACTTAACCAAATGTATAGCTTGAATAAAAATTGCCTCAATTATCTGTAGCATCATCAGCATACAAAACTGTGATTACGTTTTGGTAGAAAATTCAAATTGAATTAGGCAAATATTGGTGGTTATACTTTTTAATGTTGGCTTTCATAAACATCCAGACTTATTGATGTAGATGGGACTTCCATATTCTTCACTTTTTTATTTTGTGATTTTGTAGCAAGATACTTGCTACTTTGCACAATGCTTTCCAAAACAGTTATATACTTGGAAAAATATCTATTCAGTCTTGAGAGTGGCATCACTCTACATGGTATATCTCTCAATACTGTAGTCAATGTGATGTATATCTAGATCATTCCACTGTAATACTACTGTCTTCACCCAATTTTTTCATAAAATAAATATCATCTCTCTAAACAGTGAGTCTTCCTGCATATTTAGACCACCTATCTCCTCATCAAACCACAACAGTAAACTGGAAAAAAAATATCAGGTGAATATTTTATCTGTATTTATGCAGGAACAAAGTAGAATAAACATACAACCATAAATAAAAATATGCAGCGGAAATAACACTTCATTTCAATAATATCAAAGAGGTGAAATTTTCTTATAGACAGAATGGAAATAAACTAGCTAGGGCACTGGTAGCTATCTCTGACAAGAGATGTGGTGGCTACAGGCCTCTAAAATTTGTTACAATGAGGCTCAAGGGCATATTTATTATTGAGAAACAATCAAAAAACTGAAACGTCCAAAAACCTAACTCTAGGAGATGAAGCGCCAAAACTGTGGGTCCCGTTTGGGTAAATTGGTGTTTCAACTTCCCCGGGACATAACTTTGGCACCCGATCTTCGTTTGACGTGCTCAATAGCTTGTTAGAAACATATATCCAAGGATTAAAACATTTTGAATGTGGGAAACATCAGTTTGTGGACCCATGTTGCTCCTAGGTTTCCCAAGAAACGTCGTTTACGGCCTCAAAATGGCTCCGGAAGTTCAGGACCCGAAAAACTGCTAAAAATAGTAACTTGTGCTGCAACTTAAAAAATAGACGAACTGATGGTGGGGGTTCAAATGGAATATATGGGTGGCCACTAATATCCACCTAGATCATTAAGGGCCCAAAACGGCTCTGGGAGTGCAGGACTCGAAAACCTACTAAAAATAGTAAGTGGTGCTGAACGTGAAAAGCTGCAAGAATTAATGGTGTGGGTCCAAATAAAATAGGTGGGTGGCCACCGATATCCACCTGGATCATTCCTCCCTCCTTAGGAAGCAATGGTCCCCATTGCGTTAATTTCCTCCCTGAGATGAAGTAAATTTTGTTGAACTAGGTATTAGATTTGTTGAGGATGTCATGGACCTTTGGGCAGACATGTTGGATGTATTTAGTAAATTTGGTTTCTTTATTAGCCTCAGACAGTACATGTGTGGATTTTGTATGTGTATTTACAGGATGTATGGAAACATCAAGCGGTGGTGCATTGGGGGTCAGATCAATGGAGTGCTTGTCCTGACAGTGTAGATGAACCTCTGTTAGTGAGGAGAAAATGTCCTCGTATTCCTCCATGAATTTGTCCATCTGCTACAGCCGTGTAGGGGAGCCCTATTTCGAGGTTGTGGCCACAATATTCTCTTTCCCTATGCACGAGTTGTAAGGAAAATGAATTTCCTAGTTTGGGAAATAATTTTACTGTGTTGTTTTGCAGTAGTCAAAGAGATGACAGGAGGCAGTACTACCTTCGGTATCCTATACAATTTATTTCCCAAAGTAACAATAACAGCACAAGGCCTAGACTCATACACAACATGTGGCCTCCACAAGTATGGTTGGCCCAATAATACATTAGCTACATCAAGAGGATCAACATCACATAATACCTCATCTGTGAATGGCTTGATGTTGTACAAAAGGTGGCACTGTTTGTGGATGCAAATATCTCTCCCTGGGTGAAGCTACCTGATGGTATCTGACTTTGGGTGTGCTATGGTTGGTAGGGCGAGCCACTTCACGACCTCTGCTGAAATGAGGTTCTTTCGGCTTCTGCTATCGACAAGAAATTGCAGCGGAGAACCCTTCACCCACATTTGCGAATGGAATAGGCGCTCCCCCTCCTCTGGATCCTCTCGGTCCTTCCTTTGGATCTTGGTGGTGGCAACAATGGCACTAGGATCTGCATCAATGATCTGCTTCCCTTTGTGAGTTCCTTTGTCTAGTTTTGACTTAGGATCAGAAAATGCAAATGATTCGAGTGCCTTTAGTTCGGCCACCAATGACTGTTTGGCCTGACACTCATTTGTGTTGTGAGTGGGGTTGTTATTAAATTCACACCACTTCATTGTGTCCTTATTTTTATTTGTGGTGTTGTTCTGAGTCACACTGCTTTGGCCTTGCCCCTTGTTCTTTGGTTCGGGGGCACCTTTTGGATTCGCAGATCCAAAGTCTCACTTCTTCTGCTTGAATTTCTGCTCGATCTTAGCGGCATAGTGATATGCCGTGCCAAGCGATGTAATGTCGAGGAACTCCATTTCCTCCCAAATGTTTTTTTGTAGACAGCCGCATTACTTAAGCACCGAATTTCTCTCTAAATCTTTAATACCCAACTTTGTGTGCAAGGTATGGAATAGATTCACCAGTTCGTGCACATCTTGATCCCTTTGTTTCCACAACGTGATTCATTGGATGTATTTGTCCTCATAGCTCCCCACGGGGTAATATTGTTCCTTGATGCCGTTTCGGAATTAATTCCAAGTGGGTGTGGCTGAGAACAGAGAGGGTTCCCCTTCATCCTCTTTCTCACGGTAGGTTTCCCACCAGTCTTTGACATGGGGGGCGGCTTTGAGGAGTGCAAAAATAATCTTTTCTCGGTCATAGAAATCATGGACCGAAAAATACCCTTCCAACAAATTCAATAATCTATCTACCACATCTGCATCTATTTGGCCTTCAAATACAGTAATATCAAATTTAACCTGTACCTTGCAGGGAGTGGCGCCTCCAGAGTGGTTGTTGGATGTAGATGCGCCGTAGGTGAGCAGTCGTTGAAGGATCTGAGCAAAGTTATCCATCATCGCATTCCTTTGTTTCTCGAGGGTCTCCTTGAGAAATATTTTGATAGGATCTCCTGCTCCCTCATCTTTCTTTTCTTCTGCCATGGGAGGTCATCGGGGTTTGTGAGGTTGATCTTGCAAGGGTTCAACCAGATCGAGCCATAACTCCTTATACCTTGACCATGTTGGGGACATGCAAAGAAAAAAAATAAAGAGCAGACCACTCTGCTACCACTGATCCAAATTTATGCAGGAATGTAATAGAATAAACATATAACCATAAATTCAAAGATGCAGTGAAAATAACACTTCATTTCATTAATATCAAAGAGCTCAAATTTGCTTACAAACATAATGGAAATAAACTAACTAGGGTGTTGGTAGCTATCTCTGAGAAGAGATGTGGAAGCTATAGGCCTTTGAACTGTGTTACAATGAGGTTCTAGGGCATATTTATTATTGATAAACAATCGAAAAACTGAAACGTCCAAAAACCTAACTCTAGGAGATGAAGCGCCAAAAATGTGGGTCCCGTTTGGGTAAATTGGTGTTTCAACTTCCTAAGGACATAAATTTGGCACCCGATCATCGTTTGATGCGCTCAATAGCTTGTTAGAAACATATATCTAAGGATTACAATTTTCAATGTGGGAAACATCAGTCTATGGACCCATGCTGCTCCCATTTTTCCCAAAAAACATCGTTTACGACCTCAAAATGGCTCTGGAAGTTCAGGACTCGAAAAATTGCTAAAAATAGTAAGTTGTGCTGCAACTTAAAAACTAAACGAACTGATGGTGGGGGTTCAAATGGAATAGGTGGGTGGCCACCAATATCCACCTGGATCATTAAGGCCCCAAAACAGCTCCAAGAGTGCAGGACCCGAAAACCTGCTAAAAATAGTAAGGGGTGCTGAACGTGAATAGCTGTAAGAATTGATGGTGTGGGTCCAAATGGAATAGGTGGGTGGCCACTGATATCCACTTGGATCAATATTTCTTTGTCCTAAGTGAAAACGTAGCGATAGAACTATATTGTTGGTGAAAATATAGTGTGTAAACTATGTTTGCATATCATGGGCCTCTTGAGGTGATTTGATGGTGATGCTTTGGTCAATTTTTCCTCTGAAAGATGCTAGAGGTTGATGAGGGTGTCTTCTATTCCTTCGAAGTCATTTTTCATCACAAAACGTCTAGAAAACTACTCAGAGGATGCATTTCCCAAAACTAGTATGTTAAGGTAGCATGAGTGCTGAAATGAGGGCATAAAGCTATTTTTAGGTACTTATTTGCATTCTTGTACTGACTGCTCATGAAGGAAACTAAGTGTATATCATTACCGTACTGTAATATCCTGTAAGGGAGAATGCGGTAATACTTAAACAAAATATAAGAATTGCAGAAAGATAAACAATAAATCCTAAGACAACATAAGAATTTACAGAGAACTTGAGCCATTTTATTAGATTGGAGAAGAATCAATTGCACCATTTACAAAATATGAGTAGATCTAGCCAAAATTTTGGTCTAGAATCACTCAGAAAACATGCTGCAATAGGTACAGCATAACTGGAGAGCCACTGAAGAAAATAATGCGTTGTATCTTCAGAAAAATATGAACATATAGTTGCAAGCTAAATAGAAAAATGCAGGTCTACTCAAAGCTAAAGCTTAGATGATGCCAAGATTCAAGATCTTGCCAATGTGATGGATTCCCAAGATAACCCAGAAAGGATTTTCCAAATCTACAACTTTGGAAAATCACCTCCCTAGGATTTGATCCTTGATATGGTGGGAAATACAGACATGAAGCTAGATCTGACAAATATATTGCTGAAATATGTTATCAGATCAGATCTATGCTTGAAGGGCTGATCCCTTCTTCAGATCTATGGGCTAGAAGCTCTAGATCTAGCTTCTCAATCCTCCAATGATGATTCCAGCTATTGCAACATAGCTTCCACTAGAAACTATGATATAAGGAAAGGAGAGGACTTTTGCTTGCTGAAAAATGTTGCAATAAACTCCAGGCTGATGGTAAGACATGGAAATTTGATGGAAGGATCCCTCACAGGATTGCTAGCTGAAATACTAGCAACTTACTTCCCCCTTTTGGATCTGCAAAATGGACAGTGTAATTCCTGAAGGAGATACTACTTCTAAGAGGTCAATAACTTTTGTCCTGATGCCAGATCTACAATGAAGCTTTGGGAAGCTGATATTTAAGCCCAAGGTGATAGGAATATACCCTCACCAGTTCTCCAGATGAAGTACTGAAGACAACTTCCTCCTTCCAAACTGATCTTCAGAAATCTACAATTTCTGAATATGGATGTTTTGCAGAAAGTAGGAAAATAGATGTGGCACTTAAATTCTGATGTAGAATGAAGTATAAGACTCTTTCTAGAGCTGCTCTAAGAAAGAGGTGGGATTCCTGACTAGGAACAACCTGTGATAAACAACACTTGCAATCTCTGCTAAACAGCCCAAGAAAGCATTGGAGTGTCACATGACAGTTCCAGATCTGAAAAGATCTTTAGATGAATAATAATCAGCATTCCCTCCTCCTTGCCTTCATCTTCTTTAAATAATGTTTGAGCCTTCCCCAACCTTGGCCCTCATCTAGACTGTAAAATGTATGTGGACAAGATCCTCCAAGTTTGATTATGCTATTTGACCAAATCAACCATCATGTCTAGGTGCAATGTACACCCTCTCCATCAAGTGTGCTTTGTTTACACAACATCCTTCATCACTTTATCATGAGCGTCTCATGATATTTTGTTTGACATCTTCAAGATCTTAGTTGAATGAATCAACCTCCATGATCTATCTCATTATTGAGATAGGTTCTCCAATTTCATTCACATTAGTAGTTGCTCAACTACCTTATTATGTAGATCTGGGCTTAATTAATCCACATTCAGACACACAAAGTGTATATTTATTCAAATTGAGGATTTTGGGTCTCTCCACCCTTTTATTTACTTAATTCATTTAAGAAAATCAAGGACTCTAATATTCCAAATATGTTGTGGAAATTTGGGAATATTACATGTACAAGCTAAGGTCTTTCCAAAAATGCAACCTATTCTTTATTTAGATGCCTCCATTGATAAAGGTAGTGTCTTTGATGTGTGCGCAGTGCCTACATAGTGAATGTGTAGTGAAATGCGCAGCGTATTTAGCGAAAGGGTAGCATTCTCAAAGTATTAATCAAACCCCCATCTGTGGATTAGAATTTTCTGTGCTCATATTCATATTCAAAGATGATCTCTCATCCTTCTCAATACTTAGATGACATTCTTCATTACTTAACATAGTTCGTTAGTATTCTATTTTCCTGCATTGTATATTTCCTTGTTGCCTTTGTTCTGCCTGGTGCTGCTTCTATTGCATGTTATCCCATTATATCCATAGCTTTTTGGTAATGCATTTTCACCAAATAGTATTGTCCATCAACATTTATAAATTGGTACATATAAAATGAAATTTTGTATTCAGGGCATTGTCATGAAGCCACTACCAATACTATGATAGACATTATTTGTATAGCTTGGTGAGAAACAGGAACCTACATAGCACCATTCGTGGTAGCATTTAAGTTGCATTGTTCAATATTGATATGAAAATTATATAATGAACAAGTAGTCCTCTTTGAGAAGGAACATGACCTATAATTATAACATATGATGGGCACGACAAAATTAGTGAGCTTTAGCAAGAAAAATTATTTCAAACTTCTAAGCAAAAGGAAATCACCTTGGATTGATTCCCATTTTGAATTTTATTAACAAGACCAAGTGATCCAATTATAGTTTAATATATTCTTGTGCATCTTTCACTATTGCTAATGCATGCCCATCTATCTTGGTAAGATTTACTAGGAAGCAAAAAATCCCTTAAAGAGTGCATTATAGCGTTGTCTTGTGAATGTAGTAATTTTGTGATAAGTATAGTCTATTTTTGTCCAATTTATGGGAAGAAACTTCCACCTGATGCGTTTTACTATGCACAAATATGATCATGTCCTTAATTTCCCAAGATTTGAGCTCAGGAATGTTATTTTTTTAAATCTAATATTTCATGTGGTATCATCCTTGACCAAGGACACCAAGGAAACAACAAGGAAATTTGTAATATTTTATATGGAATTGCTGAGCATTTGTATGGTCTAGAGAAGCTTATTAGCCCTATAGTTTAGCAGCTCTATTTTTCTTTAGTTTGTTGGGAAAAATACTGAGAGGGGGGGGGGGTGAACCAGTATTTAGAGCTGACTCACAATTTTTTAGTTTTCCTTTCTCTTAAAACCATATGTTACATTACTGCATCCAACTTGTATGTCCAGAGATCTTATTATGTCTTTACTTATATCATTGCAGCATTCATTCATCAGATAAGCAGCAAGTATGAACAAAAACAACAGAAAAAACCATCAAACATAAGCAACACATATGAACACCAGGATTTAAGGTGGAAACCCAATTTGGGAGAAAACCACCGCTTCTGTTATCTTAGTCTTCAATATTTATTATAGAGAAAACTTCTTACAATTTTATGTTGGTGCAGACTCATACTAGCACACAAGCACCCACCTGCAAAAGGCTACAACCTGCTCTCGTTTACCAGCCTCTCCTAGAAGGGAGATATTACCCCCTGCTCTCGTTTACCAGCTACCACTAGAAGGGAGCTACAACCCCCTCACTAAAGGCTTCAACCCTCAGATCTATTGCAGACCACGTTTCATCAATTTTCATACTGGCTCCACCAGTTTCCACATGACATACCTTGTAGGCTGCCAAATTTATTCATTCAGTATACTCGCACCAGTTCTTCATGATTTGGTGAGTCGATCAAAACTAGATATTTATCATCGTCACATCATTATATCCATGGGTGCATCGTAGATTCAGATTTATCAATTAAGAATAGAGTTCATCCATGCAGATATTCCTTAGAGAAATTTTTCATTCACCACCCTTACGCCTGCACACTCGTACTTTATTTCTCTTCTCCTTATATAGTTTTTCCTTTAGTAAAACCATGAGTCAAAACCATCCAACTACCAATGGTATTCATATTAAAATTCGAACCAATCCAAATTGAAAATCCAATCTTCGTTCTTCCATGCACGAAATGTCCCAAATGTATTATTTTTCTCTACCAAATAATTCTATACCCAAGGTTAAGTAATATTAACATGCCGCTGATGGTTTTACTTTCTTTTATTAGAGTTTTATTTATCAAATTCGTGGAATTTGATAAATAAATATTATTCACACCCTTTGATAATTAATTATTAATAATCCGTGCTTTTATCAAATGGCCTTTTTTAAAAATAGACCTTTGGATCCGGCCCCACATGCATAATCGATGGCTTAATCAATATTATTTAAAACTGGGGCCCATTGCCAACAATCAACCTGATCGAAGGGCTCACGTTCCATCGCACCACATCATCCAATCCGACGGATATCGCTTGGGCAACTTGCACGGGAAATAACACGCGATGGCGCACCATACTTGTGTTATTCTTCGCACACCTTCAACAAATTATGACTGTCCGATGACCCCTTCCCAGATCAACGGCATATATGCATATCGCTTGACCTCTGATGCCAAACATTAACGTGCGATGGCCCGCCGTACTTTGGTTAATCTTCGTGCAACTTCCTCACATGACCACCGTCCAATGGCTTCCCTCTAGATCAACGGTGCACAACAATATCGCTGGTCATCCTGGGTCGAACTATAACGCGTGATGGCGCGCATTGACAAGCAGTTTTGTGGAGTTGTATAGGGACGCATGTCGAGCACTCTATGGAATCGCTCCCCAATCAGGAAATATCGCTTGCTCCGCATAGGTGGTGCGATGAAAACCATAAATCGCCTTCACTGTTTACTCGGTCATGGTTCTGCTCTTCCACTTAGGGTTCCGTCGCACTTCCTTTTGTTATGATCTACCTCTTCCCTTCCAGGTTCCGTTCATGATTCCAAATGGTTTGCGCTATCCTTCTTACTTAGTTAACTCTGGTCTATCTTCGGCAGGATTTCAAATAATCAACGAACAAGTGTATTTCTCTTCCGACGGGATTTTCACTACCATAGAGTTAGTTATACGCAGGCTTCCTTTATGAGAGGAATGAATTCAATATAATTTTAGGGCATTCCGTACGAGAATTGAACCAATCAATACCCAAATCCACTCGGTATTCTCCACCCATCAGAATATCACCAGGACACAATCATACATAGAATTTCCTTCATTAGGATGCATACATACACCGAATAAAACTTCTCATATGATTTAATTTCACAGGGACACAAATATTCTTCCTACTGAATTTAAGTTGCTCCTTGACTGATACTGCTCTCTGTAGATGCACTCTTTCTCTGTTCTTCTCTGCTGACCTTTGTCCTCTGCTATGTTTCTTTTCTCTGTTCCTGGTTACTGTGTCAGATGCCAATCCCTGTGCCACTTCCTTTGCCATTAATGACAATATTTCCAACAATCTCCCCCTTTGGAATTGATTGCAACAATATTCCTTTGATTGTTTTATAGAAGCCCTTTGTTGCTTTTCCTCCCCCTTTGACATCAATGGCAAAGAGTCGATCAAGATCCTTTGAACCGACAATACCATGCTCCCCCTGAGATCATCTTCATTACTTATAAATTCCAACAGTGCATCCTCTTCATATGACCAATGCTCCCCCTTAGCCTGTGCAATCATAGATTCCCAACAACACCTCATAACCAATTTAATCTTCTATATTTAAGTAGATCTGATCTTCTACATGGCAGAGACTACTCCCAGTTTTTGTCTGAGATATTCGAATTCTTCCCTGGGTAAAGGTTTGGTAAATATATCAGCAACTTGTTCTTTGGAGGGAACATACTCCAATTTCACTTTTTTTTCAAGCACTTGTTCACGTAAGAAGTGATATTTGATGGGAATGTGCTTGCTCTTGGAATGCATAACAGGATTCTTTGAGATACTGATGGCACTTGTTTTATCACACATAATGGATATAGGAGGTGAAAATTTGATTTGAAAGTTTTGTAAGGTTTGCATCATCCAGAGAATTTGAGTGCAACATGATGCGGCAACCACATATTCTGCTTCTGCAGTAGATAAGGCAATAGAGCTTTGCTTCTTGCTAAACCAAGATACTAACCAGGGCCCCATATAGAATGCACCACCACTAGTGCTTTTCCAATCATCAACACTTCTAGCCCAATCTGCATCATTGTATGCATGAAGAGTAAGATCAGCATTCTTTGGATACCATAGTCTAAAGTCTTGAGTTCCTTGTAGATATTTGAATATTATTTTCACAGCCTGAAGATGAGACTCTTTCGGATTAGCTTGGAATCGTCCAAAAATCCCAACTGCATGCATGATGTCTGGTCTTGTCCCAGTGAGACAAAGTAGACTTCCTATCATAGATCTGTATTCTGGTTGGTTCACTATGGGGGAATCATCATTAGAACTGAGATTACATCCGGTTATCATTGGTGTACTTACAGGTTTGAAATCTTCCATGCCATACTTCTTCAGGATTTTCTTGAGGTATTTTTCTTGTGATAAGAATATGCCATTTGTTCCTTGTCACACTTGCAAGCTAAGAATAAATGTTAGTTCCCCAAGTAAAGACATTTCAAATTCTTTATGTATATCAGAAGCAAATTTCTGAGTCATAGACTCTTCATTACTTCCAAAAATGATATCATAAACATATACAACCACAATCAATAGTTTGTCATTTTCAGTTTTTTTGTATAAGTTGCTATCAGCAGACCGTTTTGAAAATCCTTGTTGATGAAGGTATTTGTCAAGACGATAGTACCATGCCCTTGGAGCTTGTTTGAGACCATATAGAGCCTTTTTAAGTCTACAAACAAGTTTTTCATCATTTCCCAAAATGAATCCTTCTGGTTGTTCTATATAAACTTCTTCTTCTAGATCACCATTGAGAAAAGCAGTTTTAACATCCATTTGATAAACTTTGATTTGTTGAAAGCTTGAAAAAGCAAGAAACATTCTTATGGCCTCAAGTTTGGATATAGGAGCAAAATTTTCTTCAAATTCTATACCTTCTTTTTGAGCATACCCCTTGCAAACAAGTCTAGCTTTATTTCTTATAACATCCCCATTCTTGTTTAACTTGTTTTTGAATATCCACTTAGTTCCAATGACATTTTTGTCGTGAGGTCTTGGTACTAATTTCCAAGTGTGATTCTTTTCAGTTTGATCAAGTTCTTCATTCATTGCTTGAATCCAACATTCATCTTTGCTAGCTTGACTGACATTGTGAGGTTCAATAGTGGACAGAAATGCCAGATTGCTAGAAGATCCCAGAAGAGTCCCTCTTGTTTGTACACCTGATCCCTTTTGTCCCAAAATTTGAGATTGTGGATGATTCTTTCGAACATATCTAGATGGAGTCTTTTTAGACAAATCATCTTCGAGTTCTTCATTGGATTCACTATTTGTATCATTACTATTTGATGTAGAAGGATATATGTCATCATCATCGTCTTCAATTATTGTTTTTTTTTCTTCTTTTGGAGCTGCTGGAGACTCATCAATAACAAAATCTATACATTCAATGATCTTCTGAAGTCTTTTATTGTACATTTATTTGCCCTACTCCTAGAGGAGTAACCAAGAAATATTCCTTCATCTGCTCTGGGTTCAAACTTGCCAAGTTTTTCATCATTATTTTTTATAAAACATTTTCTTCCAAAAATTCTAAAATGCTTTACAGTGGGAGAATTACCATACCAGAGTTCATATGGAGTTTTATCATTATTTACACGAACATGTGCCTTGTTAAGAATATTTGTTGCTGTATGTGCTGCTTCTCCCCAAAATGTGTCAGGTGTTCTGGAATCATCAAGCATGGCTCTAGCCATTTGTTGAACTATTCTGTTCATTCTCTCTGCTACACCATTCTGTTGTGGAGTGCCAGCTAAGGAAAACTGTATTTTTATGCCATGTTGTTCAAAAAAATCAAGGAATTCATTGGATGTATATTCTCCTCCTCGATCAGATCTAAGACACTTGATTTTTAGATCTAATTCATTTTCAACCAGTGCTTTGAAAAACTGAAATTTCTCAAATGCTTCATCTTTGTGTTTAATCAACCCAATCCAACACATTCTAGAGAAATCATCAATGAATAAGATATAGTATTCTTCACCACGTGGTGACTTTTTCCTCATAGGTCCACATATGTCAGTATGAATGAGTTCAAGAGGCTTAATTGATGATCCTTCCTTGGCATTAAATTGTACTCTGGTTTGCTTACCGAATTGGCAAGATTTGCATATGATATTTTCAGGTAAAGAAATATTGGGAAGATCACGAACAACTTTAAGTCTACTTGATTTGTTGATTTGAGAGAAGCTTAGATGCCCCAACCTTCTATGCCATAGCCAGTTTTCTGAAGATTTACTGAAGTAACATTGTTCTTTTCAGTTCTTTAATACATACAGGTTGCTTGGAGTCCTTTTTCCTTTTATAATTGTTTTACCTGTATCAATATCACGTACCACACATTCTTCTGAACTAAAGACAACTTCAGTTCCTTGATCACCCATTTGACTTACACTTAACAAGTTATGCTTTAATCCATCCACATACATGACTTCATTAGCTTTCACCTTTTCTTTTAGAAAAACATACCCTTTTCCCTTAATGACTGCAGGAGTATCATTTCCAAATGTAACATTCTTTTCTTTTTCTAGAGCACTATATGCAATAAGTTTGTTTTTGTCACCTGTCATGTGTCTTGAGCATCCACTATCAATGTACCGTTGGTTTTCTTCATCTTCTACAAATAACGCTATGCCACAATTTTAAACCTGTAATTCCTTCTTTTTCCATAATTTGGAGCTTGAAGGAACATGTTCTTTTGGCTGAACTTTGCTCCTACATTCAGATTATTCATGGCCAAAGTTGTTGCAATAAGCACATTCAACTTCATTTTGAAGAGGAGAAAAGTTGTTAAAGGTATTCTTCTTTGTTTTAATATCAATCCTTTTCTTTCATGCTTCTCTTGTCATGATGGTTTTATATGCTACACATTGGACGACTTTATGACCAAAATTGTGACATGAGAAACATTGTCCATTGAAGAAGACATTTCTATGATCATAAACTCTCCTTCTTGATTTTACCTGTTGATTGGTGTTTCTTTGAAAGATATTCCTCTTAGTTTTTTTTGAATTGAGATGATCATGCTTTACCTGCAAAGATTCTTTATTCCCTTGATAAGTGGCAACATGTTGTATACCAGTAGTAGCTGCTTGTAGATAATTTGGTGTTGAAGCCTAAGAAGATTCTTCGACATATCCAAGACCTATCTTTATAAGGGTAGAGCGTTGTACCTTGATAATCTCATCTAAGGTTTCAGATCCTTTAGCAAATCTAAGATTCAGAGTCTTTACTTTCTCAAGTTCTTTTCTTAGACTTACTACTTCACATTCTAATTTCTCATTGCGTTTCTCCTTTTCTTCAAGCTGATTTTTCAGAGTTTCTATGATTATTTTACTCTCTTCTAAGCAAATTTTGAGTTGATTTTTTTCATCAAGAAAATCATTGTCTTCTAGAGCATCCACAAAAGTATCCTTTTCTTCTCTAGATTCTTTTTCAAATGCCATGAGAAGTCTAAGATCTTGTTCACATTCTTCCTCACTATTAGATAACCCATCACTGTCTTCATGAGTATAGTAACCTTTTCTAGTGCTATAATGATTCTTATTCCTTCTTAATACTTCCTTCCCCTTTTTATGTGTTTCTTTATGAGGACACTTAGCAGCATAATGACCAACTCTTCCACAATGAAAACATTTGAAAGGAAGCTTACCTCTGAACTGTCTTGTGCCAAGTTGAAGTTTCTTTACAAAGTTTATCTCATCTTCTTATGAGATATATCCTGATCCTTTTGTTTTTTGTACTTCCTTCCCTTTTGTAGAAGTTCTAAAGACTGCTTCTTTGACTTCAGATGGTCCTCCTCTTCTCATTTCATATGCAGTTAGTATGCCATGCGGTTGCACCAAAGTAAGATTTTGAAGATCCTGCTTTTCTTCAAGAGCGGAAACTTTTGACTCAAATTTTGCTGTTAGTGATCTTAAAATTTCCTCAATTAGAATAGATTCGGTTATATTTTCTCCCAGATTTCTCATACGATTTACAATATCATCAAGACGTAAAAAGAATTTTGCAATTCTTTCTTCATTATCCATTTTTAGATTCTCATATTGAATTCTGAGTGTTTGGAGTTTAGCTCTTTTACCTTTGCATCACCTTCATAACTTAGAATGATTTTGTCCCATATTTCCTTTGCTGTATTTAGCTACATGACTTTGACAAATTCTAATTTAGTCAGACTTCCCAATAGAGCATTGACCGCCTTTGCATTGGTTTCATAATTCTTTCTTTCTGCCGAAACTTTTGGTACTGCAGCTGGATATTGATATCCTCCTTCAACAATTGCCCATACATCTGCTCCCAGAGACTGAAGATAGGATCTCATCCTTGTTTTCGAGAAGATTAAATTGTTTCTGTTAAAGAGCGGAGGCCTGATAGATGTTGTTCCATCTTGATTGCTCATCTTGCTTGATCTTCCTTCTAGCAGCTAAGATTTTTTAGAAGCACCCCCTCTGATACCAATTGTTGGGAAAAATACTGAGAGGGGGGGGGGGGTGAATCAGTATTTAGAGCTGACTGAATTTTTTTTAGTTTTCCCTTCTCTTAAAACCATATGTTACATTACTGCATCCAACTTGTATGTCCAAAGATCTTATTATGTCTTTACATAGATCATTGCATCATTCATTCATCAGATAAGCAGTAAGTATGAACAGAAACAAAAGAGAAAACCATAAAACATAAGCAACACATATGAACACCAGGATTTAAGGTGGAAACCCAATTCGGGAGAAAACCACCGCTGCTGTTATCTCAGTCTTTAATATTTATTATAGAGAAAACTTCTTACAATTTTATGCTAGTGCAGACTCATACTAGCACGCAGGCACCCACCTGCAAAAGGCTACAACCTGCTCTCGTTTACCAGCCTCTCCTGGAAGGGAGATATTACCCCCTACTCTCGTTTACCAGCTACCACTGGAAAGGAGCTAAAACCTCCTCACTGAAGGCTTCGACCCTGAGATCTATTGCAGACCACGTTTCATCAATTTTCATACTGGCTCCACCAGTTTCCACATGACATACCTTGCAGGCCACCAGATTTATTCATTCATTATACTCGCACCAGTTCTTCATGATTTCGTTAGTCGATCAAAACCAGAGATTTATCATCATCACATCATTATATCCATGGGTGCATCATAGATTCATATTTATCAATTAAGAACAGAGTTTGTCCATGCAGATATTCCTTAGAGAAATTTTTCATTCACCACCCTTATGCCTGCACACTCGTACTCTATTTCTCTTCTCCTTATATAGTTTTGCCTTTAGTAAAACCATGAGTCAAAACCATCCAACTACCAATGGTATTCATATTAAAATTTGAACCAATCCAAATTGAAAATCCAATCTTCGTTCTTCCATGCACGAAATGTCCCAAAGGTATTCTTTTTCTCTGCCAAATAATTCTATAGCCAAGGTTAAGTAATATTAACGTGTTGCTGATGGTTTTACTTTATTTTATTGGAGTTTTATTTATCAAATTCGTGGAATTTGATAAATAAATATTATTCACACCCTTTGATAATTAATTATTAATAATCCGCGCTTTTATCAAATGACCTTTTTAAAATAGACCTTTGGATCTGGCCCCACATGCATAATCGATGGCTTAATCAATATTATTTAAAAACTGGGGCCCATTGCCAACAATCAACCTGATCGAAGGGCTCATGTCCCATCATGCCACATCATCCAATCCGACGGATATTGCTTGGGCAACTTGCACAGGCAATAACGCGTGATGGCGCACCGTACTTGTGTTATTCTTGGCGCACCTTCAACAAATGATGACCATCCGATGACCCATTCCCAGATCAACATCATATATGCATATCGCTCAACCTCTGATGCCGAACGTTAATGTGCAATGGCCTACCGTACTTTGGTTAATCTTCGCGCAACTTCCTCACATGACCACCGTTTGATGGCTTTCCTCCAGATCAATGGCGCACAACAATATCGCTGGTCATCTTGGGTAGAACTATAACACGCGATGGCACGCATTGACAAGCGGTTTTTTGGATTCGTACAGGGATGCGTGTAGAGCACTCTATGGAATCACTCCCCAATTAGGAAATGTCGCTTGCTCCGCATAGGTGGTGCAATGAAACCATAAACCGCCTTCACTGTTTACTTGGTCATGGTTCCGCTATTCCAAGCAGGGTTTCGTCGCACTTCCTTTTGTTACGATCTACCTCTTTCCTTCTAGGTTCCGTTCATGATTCCAAAGGATTTGCGCTATCCTTCTTACTCAGTTAACTCTGGTCTATCTTCGGCAGGATTTCCAATATTCAACGAACAAGTGCAGTTCTCTTCCGACGGGATTTTCACTACCATAGAGTTAGTTATACGCAGACTTCCTTTATGAGAGGAATGAATTCAACAGAATTTCAGGGCATTCCATACGAGAATTGAACCAATCAATACCAAAATACACTCGGTATTCTCCACCCATCAGAATATCACCAGAACACAATCATACACAAAATTTCCTTCATCAGGATGCATACATACACCGAATAAAACTTCTCATATGATTTAATTTCACAGAGACACAAATATCCTTCCTACTGAATTTAATTTTCTCCTTGACTGATACTGCTCTCTATGGATGCATTCTTTCTTTGTTCTTCTCTGCTAACCTTTGTCCTCTGCTGTGTTTCTTTTCTCTGTTCCTGTTTACTGTGTCAGATGCCAATTCCTGTGCCACTTCCTTTGCCATCAATGACAATATTTCCAACATAGTTTTATTTCTTGCTTCATTTTTCCATGAATACAGCTTATGCCAATACATTCTATGGTCCCATCAGCCCGGAAACTTCTCTAGTTACTTAGTAGAATAGGATGTTGGGAAATCTGAAAATGTTACTTTGATGGGACTTGGTCATAGTGCTCTTTTGAGACTTGTTTTATCAAGCATGTATGAACATGTATAATACTTGTACTCTTTTATTTTTTTCTTTGTCTCATCTCTTTGGGTCTCTTTGTATAAATTTTTAAGTCACCTATTTTATTGGAGACTATCAACTTTGATTACTCTCCCCACAAGTTTGTACTATTTCTATGATAATTATGCTATCTCTGCTTGCGTACTTGTATCTTACTTGTTGGCATGTGTATATTTCATTACAATTGTTGTTATTGTGCTCATCCAAATTGGTATTATAGGGTTAAGATTGTGGCTTCTTATGAGCTTTATAGCTTTGTCATTCTGGCCACTTTTATATTTTTCATTCTACTTGGAATATTTCTTGAAACATTTTATAGTGAATTTTGGGTGATAAGTAGGGAAATTTTTTTAATTGGATTACCCAAACCATTTTTCTTTTCATTTCCACACTCTATATGATTCTTTTTTACCATTGGAAGGCCTAGTCATGACAATCCATTCCACTTTGTTTTATACCTTACATTTGATGCAAATAATTGGTTGATCCACTAATTTAGTTCTTTATTACACTGTAAGCTAACTAATTGTAGCATCCAACACTTCTAGAACCCCATTTTGTGTTTGTATCTATGTTCACTATTCCTCCTTTTCAAATCAGTGTATATTGGGGATGGCTTCATGGAAACCCTCTAACAAAAACAACAATTTTAGACCATAATGATGGAAAAGATGGTGGGCATGTTCCAAACCTTGTAAAAATGCTCCAAGATTTGCAGGTTTATGCTGAAGAGGCTTCAAGCCATTTGACATGGGTTGTCCCACTTGCAACAATCTCCACACCCGTTTCACTTGCATGTCGTCTGATACTTCTCTTCCATATGCTAATACAAAGAATTTCATGAGCCAAGATAACCTCTTTTATAGTGGGTTCTCGTGCTTGCTAATTTATAGCAACATGCTTCATTGCAATTTTTTGAAGTTTTCAACACTGTTGAGATGTAACAGACAATTCCACATGGTCAACCTATGTTTTTGGAGAATCATCTATAATCCATGTCTACACCATCTTCCCAAGGCTTCTCAACTTGAACTAATCTCTCTAGTTTTGTCTATTTGTAGCTGGAAAAGTAAAAAAGGCCACAAAAAAAGCATTACTACCAAGCAATGTGATCTCCTCTCACATATCCAGCTCGTAAAAGCCCTTTCTACACGAAGGAGGCAAAGAGCTTTTCTTTAATTTATTCTTGCTAGCTATTATTAGAAAATGATGCAAGAGCATCTTGCTTGATTTTCATTAAAATATCGTGTAAATAGGGGGTGATGTATTTTTAATTCTTTTATAAATTATTATGCTCATTTTTATTTAAATTGAGAGAAAAATGTGAGTGTGAGGATTATTGTAAATATTTTTTTAATTAATTGAGAATATGAGTGAATTGAGTTGGGTAGATAATTTAGGGATTAGGAATTCCTTAAGTGGAACTCAGTTGATTCAAATAAGGGGTAAAGAAATTTTAGGATTTCATTGAGATTTGTGTGGAGGAAATCATGGATTGGAGTTAATTCATAATTGTGTATAATTATGAAGCTTGTGCGAGAGTGAGGAATACAAAGAGAAATAGAGAGAAACAGTGTGAGAGTTTTGAAAAGGCAGAGAGCCGAGAGGCCCACAAATGTAATATTCAGACAATTGGTTTGAATCTGAATTTTCTTATGTTATTATATACCTATATTTTATTTGTGTTGGCTCTCTCTTCTTTACATATAGTTTTGAGATGAATTAAAATTTGGTTTTTAATGATGAATTTGATGAAGTTTGCATGTTAAGGAATCAGACATTTTATTATGCACAAGGATCTGGTTTATAGCAGAATCTCTGCATAATTTCGTATCGAAGCCCAAAGATCACATTAATCCGTGCAACCACGGACAAGAGATGAGTGAGTGAATTTAATCTCTGTGATTCTTGGGTATATATATATATATATATATATATATATATATTCAATAAACAAGTATGGTATTTTATCAAATGTGATGGCACTTGGAATCAACGTCGCTGGCGAAATCGACTAAAGGAGGAATTGACCAACGTATGTGAAAATCCAATGTTGCGTACTGGGTGTAGAGGCAGTCAATGTTGAACACGGCATTGGAGTTGTGGAGAAATGTCGTAAGTCAAAACGCGTGTTGAAGGTTGCACCAGTTGATGATGAAAAATTTGCAGAGGCTACTTATCTCCACTATTGCGCAGCATGGATCAATGTCTCACTGCAGATCATCTATAAGACCAGAATTCACAGATAACTAGGCCTTCTAGTGCACTTTCAGTTGATTTAGATTGGGTGTTAGATTACATCAACACAATTGTTTCTCACAATATCCCACCGAACAGATCTTTATGTTGCATCAAGACAGTTGTATGGATGCTATTTGGTTTCCCCAACGCTCCAGGTAGAGGCGGATTGGAGAACATATTGTTCAAGATTTGGTGAGTTGGTGAACACATACTACGCTCTTTGGTAGAATTTCTGAAGAATTTTCATAAATATGGAGCATCACATTGTATGTATTACTGCACGTTGATCAGAATATTAATATCTCTCAAGTTACCCAATGACAATCTAAACCTGGAAAAACATAAAATCTCTTTGTATTTTCTGAGTTCTTGGGTTTCCTTCACTTGGGGATTGGATGGGATCCAATGCCATAGTGTTGTCATGGGATGATATTGCTGGGTGCCATCAGCACCACCACTGCAATGAAATATGAGCGCTATGCTCTGAGCAAAGGTTTGGTATTGCAAAATGAGAGCGCAAGTGGTAAAGCATTCAGCATGGAAAAATAGCAGTTGTGGATATTTGTTCTAGTGTAAAGGAGCTTACAGTCTAGTGCTACATATCTGTCGAAGTTGTGAAATGGAATTGTGCTAGTTCATAAAGTGATTTTTGCAGCGGAGTGGTATCGAATGAAGACGAACGAGAAGTTGGGTTCTTTCCTTTAATTTTTTTTTCTTTTTTATCTCTGTCATCTTTTTAATTCCCAACGGTTTCTGTTTTTTTTAAAAGTCGTTGTCAAACCTCGTGAGTTGTGCTAAACATAGTGACTTAGCTACAGAACTCTCTCTTTGTGTTGGAGTGAGATTGGAAACTCCCAAAATTTTTCGGTTTACATGAATTGCCCTTTTTTTTTACAAAGATTTACTGTAGAATGCACAAAGCCAAAAGGTCATTATAGGAGGTCAAGTATGAAAAATAGATGTCCTTATAAGGATTCAGCATTGTTGGAACATGGTCTACTACAAGAGCTGTGAATATGGTCCAATTTTTCATTGTAATGGATCAAGGGTAGACCAAGAGTCTGCAAAACACAGTTTGTAGACCATTGGATGCGTAGGCTAAAATAGTATAAGTAGTTGAACCTTTTTGAGTTGTAAGATAGACTTGGATTAAGATTGATATGAATTCTGAATTAGTAGATCTGTTGGGTTTTTGGGGAAATGACTCCTGCTGTCTTTGTGCACGAAAATCCTCAGTCTTGCTATGTGTGACCCCTACTGGATGTGTGCGCAGGTGGGTTTGGGGTATGTCAGATACTTTTGATAAGTAATATATGTGAATTATTGTGGATATATGATGATGTTTGATCTGTCTGGTTATGATTAAAATGGACTCGCATTATATGTGATTCCATTATGAGCTGCGAATGATATGTGTTTATGAGTTGTGAATTATCTGTGTTATGATAACTGTATCTACACTCTGATTAATTCTACTGCAAATATATTGTTTTACGCTTATACTTGGTTGTCCGCACATTGATGCAAGCCTATTATATAAAGCTGGTAAAGCTATAATATGGTTAATCATTGAAATTCCTGCAAATGACCTCTGATTGCGTAGATCTGATAGTTTCCAAATGGTTTGACTTACTTGCTCTCTCTCTCAGGGTGTGGAAACCTGGTTCCAGCACCCACCCATACTGCTTCGGGTGATACTTTGGCCTACACAAGCAGGTCACTGTCGAAAGGGCCAGTATTATAGGGGTTTGTTGGCAAACTTTAACCTCCAAACCTGGGTCTAGACCCCTCGAGCCAAAAAATGGTTCCGTTGCCGGGACAGAGAGCATTTTGAGAGAGGGATCGGGTAATGCCAAGGCCATACTGGAAACCTAAAAGAAAAAAAATTGATGAATGGTTCGAACGACGAGTTTAGGAATTCATAGTGAAAGAAAACCGTAGTAAGAGGTTAACCACTGAAGAGTGGAAAAATAGGTATATTTTCACAGAGATCTATGAGATCTTCTTCATAACTATTATGATTGAGATCTAGGAGTGGCTCACAAGGTTGGTAAAATTTCAGAAGTGTTGAAAGGACGAGTGGGTCACATAGTGGATCCCAGAATTGATCCGACAGTTAGAGAAGGCTGATAACACCATCACTCGCACTGTAGATCACTGGGTGGAAAACGTGCTAGGAGGATACGTGACAGAATTTTCCATCAACCAATTCATCTCCTACTCCAAATCAGAGAGAAGATTCTTCAAAGGATTTAGGGGTAAGTTTCTGAATACTTGACCATTGCTAATTAATATATTACTGTGCGAAAAAATTATTGTGTAGCCAGACCGAGTGAATGACCACTGATCTAGAAGGGAGTACGACGTGAGGTGGAAAATACTATTGGACCAACCTAGAAGAGGGAAGATATGTCTATAGCATGGTAAGAGAAGCAGCTGCACAGAGTCCTCCAGCCACACCACTTTCAAACCAACGTAATGGTAAGAATTCACCTACACCCCCACCACCAGAGGATGACATGGTTGTGCACATGAAATTGCCTAGCTTTAAGGGTGTGGGAGATGAGGGCATGGGGTAGTTATGGTTTTTCGCTTGCCTTCGAAGAAAGAGCTTTGGATTCGTACATGGGATACATCGGACATCATGCAAATTCAACCATCGACGAGATCAAGGATGCCTTAAATCAACAGTTCAAGAAGCATAAGTCCTATTCTCAAATAGTGGTCGATCTGAAGGATTTCAAGCAAGGGCCTTCTAAATTGGTATGGGAGGCTGATCAATGGCTGAAGAAGGTGATCAAGGAAGGATTATTTCAGTACGATGACAAACAGCACATGAAATGGTTCATTGCCATGTTGTTGCCTCACCTGTGTGTACCTATGGGTCACAAAACTTTCGAATCCCTGGAAAGAGCCTTGGAGGTTGCTATGAAGTTAGAAGTTGCGCCCAGAGATGATACCTAGCTAGGCGTCCATCAGATCCAAGGACAATTGGAGGTGATGTACATGGATATACAGAACCTGCGAAAGGAACGAGGCGTAGAGGCTAGCCCGAAAATATGGTGCATACGTTGTGGGGCAAATGGTCACACCAAGGATAACTATCCATTGTTAACATACTACATGCAAGCCAGGGGACCTACTCCACTGTGCCCTAGGGAAGTGGCATGACCAAGTGGGTCGGCATTGTGGTGCGATGATTGCCACGTTGCAAGACTGCATGACACAAACCACTGTCCCTGCCTTGATACGTACATCCCAGAAATAAAATAGCAATGGTGCAGGTTCTACAGATCAGTAGGACATGATGAACATAAATGTCAGATGTATGATTTGAAGATCAATTGAGGGAATCTCTATAGGGTTTGATTGGACCCATCCTCACCGAGATCGCTCTCGAGCATAGGGGGCTACCCAGCAAGGGGTAGGGGAGGTGGAAGAAGTGGAAGCGCAGGTCAGGGGCAAGGGAAACTCATATGTTATAACTATGGAGAGGTAGGGCACTTTGCCAGGGACTATCCAAACCCCACAAGATAGACCTGTTGGTATTGCAAGCAGCTGGACCATGTGATTGAATACTGTCCAATCTTGATAGCAAAGATGCAGGAAAAGAAGGTGACACCTACGAAAAATGTGCAGAGGGTTAAGGTGGAACTACGATACAATGATCCAAGCATGAATGTCATAAAACACAGTGGGATGGCCACCGAGGGGGCTGGGGGGAAGACTGCAAATGAGCCTCTGATCCAAGAAATAGTTAGCAAACAAGAAGGGTTGGGTATAAAAATGGAGAAATAACCATTCATTGCAACTCGAAAGGACTTTGCCGAAGCAGAGGAATCTACTTCGCAGCTGTCTGAGGACCTCAAGGTAGATGCGGAGGTCAAACCCTTTTTACAAGCATGTATGAAGCTATTGTGCAACCCGAGAGCTGTGGAGAATCTTCAGGAATTGATAGATAGCTGGGCAACATGGCCTATCCTCCCTCCATAAATAAAGGATTTACATAAACTCTATGGGTATAAGAAACACACCGCCAAAGAGATGCGGTTGACTACGCAGGTCGGTGATTACAAGATGGATCAGGTTATTTTGGACCAAGGGTCGGATGTGAATGTATTACCTAAACAAACTTGGCAACACATGGGGGAACCTAAGTTGGAATGGTCCACTATCCAGCTATATATGGCCAATCAACAGAAGATCATTCCATTGGGAAGACTACCAAAGATTGTGCTGGATATCGTAGGGGTTAGGGTCTGCGTTGACTTTGAAGTAATTCAGATTGTCGAAGATGCAAACCCCTACCGTACGCTTCTAAGCTTGGACTAGGTCATCGATATGGGAGGCATCATTAACCTAAAGAAGAGAAGCATGGTATTAGAGAATAATGTAACAACAGTAATAGTACCATTAGATTCGGCGGAGGGTGAACGATACAAAGAACCAGTGCGTGACAAAGAGGATGTAGATGACATCTATAAGTTAACTGCACGAGATGAAGACTGGATCAACCCCATGCTGGAGGGGTACTTTGCTTGGAAAAGGACAAGGAATGTTTCTCTGACTCTAATGGGGAGATGGAGAATTGGAAAAACCGGTTACATGATGTTTCTGAGCTGAGATTTCTTCGGATCATGAAGAACTTTCGCTGCATCTCCTTAGAGGTAAGAGATCTACCTTATTTCGATGGTTCTCATAATGTTAGGGAATTTCTGTGGGAATTTGAAGCAGAGGTTCCCAGGGAATGAAGGTTATGGGCCCTTAACCTATCAATGCATGCAAGCACTGCATGATGGTGGGAGACACATAAGGAAGCGTTACCAACATGGGAGGATTGTCGGCACAGGATGCTCTTGCGATTTGAGACCCCAGCGCAGGTACGGGTTAGGCTGTTCCTTGGCCGAGGGGATCCGCGTCAACACGTGGTTGCATGGATGGATGTGTGGGAAAACTGAACTACAGGGGAGTGGGTTCAATTATTCATTCATGTGTTGGGTCAAATCCACACTTCCTGGTACCTAGATGCAGAGCTACATCAACGCACCTACCATTGGGAAAATTTGAAGAATGACTTTATAAGAACATTTGGATTGATAGGGGGTTCCGAGGCGCTTGAAGAAACTCTGCAGGACATATATATGTTTTTTTTTGGCAAGATCAGCTCTTCAAAAGTATTCAGAATGCTGACATGGGAAACACAGATGCAAGATATTGTTAACTGTCGTAGCTTGGCACGTCGAGAAGGTGAAGATGATTTGTGGTCTATCTCTATCCCGGAGTCGAAAGGGGAGCACACTATCGAAGGACCTCCACTAAGGGAAGTGGATGTCACTAAGCCCCTAAAACTGTGCTAGGCAAAAATTGGGATGAAGGAGCACCTTAAATTGGCTAAGATCAGGGACTACTACGATGAGAATAAAATAGGTAAAGTGGCTGAATTACTTACAGAATATCAGGACTTGTTCCCTACAAAATTTTTGGAACTAAAGGGGATCATAGGGGACTTAGGGGTCATTCATATCACTCTCAAAACCAATGCGCAGCCCATAAAGTAGTGACCTTATAGATTGAACCCCAAAAATAAGAAGAAGGTCAAGAAGGAGCTCGATAAAATACTTGATGCAGGGATCATCGAACCTGTTGAACAATCAAACTCACTCAGTCCAATGGTGGTTCAAGAGAAACAAACTAAGGGAGAGATTTGGGTCTGTGTGGACCTACGCAAGTTAAACTATGCCTGCATTCATGATCCATTCACAACGCCATTCTTAGACGAAATATTAGACAACGTGGGAGGACAGGAAGCATACTCTTTCAGGTACGGGTTCTCAAGATACCATCAGATAAGAATCGCACCTGAGGACCATAGAAAAACCATGTTTGCCACTAAGTCACGATATTTTCTGTATACTATCATGACGTTTGGACTCAAAAACACCCTTGTGATCTTCTCTCGGAGCGTTGTCGTAGCGTTCAAAGAATTCATTCACAAGTTCCTCGAGGTGTATTTTGATGATTGGACTGTCTTCGGCCTGGTCATGGTACATGTCTCAATCCTGTGCATGATGCTGGATGGCTGCTGGAAACACCATATTTCCCTAAATATCAAGAAGTGTATCTTCTGTGTACCCTTCAGAATCTTGCTCGGCCACATATTTTGTTGGCAAGGACTAATGGTAGATCCTGCCAAAATCACATTTATCATAAATTCGCCAGTACCAACAACGAAGAAATAGCTGCGCTCAATCCTTGGATACATGGGCTACTACAGGAAATCTATTCAAGGCTATGCGCTAATTACTGCCCCTATGGAAATATTTCTCAAGAAGGTTGTTTCATTCTTTTGGAATGACGAATTCCAAAAGAGCTTTGAGCTACTACAGGAAAAGATGGTCTGGGCACATGTTCCCATCTTTCCGAATTGGGAGAAGGTATTTCGTGTTCATGTCGATGCATCAGGCATTGTTCTCGGGGCTGTCCTTACACAGCTAGGGGAAGGAGATATTGACCATTCGGTTGCCTTTGCAAGTAGGAAGCTCTTTGGAGCGGAACACAACTACTCCACCACCGAGCCGGAGGGATTGGCCATGGTTTACGCGTTGTAGAAATATCGACACTACTTTATAGGAGCTCACTTAAAAATGTTTATATACCATCCAGCTTTAAAATACCTGGTCAACAAGCCTGTGTTGGGGGGGGGGGAATATACCGGTGGCTACTGCTATTTCAAGAGTATGAATTTGAAGTCATAGTCAAACCGGGCAAGTTGAATGCTGGGTTGGAACACTTGTCCCAAGTGAAGAGTGGCGAGGAACCAACCGACCTGGAAGCTGGATTTCCTGATGCACAACTATTTGTTATCAGGGTAGTCGATGCACACTTTGCTGATATCATTCAGTTCTTGACTATCAGGATGACACCTCCAGAGTACTCTATACAACAGAAAAAAGAGTTAGTCACTTGGGAAACAGACTTTACCATCATCGCAAGACACTTATATAAGATGGGGCCGGATGAAGTATTGCGGAGGCATGTTTTGGAGCACGAAAGGCATGCTGTCTTGACCGACGCTCATGAAAAAGTAGCAGGAGGTCACTACGCATGGAAAGCAACGACGTAGAAGATCTTGAGGGCTGGGTTATGGTGGCCAACCATACATAATGATGCCCACGACTATGGTAAAGCCTGCGATACGTGCCAATGAACAGGGAGGCCATCACATAGAGATGAAATGCCCCATCAACCACAAATGGCCCTACAATCATTTGATAAGTGGGCTATCGACTTCATCTGGCCTATCAACCCCCCAGGAAAAAAGACAGGTGCACACTACATTATTACGACCACCGACTATGTAACCAGGTGGGCAGAAGCACAAGTAGTAAAGGATTGTACTGCAGATACCACTGTGCATTTCATCTTTGAAAAAATCCTAACCAGGTTTGGATGTCTGAAAATTCTCATGATTGATAGAGGTACGCACTTTTTTAATGAAATAATACGAGCATTTATTGATGAATTTCAGATCTATCATGCAAAGAGCATGCCATATCACCCCTAGGCCAATGATGTGGTTGAAGCTTAATAAAATATTGGAGCACGCACTGACCAAGGTATGCAATGCTTATCGCAGCAATTGGGATGTGTGCATCCCGTCTGTCCTCTGGGCCTATTGAAAAACCTACAAGAAGTTAACAGGAAATACCCCATTCAGGATGGTTTATGGTAAAGAAGTTGTTATTCCCATGGAGCATATTGTTCCTAGTCTGCATATCGCAACATTTACAAACATGGAAGAACCAGGCGTCATGGAAGAGTGATTAGCGCAACTTATGGTTTTGGAGGAAGATCGATTTACTGCGAATTTCCATCAACAAGTCCAGAAGGCCTGCGATAAAGCCTGGCATGATGAAAAAATTCCCCAAAAGACTTTCACGGAAGGCCGATTGGTCCTCTTGTATGATATCCAGTTTTCAGAGCATCTTGGGAAGTTCCAGCAGCATTGGCTTGGCCCCTACATAGTTCAGGAGATTACGGATGGCAGAGAAATTAGGCTTGCTACCCTATGTGGAGATATGCTCCCTGGCTACATCAATTCTAGCTGGCTCAAACTGTATCGGATCAAATGACTATATGGCCAGAGTAACCATACAAGCGCAGGTGGAGACCCCACTGCCACAAGTGACTCGGGACGAGTCACAAGATTGTGTTGGGGGACTGCTGGTACAGGGTCTCCTACAAGAGCTATGAATATGGTCCAATTTTATATATTTTTAGTCTAACGTAGGGGTTTTGGGGTGGGTCAAAGCTCCTCATGCATTGTAAATAGGTCAAGGGTAGACGAAAAGTCCGTAAACCATGGTCTGTGGACCATTGGATGCATAGGCTAAAATAGTATAAGTAGTTGAACCTTTTTGAGTTGTAATACAGACTTGGATTAATATTGATATGAATTGCGAATTAGTAGATCTATTGGGTTTTTGGGGAAAGGACTCCTGCTGGCTGTGTGCGCGGAGATCCTTAGTCCTGCTATGCGTGCAGGTGGTTTTAAGGTATGTAAAAGACTTTTGATAAGTATTAAATGTGAAGTATTGTGGATATATGATTCTGTTTAATCTGTCTGGCTATGATTACTATGGACTCACATTATATGTGATTCTGTTACGAGCTGCGAATGATATGTGTTTATGAGTTGTGAATTATCTATGTTATGATAACTGTATCTGCAATCTGATTAAGTCTACTACGAATATATTGTTTTATGATTATACTTGGCTGTCTGCATATGGATGCGATCCTGTTATATAAATCTAGTAAAAATGTACACTGGTTAATCATTGAAAGTCCTGCAAATGACCTCTGACTGCGTAGATCTGATATTTTTCAAACGATTCGACTTACCTACTCTCTCTCTCTCTCAGGGTGTGGAAACCTAGTTCTAGCACCCACCCATACTTCTTTGAATGAGACTTGGCCTGCACAAGCAGCTCACTGCCGAAAGGTTCAGTAGTGTAGGGGTTTTTTGGCAAACCTTAACCTCCGAACTTGGGTCAGGACCCCTCGAGCCAACAGGCATCCTTGTAACTGCAGAAATTCCCATATTTCCCATCTTTTATGTTTTAGCAGCAACAAAAATGGAATTTGAACTACGTGTCAGTATGAATTATATCCTTATCCATGCTGAGAATCCCAACATTGCATTACTTGTGAAAAAAAATTTGGTCCTTAATTTTGTCAACCAACGATTGCTAGATTAGGGGAATATTGATTTCTTATGGTGGATTCATTGGCGCAGTGGAAGCATAACAGTATTCCTTGATCTGCGTGTAGTAACTTAAATGCTAAGATTGTGTGAGATGTTTCTAAAAGAGTTTTGAATTGACTATGTTCTCCTGGTATTTGTTTTCTGGGTTTGAAGACTTTTAGTCTTTTAGAAAGAGTAGATTCGTGTTTAGGGTATCGACGGCTATCTTGTGGAAGTTTTTTCAGAGTTTATACCCCAGAGAACTCGCTAAGCATTGCTGGTATGATAAATCGTATTAGAAATACGAGAAGATCAGTGGTGATTGCTGAGAGTTGTGTTGGTCATGTGGAGAACGCAAAGAGACTCCAAGGTAAATGTTCATTGAATGAATCAGTATTTATTGATCTAAAAATTGGATGACTTAATTTCCCTTGCCATACTAGAGAATTTAATCTTTTTGTAAATTTTATGAAAGAGTGAAATAAATCCAAATTATAAAGATTGGAATTGGAATTCATCTCAGAAGTTCATATACAAATATGGCTCTAGTGTGGTTTTTGTTTGTTGTCACCAGAGAAATATGTTGATGACACCATGTTAAAAGAAATTTTTGGAAATTTCCTATGAGAGAATTGTTTTTGTGCACTGAAGAGAGATGGTGTTACATGAGAACCGTCACTACAAAGAAGGAGCTGCATGGAAGTGCAGGAAAACTGTCTACACTAATATGATGAGAGTGTTGAAGAGGTTATGGTATGAAGGATGTTTGGTTCCAATTGACGATGTTAATTAGAGTTCAATTTAATTTCAACCTAGGAAGGTAAACTTAGAAGTGCCACCTATAGGTCTAGAAAGATTTCTAATTTGTCTGAGATCTTTTGGTTCTCTTACAAGAACACATTCATCAAGATCTCTTCCAACAACTAAGATTCCTAATTTTTCCAAGATATTTGGTTCTCTTACAAGAACATATTCATCAAGATCTCTTCCAACAACTAAACAAACCAATTCCTAATTTATCCGAGATCTATGGTTCTCTTACAAGAACATATTTGTCAAGATCTCTTCCAACAACTAAACAAACTGATTCCTAATTTGTTCGAGATCTATGGTTCTCTTACAAGAACATATTCGTCAAGATCTCTTCCAACAACTAAACAAACCTAGATCTAATAATCGTCAAGATCCTAAGGTTCTCTCACAAGAACACATGGATTTTAGGATCTCCTCCAATATTAGAACATCTAACAAAAACTTAAAAGCTGAAATGAAACAAAAACATAAATCAAATTATACCTAAAATAAGCCCCCAAGTCAAACCATGGGGGCCCTCCATAACTCCACAAGCACACCACTTCAAAGGAGACTCAAATGTAGAAGCAACAAGATCAAAGTATGATTCTTTATTTCAAAATCTCCATCATGATGTACAAACCAACTCTAAGATTACAAATGGAATTCTTAGATTACAAATGAAGGATATTGTACTCCTATTTATACAATGGGATGAGATAAAAAACTCATAATGATGATCCACTAATCTCTCTTTAGTTCCATACATCTATCAACCATCTAGACACATAACCCCCTTTTGTCCTTGATCTTCTCCATAAGGCTTATCTTATCAAATTCGAAATTGATCATTCAAGGCCACATAAAGGTGTCTTGGAAGCTTCCTTGGAACCTACACATGTCACAAAAACAATCCACTTTCCATATATGAAGTAAAATATATTATTTTCTAATATTTGATCAAGAATTTCTCTTAAAAATGCCTGAAAATAAATAATATTTGGAAGATATAAATGAGATCCATTAATGATGAACAATAGGGAAAATGAAGTGACATGGTAGTGAATAATGAGTGATATAATGGAAGCATAGGTGAAAATTGTATGGTAATGAGTGATATTTGTATGAAATTTTGAAGCCCAACATACCCCCCAACTGAAGCTCTTGCATGTCCTCATGCAAGTTGCTACAATGACTTATATGATTTGATTCTTAAATGAGCTTCCTTTGAATTACAAGATGTTTGGTTCTTGTGTAACAATCATCTTTCAATTATGGACTTCCTTTTAACTTTGCACATATTTTGATAACTTTTATTTTTGCAAAGAATTTGCATCTTTTAATGATTGGTTCTTGTGTTACAGTCATTATTTACTTTGTTGAGATCTTTTTTTTACTGATTGGTTCTTGTGTTACAATCATTATTTACTATGTTGAGATCTCTTTTTAATGGTTGGTTCTTGTGTTACAATCATTATTTACCTTACTGAGATCAATCATTTTTAAGAAGTCATTTAATATGTTCATCATTTTGTAGTAGTTTTTATTGTGGGAAGACTATGTGGGTTAAGATGTAATATGAATGAGAGAAAGAAATGAAGTGCAATTCCCCCCAACAACTGATGGTTTTTGGAAATTTTTAATGAGAAAGGGAATAACAAAATAGTGGAGTATTTTCCAAATATCATCATTTTAGCATTTAAAAATAATTTCAAGATTAAAGATTAGAAAAAATTACACCTTACTTACCTAAAGAAGTGGATGAATCATGCATGTTCAACTGCTGCAATTCTAATTTGAAGCTTCTTCTGCAAGTTGTGGATGAAAGATGGATCTGTATTGTTGTATCTGCTGTTGGATCTTCTGCTGGATAGTCTGATGAATCTAATGAGTCTGCTGAATATGGTTGAAAATGTATAAGGCTTGGAAGGTATACAATATATAGAAGTTACATTCCCCCCCCCCCAAGCCTTATTTATTGACTTGTCCTCAAGTCATGACAAACTGAAAAACAATGAAAGGAAATTTGCTTCATCTGCTAAAATATATGGGTCTTCAAGTCTTAAACATTTGATGGCACAAATCTTACTATGTGATTAAATTTATTGGTGTCGAACATAGCAAGAATTTGTTGACTTAGTGGCCATTAATGAATGTCACTAGCCAACACGAGAGCGCCCACCATTGATTCCAATGGGAGTCAAGATGTGAAACACATCTTTGTAGGTATGAATAATTTTGTTGTGGTTGAGTCACCTACAAGATCCAACGAACAAGGGATATTAATGTACTCCCATTGTTCATTGGCAAGAGTACTTTCCATTAAGGCATGCAAGCCTCTAGGTGTTTTTACAATGATAATTAGAATCTAGGACTTTGACTCAATGATATACATAGAAGGAGGGTTTTATTAGCAGAAATGAGAGGGAAAGGAAATGACAAGGAAAATTAGAATGGCAATAAGCTTGTAAGTGAGCTTCTTGGTTTTATTTTGTGGGTTAGGAATGGATGAAAGGAAATGCATGGTGAATGAATAGGAACTCTTGCTGTGAAAAATGGATGTGGAAATGGCATGCTTTATTGATTTACAATTGGTGGAATTCAAAACTTTTTTCAAAAAGGGAGGTGCAAGGTAGTGGTTGTGGACATGGATTTGTCTTTAGAATTTTTCATGAATTTAGTCTTTGGAAGACCAATTTTCATCACAATGTAATCTCCTTAATTATCACTTGATTATCCTGTAACCTATAAAAAAAAACTTGGCAGAAATAAGACATAAGTGTGTTCAAGAAGAAATGCGCATTTCCTTCATGATTCTTATGCAAAAATTTCATACCAAATAAAATGGATTTAAGAAAAATCAAAGTGTTGAAATTAAATCAATTCATGATATTAGTATCAATCCAAAAAAAAATAACCATGAAAAGTAATACTCCCTATTTATGCCAGATAACTCATGAAATGTGCTCGGAAAAAAGATTGGCATTAGAAAGATATGTTGTGTTCTGCATATTAGTATGTCACATAAAAGCATTCAATAGAAAGATGTTATGAGTTTAATGCCAACTTGAAGCTATCGAAATAAGATAATCATCATCTATAGAATCCTCCAAATGTTTGATAAATCGATCCTCGAAATTTGTTTCCAAGTGTTCCATTAATTTTTTTTCAAACCTGCATGAATTTTGTGGAAAGTGCCTTTTTTTTTTTTTTTAATTTTGCACTTGTACCAACTCTTGCAGTTTCAACCAGTTCCTATAATTCTCATGATTCTCTCAATTTTCATATCACCAAAGTTTTGTTTTATGCCAATATCCTTCACATGCCAATATTCACCCTTTAAATCCTTCAAAACAATCAGAAAACACATATAATTTTTATTTTTATTATTATTATATATATATATATATATATATATATATATATATATATATATATATATATATATATATATATATATATATATATATATATATATATATATATATATAATAAATATAACATAACAATATCTAATATAAAACAAACATAACAACAAATTACAATTAAAAAAAAAAAATACATAACAAATTATAATTATATTAATATATTAATATAATTATAACAACAAGCATTAAAAAATTATAACTAAAAATATATAACCAAATCAAAACAAATTAAAACTAAACATATAACAAAAATAAAAATAAATACAATATATAAATACAAAACAAAATAAAACTAAAAATACAAAACAAACCAAAACAAATGCAAAACAGAACGCACAATAAAAGGAAAAATATGTGAAATAGTGGGATTTGGTGGTGTTGGACAAGGAAGAATAGGAACGAACATGCTAAAATAAGGACCAATCTGTGGATTTGTGACACCTTGGCGAGGACCTTGCCCAAGCCTATGATCTTCCTCCCGACGTCTAAAACGCTGTGGAGGTTCACGTTTGCGGCGTTCAGTCTGAGATCGAACGTGGAAAAAATGAGAGTGAATGGCACAGGACACATAGTACTGCATCTTTGCATAAATATTTGGAAGCATGTATCCATCATTAACACATGCCTCCTGAACATCACACACGGCAGCTTGTTCGACTATGTTCCGAACTAGAAACCTCTTCACGGCCTTGTCCTTAGGAGTGCATCTGCTGCAATTGGAGCAGCGAATCAACTTAACATGGCCACGCCCATGCTTTTTGCGGTCACCATTCCTTCAGAGTGGATTCGATGCTTGATACTTTCAGAAATGGAGTGTTACCATCATTCACACTAGTGAAGGAAAACGTCCTCCCAATTTGCAGTATGGGCATTCGGTCTTCTCATCCCTGAATTTCATGTTGTTGAGTTTAGTTCTTGGTGTAATCAGTTAGATCAATGGTTTCTAATTGTGTTACCCTCGGTGCTTCATGACCTACAATGATGATAATCCAGTCGGCCTGCAATGATCATAATCAATCCCTTGAGAGTTATCTAATTTTATGCTCACCAATTTTACTGCAGTGCGATGCGTATGGTAGCCAAGTTTGAACTTTCACGAGGAATTCAAACCATTTCCAAAAATAATGGGGACTACAATTTGCTGGTTGACCCAAAATTACAGAAATTGAACTTCATGCTTCCGACTTTTTCATTTACCTGCAAAGTAATGTGGAGAGATTCTCATACCTTTGTAAATTTTGAAGAAAGTGGAGATACAGGGTTGATGCATGTTTGGATTCTCTTGAAACTCATCACAATATCAAAAGGGTTACAGTATGACTACGCATGGAGTGGAAACTAAGTTATGTGGAAACTCCCAACAAGAATATTTACCACAATAGTTTTCCTAAAAACTTAAAATTTCAAAACATCTGCCATTAATCCTTTTGTCTCTCTATCCAGGTTGGTATGAATGAGATAAATGTGATCATTGCTCACCACAAAATTTCCATGGATGGATAGTCGACCTTAAACTCAGTACACCATAACTTCATTGGACAAAATATTCTTCAAATGTTGAATTTCTTGGTCAGTGGTTGGGTTTGAGAGCAAAGGACCATTTTCGTTTCCAACAAAAATACACCCAACTCAAACTAATTTCACACAGAAAAAGAAATTATTTACTCATACTGCATGAAAAATGTGTTTAATCTTTGTAAATTCCTACCAAGCATCATGATGACAATGCCATAAGCCTGTTTTCAAAAATGTATATCGGTGAAGGCTTCAGCTTCTCTCAGCAGGAATCTTACTACATGCCCAGGTGGATACCCAATATGATGTTAAAGTTGGTACATAATAGACCCAAATGAACTATTCTCAAAGGAACCAAAATGCCATTTTTTATGAAGGATTTTTTGAAGGGGCCTGGAACCAAGTCCCCAATTTGGGATTGGCATAGACGAAAACTCGCATGCCTTGGAAGGGAAAGTTGAATTTTTTTTTTTTTTTAAAGTGGACATCTACAACAGGTTCGAAGCTAATGAGTTTTGTTTTAAGCATACACCCATTGCTTGAATTCAAAGCATCTTTGGAATGTTGCAAAAATTCCACTTTCCAATCTATTTCATTAACATCTAGCCATGAAATTTTAGATCATTTATTGGCGCAATATTTTGTTACCCTTAAGTGTGGTTAGAATTTTTTTTTAACAGGAGTAAAAATTTGTTCAATGGAAGTAAAAGAGTTTAATCAGAATTTTATGTATTTGAAATGTGTGGGTTTAAAGAAATAATACAATTTTTTCCTTTGATTTGGTGTTATGGGCTGACATTTAGTGATTTAGATGCAGATTTGGTTTTGGGTGAAAATCAATTAAATTTCCAACAAGATTTTTTTATTATTTTTTAAATAATTCAATAGATTTTTCTGATCTTCATGATCGCTCGTAGCGTAGGAAGAGAGCATACTAATTTCTTGAATTAATTTTATTTCTGCAGATTAGTGTGGATGGATAATAAACAAAATTAAGATCTGCGATCAAACCTCGCATTATCTACACTCTTTCTGCAATGTTGCGGGCGAATTTAGACTCTCGGAAGACAAAGATTTCCGATAATCAAACTCCTGGCTTACCCATGATACAGAAACAAGACATAGAAATGCGAAGATGAAGCAACTCTTATTGTGCCACTGAATTTATTCATTTATTGTTTTTTTGTGTTTTAAAATAAGACAAAAATTTCTAACGAAAATAAGACTAAAAACTTCTAACGATAACGACTTCTAACGACTTCTAATAACTTCTAATGATAACGAATTCTAACCACTTCTAATGATAATGACTTCTAACAACCTCTAATGATAATGAGCTCATTTTATTTTCCTAATTTATTCTATCTAAATTCTTTGAAATAATTTTTATTTCCTAGGTAAAAGAATGATTCCAGTGAAGCCATTTACAGATTAAAAATTCGAACATGCTCACATCAAGATTTAAAATTTTTACCTGATTATTTGCAAGGATGTGAGTAACCTATCTTATTCTTGGAGTTGGTGCAAGGTTCTTTTGAAACCAGTATTCATTATTGTTCTTGCTCTCCAAGAAGTACAAGTTTATCATCTTGAAATTTCTCATCCGTAGATGGATTAGTGAGAAATGGGGGGTTTAAAATAAAAAACTGAATTTAAATTAACTATGTGCGAAAATAATGCTCAAACTTTGAACTTCCTTTATGAACCTAATGTCACCAAGTTCCACAAATTAGTCCATAAAAACAAATGCATATAATAATTACTAAATCCTTCTAGTTGCACTTCCCCGGCAATGGCGCCAAAATTTTTGGTTCCAATTGATGATGTCAATCAGAGTTCAATTTAATTTCAACCCAGGAAGGTAAAATTAGAAGTGCCACCTATAGGTCTAGAAATATTTCTAATTTGTCCGAGATATTTTGGTTCTCTTACAAGAACACATTCATCAAGATCTCTTCCAACAACTAAGATTCCTAATTTTTCTAAGATCTTTGGTTCTCTTACAAGAACATATTGTTGGGAAAAATACTGAGAGGGCGGGGGGGGGGGGGGGTGAATCAGTATTTAGGGCATACTCAACAATTTTACTTTTTATTTCTCTAAGACCCATCCACTACTTCACTGAGCCCAAATTGCATATACATGTATATATCCTTCATAAAACTCGCGTATACACAGAGATCTTATTATGCATTTATTTCTTTACTTAGGTATATGCATCATTCATTCATCAGATGTTTAGTTAACAGTAAGTATGTGCAGTAATAATAGTATAAACCATCACACATAAGCATAACACATATGAACACCAGGATTTTAGGTGGAAACCCAAGTCGGGAGAAAACCACCGCTGTCGTTATCTCAGCCTTCAATATTTTATTATAGAGAAAACATCTTACAACCATGTACTGGCGCAGACTCATACCAGCACGCAAGCACCCACCTACAGAAGGCTACAACCTTCTCTCGTTTACCAGCCTCTCCTGGAAGGGAGCTACAACCCCCTACTCTCGTTTACCAGCCTCTCTTAGAAGGGGGCTACAACCCCCTGCTCTCGTTTACCAGCATCACCTGGAAGGGAGCTACAACCCCCCTGATCATAACATCAGCTTCTATATACAGAAGACTTCAACCCTCTGACCCAATGCAACCCTTTTTTTTTTCAATTAACAAACATATTTTGCCCAATTCTACATAACAGAACAACGAGACCACTGTAATCTAGACTTCAGAGAATTTATGCATTCAACATTCCGTGTATCCTTCTGTGTGTATTAACCTTCAGAAACTCCAACTGTCATATGCACCGGATCCATATGTGTTCTTCAATAGACATTCGCTAGTTTTTCATCGTTTCTTCTGTTGAAAACTCTCACGACTCATCACCTTTTAGATCAATGTCTCGAAGGGTGCATGATGGACTCAGAATCATCAATTAAGCGCGTTTTCTGTCCATACGGGTATTCCTTCGAGGAATTCCTTCTTCACCAGTGCTTGCACCAAACCCCTCAATCGAATAATGATATTTTTCCTTTATATAGATCTCCCCTTTCTCAATACCATGAGTCTAAAACCACTCAACCACTAATGGTATTCCTTTAGTTTATCCCCAGGGCACTTCGATTTCTTTTTAATTTATTTTATTCAAACGAGGAGATTCAAATTATCTATGTGCACCCAGCCTTTAACCCAAAGTTTAACCCTTTGGATTTTATAAACAATATCCAACGCTTTTCCATACGCAAGTGTCTTGCTGATGTGGTGAGTTCCGCAAGCGGAACAGCCATACATCTCAATCGTTTTTGTATTAATAATCGTGCCAATCCAATTTGAAAACCCTATCCTCCGTTCTTCCATGCATGAATCATCCCAAAGGTAGTCTTTTATCTCCGCCATATAATATTATTTCAATTCGGGGGCTTCCATCACACTTTATAACAAAATGTTCGAATTTTATAACTATAACCCCTCTGTGGGTCCCTGCGGAGGCACCAAACGGTTGATGCTAACTTGGCATGCAGTGCCCCCGTAGTAATTCTCCACCGTTGATCTATGGTCAGCGCTTGATTTCCTGGTCAACTGCGAGGCCACCCCCTCCAGTTATTTTAAAACTTTACACTGCCCCCGTAACATTAATTTTAATCAAATTTCAATGAACTTTTAACCCGGACTTCAATCTTCAAACAAACTGGATTTCATTCTTTGGCCCCGGGCCCACATCACAGTCGGCCATTTGCGATATGCGATATTGGTGGATCAAACAAAATTACGGAACACATGGATGTGCGATATTGCGATCGTGTGATGGCGCGATGATCGCACATCGCAAACAACAGAACTTGCGATGGCGGAAATAACAAATGTGAGATATTGCGATATTGCGATGATCGCATATCGCAACAATCAACAAACTCTGGCTTGGGCAGAGGGTGATTTTGCAACATCGTGATGTTGCGATCGTGCGATGGCGCGGCGATCACACATCGCAAATAATCCATATCAACAAGACACTTGAAACTTCAAAACTGTGCTTTGCGATTTGCGCTCAAGTGGTAGGGACCACTTGTCCTGCCGCTTTGAAAGACTTAAAGAACTTCCGTTGTTTTATTCAATTTTCTTCATACTTGGTTGTTGAGGGCTTAAACACCCGAAATGACTGTTTTTAAATAAACTCTTCTCCTCCGTAGTCTGGAACTTCGACTGTCTTCATTTCACTGTAAAATGGCACTGCCCAACACCATAATCAAATCTCCTCTGCAATTTGTGGTTGCGGCCCATGACAATTCATTCATCCTTACATTTCTCCCATCCTTCTTGAATGCGTGTTGCTGTACACCAAAACTCTGCTGTCCCTTTGGCCTCTTTTCTCCCATTCTGTCTCTGCTCCTTTTGTTCTTCCTCTGTTGCTTCTACTTTAATTCCTCTATTTCATCTGCTGCCTCTGCTACCTCTCTCTTTTCTTAGTTACTGTTTCAGATGCTCCTTCTTTGCCAATTCCTTTGCCATCAAGGGAAACTTCATCTCGTAGGTTGTCATCATCTTCATCAAAATGGGTTGCCATCAAGGACAACACTCTGCATCATATTGCCAACAATCTCCCCCTTTGGACTTGATGGCAACCACGATGGTGTTTGATCACTACAACAGATTAATCATAACCATTCTTCAAGTACCATGACATTCTTTCCCCTTATTCAAACACCATGTCACTCTCCCCCTTTGACATCAAGGGCAAAGGGTGGATCAAAGCCAACACAAGGTTGTTTTCTCCTCATGTAGATAGAAGAGCGTTGTAGATCTGATGTGCACTGAAGTTACCATGCTCCCCCTGAGTTTATGCTGAATCTTCAAACATATTTTTTTTTAATGAAGTACATGACTCTATGACCTTCCTATCACCAAGGACTCATACTTACATCAAAGATCCAACCAAGTGGATTTACATATGAGACTCAAATACCCAACCAAGTGGGTTTACACAACTTGACTCAACTACCCAACCAAGTAGGTTTACACATTTTGACTCAAATACCCAAACAAGTGGGTTTACACATTTGATTAAGTCCTTACATGACTGAATATTACAATTTTACATCATAGGTCTCAACATGACCTTTTTATCAAATTAAAAATATGACTTTTATGACCAGTACTAGAAATACCTCAAGAGAGAGAGACCTTATTTCAGAATCATCATAATGCCAACAATGCATTACACTCAGCAAGGCTAATGCTCCCCCTGAAAATGTCCATCCAAGCATCCTTTGCATATGACCAAGGCTCCTCCTTAGCTTGTGCAATCTGAAATTCTTTCAACAGCAAGTTATCAGCAACAATCTCTGCATGATCTGTTCTTATCTCTGAATCATAAGACTTCCATCTCATCCATGTGTGAAAACAAAGAATACTCTTCAGCAAAAAGCAAACAGGGCTCATCCATAATCTCATCATAAGAAACTATGTATCATGTCATCATCATTTAGAACTGAGAATTAAGCAGATATAATGTTAATAATGCAATCATTAATAGTCAGACTGATGCTCCCCCTGAATCTGTGCTCCTGATTTTTAGCTTGTCATACTATTTTTCTTGTCATAAATGAATATGCGACTGTCTCCACTGTAACTCGCGTGTATACGCGGCTTTAGTTCATAGAACCCGCGTATGGAAAGTGAAACATTGAAAACTTCACATTCCTTCATCTCCCCCTGAATTTGTACCACCTGTACCTATCTTCTTCACATTAGATGCTCTGTCAGAAATAAACATAACCAGAATAACCAAAACCATCATGGGAATCACCATACATCGCTCCCCCTGTGACGATACATTACTAATCCCTATAATGTATCTGACATCACTCCTGCAGTCATTAAGAGAAGTAATCTTTTAGAAGCGGATGACTGTAGTAAAGTCAATATTCCCTACGTTTCTAACCGGTCCTCCTTCTTTTTCCAACTTTGCTTGAACTTTCTTATTGTGTGCTCGAAGTTCTCCAATTTTTCAGATCTATTCATCCTGCATTCTTTTTCTACATGTCCATACTTGTTACAAGTATAGCATCTTATGTGACCAGAAAAGTAAGCATAAGGATCATAATGTGTTGTTCTATTCTTCCTTCAATTGCAATCAGCTGCTTTATGACCATAATTGCTGCATGAAAAACAATATCCCTTGAAGAAACCAAAGTACCTTACTGTGTAGAATCTGTTTGTTTGTGATTGAAACAATCTGCTTCTGCAATTGGCTGCAACATGCCCATAATTATGACATTTAAAGCATTCAACATTATTGAATGATTTCCTTTGAGTGTTCATGATTTTCGGTTGACTTCTTGTTTCTTTCAACTCTTCTAGTTTTGCATTGACATCCTTTGAATCTTTAGCACTTCCTTGTGAACTAGATTCTCCTTTAACAGTTTCATGAAAACCAAGACCAAGTTTAATAGCAGGAGATCTTTGATTACTAAGAATATTGTCCAGAATCTTAGTGCTATCTTGAAACCTCAAGAATTTATCCTTTTCTTCTAATTTACCTTTGAGAATGTTTACCTCAACCTCCAATTTTTGGCATTGCTTCTTCATGCTTTCTTCGACCCTTTTTCCTTCTTCTACTTGATCATTTAATTTTAAAATTTCTTCCTTCAACCAATTTTCTTGTTCTTCACATGTTTGTAGTAGTTCTTCATTCTTCTTATTTGATTTTTCTAGATCTTCTTTGAGAGAGATGATTTCTGCTTCAAGTCCTTCCTTTTCAAATGGTAGGGGTTCTTCATTCTTCTTATTTGATTTTTCCAGATCTTCTTTGAGAGAGATGATTTCTACTTCAAGTCTTTCACTTTGATTGGTTGCATTAACATACAAATTTTGATACTTGTCTATCTGTCCATTCAGTATTTCTTTTTGTTCATTCATTCTAGAGATCATATCTCTGTAGATAGATTCTCTCTTATGAAATTGATTCCAATCATTGCTTTCATCATTGATATTGAGATTTTCTTCTAGACTTATACTGTTACTTTCACTATCTTCACCATTGCATGCACAAGAAAGTGAATCACAAGAACAACAATCAATACCTGTTTCATCTTCTCCATTTTCTGCTGCACATGTTTTCTGAGATATCTTCTTTTGAGTAGCCTTCTTCTTTTTCTTCTTTGCCATGAGTACTAGTAGATCTTTGTTAGAATCTTCTTCATCCTCATTAGATACTTCATCAATATCTTCATTTGCAAAATAACTCTTTCCCTTTTCAAATTGTTTCCCTTTATTATGATTTTCTTTATAAGGACATTTAGTAGCATTATGACCAACTCTTCCACAATCAAAACACTTTAAGGGTAGCTTACCTTTGAATCTTCCAGTACCTGGTTGGAGTCTCCTTACAAAATCTGCTTCTTCTTCTTCTGATATATAACTTGATTCCTTGACAACTTCCTTTTCTTTTCCTTTTGCACACGCCTTAAAAGCAACTTCTTTGATTTGAGAGGGACCTCCTTGTCTCATTTCATAAGCAGTCAGAATACCATGTATTTGAACAATAGTAAGAGTTTTCAGATCTTGCCTTTCTTCAATAGCTGACACTTTTGACTCAAATTTTGAAGTTAAAGATATTAAGTCTTTTTCCACCAGAGTAGTATCGGTTATGGTTTGACCCAAACTTCTCATACTATTTACAATATCATCTAGATGTAAAATGAAACTGGAAATACTCTCATCACTATGCATCCTTAAATTTTCATATTCAATTCTGAGAGTTTGGAGTTTTGCACTTTTTACCTTTGTATCTCCTTCATAGCTCAGAATGATTTTGTCCCATATTTATTTTGCTGAATTTAGCTGCATCACTTTAGCAAATTCTGGTTTAGACATGCTTCCTAATAAGACATTGACTGCTTTGGCATTGATTTCATATTTCTTCCTTTCTGCTGCATCAGTAGGAATACTTGTCGGATACTGATAACCTCCTTCCACGATTGCCCATACTTCTGCACCAAGAATTTGCAGATATGCTTTTGTTCGTATCTTCCAGAATAACAGATTATCTCCATTGAATAGAGGTGGCCTTATAGACATTATGCCTTCATGACTTCCCATTTTGAAGGATCTCCTTCAAGCGATCAAGCTTTTGCAGAAGGACCTGCTCTGATACCAATTGTTGGGAAAAATACTGAGAGGGGGGGGGTGAATCAATATTTAGGGCATACTCAACAATTTTACTTTTTCTTTCTCTAAGACCCATGCACTACTTCACTGAGCCCAACTTGCATATACATGGAGATATCCTTCATAAAACTCGCGTATACACAGAGATCTTATTATGCATTTATTTCTTTACTTAGGTCTATGCATCATTCATTCATCAGATGTTTAGTTAACAGTAAGTATGTGCAGTAATAACAGTATAAACCATTACACATAAGCATCACACATATGAACACCAGGATTTTAGGTGGAAACCCAAGTCGGGAGAAAACCACCGCTGTCGTTATCTCAGCCTTCAATATTAGAAAATATCTTACAACCATGTAATCGCGCAGACTCATACCACACATCAAAGACGTTGTGCACCCACCTGCATAAGGCTACAACCTTCTCTCGTTTACCAGCCTCTCCTGGAAGGGAGCTACGACCCCCTGCTCTCGTTTACCAGCTACCACTGGAAGGGAGCTACAACCCCCTGCTCTTGTTTACCAGCCTCACCTGGAAGGGAGCTACAACCCCCCTGATCATAACATCAGCTTCTATATACAGAAGACTTCAACCCTCTGACCCAACGCAACCCCTTTTTTTTTTCAATTAACAAACATATTTTGCCCAATTCTACATAACAGAATAGCGAGACCACTGTAATCCAGACTTCAGAGAATTTATGCATTCAACATTTTGTGTATCCTTCTGTGTGTATTAACCTTCAGAAACTCCAATTGTCATATGTACCGGATCCATATGTGTTCTTCAGTAGACATCCGCTAGTTTTTCATCGTTTCTTCTGTTGAAAACTCTCACGACTCATCACCTTTTAGATCAATGTCTCAAAGGGTGAATCATGGACTCAGAATCATCAATTAAGCGCGTTTTCTATCCATACAGGTATTCCTTAGAGGAATTCCTTCTTCACCAGTGCTCGCACCAAACCCCTCAATCGAATAATGATATTTGTCCTTTATATAGATCTCCCCTTTCTCAATACCATGAGTCTAAAACCACTCAACCGCTAATGGTATTCCTTTAGTTTATCCCCGGGGAACTTCGATTTCTTTTTAATTTATTTTATTCAAATGAGGAGATTCAAATTATCTATGTGTGCCCAGCCTTTAACCCAAAGTTTAACCCTTTGGATTTTATAAACAATATCCAACGCTTTTCCATACGCAAGTGTCTTGTTGATGTGGTGAGTTCCGCAAGCGGAACAGCCATACATCTCAATCGTTTTTGTATTAATAATCGTGTCAATCCAATTTGAAAACCCTATCCTCCGTTCTTCCATGCACGAATCATCCCAAAGGTAGTCTTTTATCTCCGCCATATAATATTATTTCAATTCGGGGGCTTCCATCACATTTTATAACAAAATGTTCGAATTTTATAACTATAACTCCTCTGTGGGTCCCTGCGGAGGCACCAAACGGTTGATGCTGACTTGGAATGCAGTGCCCCCTTAGTAATTCTCCACCGTTGATCTATGTTCAGTGCTTGATTTCCTGGTCAACTGCGGGGGCACCCCCTCCAGTTATTTTAAAACTTTACACTGCCCCCGTAACATTACTTTTAATCAAATTTCAATGAACTTTTAACCCGGACTTCAATCTTCAAACAAAATGGATTTCATTATTTGGCCCTGGGCCCACATCACAGTCAGCTATTTGTAATATGCGATATTGGCGGATCAAACAAAATGACGGAACACATGGATGTGCGATATTGCGATCGTGCGATGATCGCACATCGCAAACAACGGAACTTGCGATGGCGGAAATAACAAATGTACGATATTGCGATATTGCGATGATCGCATATCGCAAAAATCAACAAACTCTGGCTTGGACGGAGGGTGATTTTACGACATCACGATGTTGCGATCGTGCGATGGCGCAGTGATCGCACATTGCAAATAATCCATATCAACAAGACACTTGAAACTTCAAAACTATGCTTTGCGATTTGCGCTCAAGTGGTAGGGACCACTTGTCCTGCCGCTTTCAAAGACTTAAAGAACTTCTGCTGTTTTATTCAATTTTCTTCATACTTGGTTGTTGAGGGCTTAAACACCCGAAATGACTGTTTTTAAATAAACTCTTCTCCTCCGTAGTCTGGAACTTCGACTGTCTTCATTTCACTATAAAATGGAACTGCCCAACATCATAATCAACTCTCCTCTCCAATTTGTGGTTGCGGCCTATGACAATTCATTCATCCTTACATTTCTCCCATCCTTGTTGAATGCGTGTTGTTGTACACCAAAACTCTGTTGCGCTTTTGTACTCTTTTCTCCCATTCTATCTCTGCTCCTTTTTTTCTTCCTCTGTTGCTTCTGCTTTAATTCCTCTATTTCATCTGTTGCCTCTGCTACCTCTCTCTTTTCTTAGTTACTGTTTCAGATGCTCCTTCTTTGCCAATTCCTTTGCCATCAAGGACAACTTCATCTCGTAGGTTGTCATCATCTTCATCAAAATGGGTTGTCATCAAGGACAACACTCTGCATCATATTGCCAACACATATTCGTCAAGATCTCTTCCAACAACTTAAAAAACCGATTCCTAATTTTTCTGAGATCTATGGTTCTCTTACAAGAACATATTCTTCAACATCTCTTCCAAAAACTAAACAAACTGATTCCTAATTTTTCTGAGATTTATGGTTCTCTTACAAGAACATTTTCGTCAAGATCTCTTCCAACAACTAAACAAACCTAGATCTAACAATTGTCAAGATCCTAACGTTCTCTTACAAGAACACATGGATTTTAGGATCTCCTCCAATATTAGAACATCTAACAAAAACTTAAACGCTGAAATGAAAAAAAAAACATAAATTAAATTATACCTAAAATAAGCATGCAAGTGAGACCATGGGGGCCCTCCATAACTCCACAAGCACACCACTTCAAAGGAGACTCAAATGTAGAAGCAACAAGATCAAAGTATGATTCTTTTTTTCAAAATCTCCATCATGATGTACAAACCAACTCTAATATTACAAATGGAATTCTAAGATTAGAAATGGAGATTGTACTCCTATTTATAAAATGGGATGAGATAACAAACTCATAATGATGATCCACTAATCTCTCTTTAGTTCCATACATCTCTCAACCATATAGACACATAACCCCCTTTTGTCCTTGATCTTCTCCATGAGATCATGATCTTCTCCATAAGGCTTATCTTATCAAATTCGAAATTGATCATTCAAGGCCACATAAAGGTGTCTTGGAAGCTTCCTTGGAACCTACACATGTCACAAAAATAATCCACTTTATTTCTAATATTGAATCAAGAATTTCTCATAAAAATGCTTGAAAATAAATAATATTTGGAAGATATAAATGAGACCCATTAATGATGAACAATAGGGAAAATGAAGTGACATGGTAGTGAATAATGAGTGATATAATGGAAGCATAGGTGAAAAATGTATGGTAATGAGCGATATTTGTATGAAATTTTGAAGCCTAACAAAGGACATGTGAATATTCATAGTGATAAGGATGACATAGAAGAGTGAAACCCGGAAAGTTGAAATTGCAAAGAGAAGGTTTATTAATAACCTTGACGGGGGCATAAGGTAGGATAATTGAAAAAAGTATTTTTGAATGTTAAAAATTGAATGGTTTATTTATGTTCGCCATAAAATAAATCTTGGGAAAAATGGATTGCATTTTGATTTAAATGCTTCAATATCATGTGAAGTGATAAAGGGAGATGATGTAATTGGTGACTTGTGATATTTTCTTAAGAATGGAGTACGAGAGATAGTGAAGATTTTACATCATGAAAATGTATTGAGGGTGGATGTTCATTGCTATGTTATATAACTTGAATTAGAGTCAAAATATCCACTATTTTAATTATTGGTTCAAGCCTTGAATTCAGTCAGATGTTAACGTCAAATGAAAATTTGGATAGCTTGAGTCAAGTTAAACCATTGAGTTATTGTACAAGAGGGTGTATTTTTCATCCAAGATGAAGATTTGATGTCAAGTTTGGAGTCAAAGAGTCTTAAATCAAGTCAAAGTTTTGAATGTAATTGAGTGCATGATCAGAAAATCTTGAAACCCAAAGAATTGGTCATTGTAACACCATCATTACTAAAGTTGTTGTTTGCAGCAAAGAGGAACAAGAGAATTTCCCATAGACTATTCCAAGACAGAGAACTGAAAGAGGTCAAGCGCAGGGAGAAAGCTTGTATTGTTGAATGGCAAGTATGGAGGCTTGTTGAAAAGGGGATTCGAATGAAATCCAGATGTGAACAAATGAATTTCAAAAAGGAGGAGAAGATTATTGTTGATACTCATTTTAGAAGATCTGATGAAGACCATAGCAGAAGAAAGAAGAAGGAAAATTCCAAGGTAAATGGCATATGTAAGAAGTTGACTAAGGAAGAGTATGAGTGAGAGAAAACTGAGATAGCATTTCACCTTCAGTTATTGATGGAATTGTTGGAGAGAAACAAGAAAGAAAAGAGACATGTTTGGACCATGATGAAGAAAGTGAAATGGCAGAGACTACACGCAAAGAGAGAACAACAGGTAAACATACAGTTGATAGAAGAGCTGAGGAAGCTCGAGCAGATGATGAATGTGAAAATGAGATGTGAAGAACTCAAAGAGGTTGAGTTGAAAATGGAAGTTTCCATTTGTGGCCCAGAACATGGTGAAATTCTAGGTGGAGAGATCAATGAGAAAGATCTCATGAACTATTGGAATAGTTTAGAAGAATTGGAAGATATGTTGAAAAGAGAAGAAAATGAGGCTATGAAGCCTTGTATTTTTAAATCTTACAGTTTATGTATGTCTGCAAGATGTGCGGAAGATGGTGGACAATATGGTGAAACTGTCACAGAGATGAATGAAAATCTTAAGGTGAAGTATGAAGGAGAATGCCTTTCAGAGGAGGAAGGTATTGATTTGTTGCAGCAAGAAGAAATCATAAATGAACTCTTGTTTGGTGTAAGAAAACTAGTTGAAGCTGTTATGGAGTAGAAGCATAATGAAAATTCCGAAGTGATATTCCAAGGAGGTAAACAAATGAATTTGTTTAATGAAATTGTTGAAATAATTTTGTAATGTGATGATACCGAAACCAGGATAACTCAGGAATTTTTCCAGAAGAAGAATGAAACTAGGAATGAAGGTTGTGATGAAATGCTGGAAAGATTTAACATGGAAATAGAGTTCTTGGAACGATGGCTTAAGGAACCTGAAGGGGAGATGAAACTTGTAGAACCTGATACAAAAGAGATTGCAGTTACCGTACATGATAAGGATGAAATGTTTCTAACATTTATAGAGCTTAGTGAATGTTATAACTTTTCAAATAATAATGTGGCTGTAGGTATAGAAGGAAACATATATAAATATGATGTTGAAATCATAGAAATTGAGCAGAAATTATTTGGAGATGAGTTGAAATATCAGGAGCAACAAGAAAATTATGTCTTTAGAGACATAAAGGAAACAAAAGTATTGAGCCAGCAGGATAAAGATGAAATCAACTAACAATTCAAAATAGAATCTGTTGAAATCCAGGAATTCTATGATGGGATATTGGTGCTTGAAGCATCAAACAAGGCCGAAAGGTCTTATATTTTTAAAACTAATAGTTTTTTATGAATGCAGGTACAACAAGAGATGAGAAAGTTGTTTCTATAGGGGAAATCAATGACTATAGTTGTGATCAAGAAGAAGTTCTTGATTATTCTTCATTTCATAAAGTTGAGTGTTTAGTGCAATGGGAGACAGAAGCATCAGAGGAATTACTCCAAGGAATTGGAAGAAGAAATTGTTTTAAAGACCGATGGAATCTGATTGACAGAGTGAGTGATGAATTACAAAATGGATTTGATACTTTAAAGGACTAGCGGCAGAATGGAGTTTGGAATCCTGGAGGGAGCAAGTCATTGAGACTTGTGGTTGCCACATTATTATAGAAAGTGATATACCTCATAGACAAGAGTCTATGGAAACTTCTCTACATGGGGAGTCTGATGCAGGAGCATCTTGCTTGATTTTCATTAAAATATTGTGTAAAGAGGGGGTGATGTATTTTTAATTATTTTATAAATTATGATGCTCATTTTTATTTAAATTGAGAGAAAAATGTGAGTGTGAGGATTATTGTAATTATTCTTTTAATTAATTGAGAATATGAGGTAATTGAGTTAGGTAGATAATTTAGGGATTAGGAATTACTTAAATGAAACTCAGTTGAGTCAACAAAGGGGGAAAGATATTTTCGGATTTGGTTGAGATTTGTGTGGAGGAAATCATGGATTGGAGTTAATTCATAATTGTGTATAAATATGAAGCTTGTGTGAGAGTGAGGAATACAGAGAGAAATAGAGAGAAATGTCGTGAGAGTTTTGAAAAGGCCGAGAGCTGAGAGGCCCACAAATGTAATATGCGGGCAATTGGTTCGAATCTAATTTTTTTTATGTTATTATATACCTGTATTTTATTTGTGTTGGCTCTCTCTTCTTTATATACGTATAAATTAGTTGAATAAATCACTTATCTACCGAAGATTAACCTCGTTATATATCAATTTCGAATTGCATACATAACACATAACCTTCTTCCACAATTAATTGTCACATGCGGAAATAATGTAAGCAATTCACATCAATTCAATCACACATTAACTCGCATGTATGGGGGAAAGCCTATAGCCGAAAACCCCGCGCCTATTGTGTATATTATAATGGAGAAACCGGGTAACCAAACAAGTACAATACTCCTCACAAGTACTGACTACTTTCAGTTACTCACACCGACCGCCTGAACAAGTCCGATATCCTGTTCCCCGCCTGGGTTCTGCTCCCCCATTGCGCAATCAAGGTATTCGTATAAGGAAGAGGTTCAAGGTTCGAATCCCCTTCTCTTGATGCGTAATTGTCATGGACAATTCCTCCAAGTGTAATGCAAATCTCATGCAAAACAAATCTACCAACTGATAGCTTTACTCACCCTTTCATCTACCTCTTCCACTGGTCTCCACTGAACTGATCATGCACTGTAGTGAACCGAAGTGTTCTTGAGTTGACTAATGAGTTAATATTTAGTAAATTAAATATTATTTAATTTACTCCACTCATATCTAGTTGATTAGTTAGTTAACTAATCCCAACTAGTTCAACTAAAACAAACAGAACACAACTCCACTATCTGTCCCGTTAACTCCTCCAAAACTCCTGCCACTGAAGTCTAACCGAAGCCAACCATGCAAGATGCCATCAAACCCTAGGAACCACGTGATTCCTTGTGTCAGTTGCATGAGCCACCTCCATGACTCAAACTGAAGTGCGCCAAGAGAGTAAACTGCTGTCTATAGTCAAAATATTATTAAGGGTAAATAATATTTGACTTCCATATTTTTAGGAGATCAGTCTAAAAATAGCCTGGGTCCTAAAAATAAGGGTCTCATCTATTTTTACCGACATGTCGCATACTTTAATAATCTCCAAGTAGAATTCCCAAATTATGCTCTGTATGTCTAAAAATAGACATAGTCTAAAAATAGACTTTGCGCCAGAATTTGCCTGCGGGCCCACTTAGTGAAGGCGACTTCATTTCACTAAGCTCCATCATCTTGTCATGATTCTCAACATATACAATTTTGAGCTGAATTAAAATGTGGTTTTTAATGATGAATTTGATGAAGTTTCCATGTTAAGGAAGTAGAAATTTTATTATCTGCAAGGATCTGTTTTATGGTAGAATCCCTGCATTAGAAAAAAGCATATTGGAAAAGGTTCATAGCTGATAGCACAGAAAAAATTCTTTTTGTTTCATAAATAAAAACAAAGACTTGTTTTCATTATGAAAATGAGAAAGTTTACATTTGTACACATCCTCTTCTGGAAACTTTAGCAAATACAACAAAAATTTGAACCCCTATTACAATGAGCCTTCCCTATCTACTATATCCATATAACATCATGGCCAACTAAAATAAAAAAATAAATTATATGAAACAAAGGACCACATACATAATAAGCAATAAAAAGGCACTAAAATCTGGTGAAAAGGTTCAGATTATCAGATTATGATAATCCCCAATATTTGAAAATTTTCATTCTAAAAAATAGAGTATCTGATCAAAATCGACAACTATCTACAACCATATTTTGAAATTTGATCATCTAAATGATCTTGTTCCTTGAAGATGTGTGAGATAAATAAAATATTAAAGGATATCATCAATGACCTGGTACCTTCCATCCAATTCACCAGCGTTGGAGCCTCTAAAGCATGTATCTAGTTTTCCCACTCAATAATCACTTTTGAATCACTATGGATAGCAATATCTGATATTTCCATCTATCTGGGACAAAAGAGGACACTCGATTGAACAAGGAGCTCAACTCTCAAGTTGGATGCTTTGCCACTGAACCGTTTGAAAGAAAATTAGTTTTCGGGCCTAAAAACTTTAGACGAGTTTCTCTTGTCATCTTCTCCTTAATAGGTCCCCTCTTTAAATGATTGCACAACCTTAATGGAGGTGATCCTCACATCTTGAATAGTATGGTCAAAGAGAAAAAAATTTCTTTCTTTCCATATCCCCATATGATAGTTGCGTTTCTCGCTTTCCATATGCCCCATATGACATATAACGACAATGCTTTGTATTACTTATATCCCCAAAACTAGATTCTAAGGAAGGAATAAATAGAGGACGTATCCCATGATACGCTCATGTTAAGGATATTTCCTACCCCTATCCCTATTGTAGCTACAAAGGGACACCTTAGAAAAATGTGAGGCACATGTGCACAGATATTTCAATCCCTCTCTTCAGAGATTCTACTATCATCTATTACAAGCTGGGTAATTCAAGAATCATACATCATGGAGCCAAGGGGTGGCCATGTTGGTTTCCCCTCCTTATATTTCCCTTTAAATTGCTGTGTTGTATGTTGATCTAAAAACTTAGAGAAGACATTGTCTTAATATTTATGATTTACTGTTTATTCTCTTTAAACACAAATGCCATTTTATAGTAAAGTTGTACTCTTTAATGCACAAAGTTTATGTATTAGAAAGTTAAATTTAGAAATTATTTCAATTTTCATTTTGTGTTTTCACGTTAGATATTGTTTTCAAGTTTGCACATTTCTAACTTTATTGGAATGTGGCAGACTGATCGTGGCACAGGAACAACATCAGGACAGATAAAAAAATAAAAAATTCACTTTGATATTATTTTCTTTATCTTTAACAATTTTTTTTTATATATTTCATGGTTCTTATTATTTTATAATGTGGCAGGATGATCACGGAAAGGGCCCAGCCAAAGAACATGTAAAGTGCCAACCTTGTTCTATCTTCAGGTATTTTAATTGTTTACATGATTGAAATAATGTTAATTTTGTTCAAATATGCAGACGCCTGGCCATGGTGCACGACATGATTCCCTCAACGAGGAAGATTTATATTCATCTCTAAGTCCATTTGTTTTGCTGCAAAAAAATGTTCTAAACGCAAACAAGAAACTTGAGCGTTTGGTAGACATTATGCCTAAAACAACTAAATTAGAATAAAGGATATTAAAATTTATGACCTAGCTTCATAAATATCAGGTAATAAAAAAAAATCAAAATGATATTTTTATTCTTATGCATAAGATCAATTGTGATAGGTTGATTTATAACTTTTACATTAACTAAATTAACAAAAAAATTGTTTCGCATGTGGCATTTTTTGCAAGCTTTTATCCCCGGTGTTGGTGGTACTGGGACAAAAAAGCAAGAGATTCCTCAGGAACCCACTCATACACCTCATACGCCTTTAGGTAGCACCCAAGAAATTTTCACCCAAGAAGACACACAACCAATTTTTGAATGTGGTGGCAGTGATTAGGGTGATATGGCCAACTTTATAATTGCATTTCCTAGAGCTACACATGTCACCTCCACGGGGACCATTCCAGGCACGTTTTTGGTGAAAAATGAAGGTGTTCCTATAAAGAAAGTACAATTCCCAGGTAATTTTTAATATTTTAACTGTTTCATGTACTCTATTTAAAATGTTTTTGTTCATGATTATTATTTTTAAATTAATGATAATATCATTTTCTGTGTAGGAAAAAATGATTTCTATAGGGCCTTAGAGAGAAAGGCGTTGGTAATTTTGGGACCAACCATACGCACAAGGTGGAATTCCCAGAATTCCAACTTGAAAAAATAACTTCTAGATTATCTAGAAGGCCTTTTTGGGGCGGGCACATTTGACAGAACAATGGTCGCCTAGGCAGTAAAAAAATATTTGAAATATACACGGGACACCTATAGGACGCACTTGCAAATTAAACTTAGATACAAGCATCCTCTCATATTTTGATAGGGGGAGTGGAGAGCACTCATCAATAATGGAAAAGAGAAAAAGACCAAGAAATAAGGAAAAATGCTAACTGGACTCGCAAGGTAAATTACAAATTTAATTCAATAGCTTTAATTTTTTCAATGTCTAAAATAAAAGTGTGTTAGTAACTGACTTTAAGCTTTTGATGATAGGTTGTTTGACAAATCAAAGGCAACCAAAGCTAGGATTTAAAAAAAGGCCAATACAAGCTAGGCCAAGCCGACTACTTGAAATTAGTTGTAAGAATTGTAAGTAGCTAAACATCTTATTAATTGTATCCCCTTCCAACATTTTTGTAATTCCATCAAATAACATTAAAAATACAAAATCATATGCAATGTAGGGTGAAGAATTTGGAATGGAAACCAAAAAGGAAGAAAAAGAGATCACTTTCTGTTCCGACTATCAAGCCGTAGTTGAATGTCATAAAATATTGGGACACGTCCCAAGATCTAGAATGCCTGATAAGGTAAATTGTTAACCTTTAAATATATTTCTTTTCGTCAATAAATTTAATGTCTAACAAATTTTTTTAAATGAGGGGATCAGAAATTTCAACGAACCAAATAACCCAGTTGTAGAGTAGTGCATTGAGAGTGAAATATTGCCAGAAAATCATCCTCACGTGCAACCTGATCATTCCAGTGGGGACCAAGCTGAAAGTGCTGCTATCAGTGAGGTCCACAATGGTAATTAATTAATACTTATAATTTCTTCTAATTATACATTGAGGGTTGTGTCCTTATACAATTTTTAGTTTAAATGAAAAAGGTTGTTGTACTTGAGCATCCTACCACTAGAGAGGAGCACGGGGCAACAGTTCCAAGGATGAAAACTGGTGCACTAGGTAAATAATGTCATTGCAATTCTTTTTATGAATATTACCAAACTACTTCAATGATATTTAAAAACTAGAAATTTATATTTAATATTTTTGTTTTTAAGCGATGTCCCATCACTGCATGAGACCAAACATCGTGAGTAGCCAACTAGGTCAGCTATGCAGGAAAGGCAAGAAACAAAAGTAGAGAACAATGAACTTGATGATGTAGTTAGGAGCTTTAGAAATTGGAAGAAGAAAAAGAAAATTTGATAACGTAAAATATTGTATTGTTATAAGACATATGATGAATGACACACCATACTTGGAACATTTTTTACATTATATGCAAATCATTTATCATACTATTTTTATGCCATACACTTTCAATGTTTTCTTGTGCACTTTTTGTTGCATTGTTTTTCAATTAGTTATTGATTTTTTTTTTCCTCGTGAAAGTAAAAAATGAAATATAGATTGGGTATTGGGGAATTGAGAGTGATATGAGGGGAGGGATAGGGGCCATAAGAGCTTCCATCTTCGCGTGGTTGGCCCTATTTAGTAGAGAATAATTTATTGGAGCAATTTAATCTTGGAGAAAACCTCCCTCGATCCAACATAGCAGCAAAAAAATCACTGTTGACTTAGTTGATACTCTTTCATATTGTGGGAGGCTTGTTCCAAGTTCAGGCGGCTCCAATAAATTGTTCTTGAAATAAAGATGAGCTTATTAAGGTAATTTTTTGTTGAACCCTTAGTTAAACTGAGAGGGGGGGGGGGGGTGAATCAGTTTCACACATTCATGGACTTTTAAAACTTTTCAATAAACCTTATTTACACCTTCATTTCATGTCCAACTTAATATGTGAGTAATCTTAGAATGTGAGCAGCAAGTATTAATATAATATAACAGTAGACTTAATATGAAAGCAGTCGGTATTAAGAAGATGATATAAATAAGATCAACACATAAACATCATGCACAGAGACACCAAATATAAGTGGAAACCCGTAAAGGGAGAAAACCACATCTTATTATTGTTGTGATGCAAAGGCAAGCTCCAACTCCCTCTCACCACTATTTTTCTGTAGGCACCAACCTACAGGAGGCTCCAACCTCAATTCTGCAAGCTACAACTTGCAAGGAAGCACCAACTCCCTTCAATTTTCCGTAGGCACTAACTTATAGGAGGCTTTAACCACAATCAGCTACAACTGACGGCTATCAAGCTGCAACTTGATAGGGAAGCTCCAACTTCCTCAATTTGTCAAACTGAACATTTGTTGATTTACCTCAGATATCAGCTCTGTTCTGTAGCATCTCTTTCTACTCTTATTTTCTTAATATTCTCTGCCTCACTCTTCTATACTCTGCATTCTCTATATTTGCTCTCTCTAACCTCTTTTATGCATATCCAGTTGATATTATTTATAGAGTTCCTCACATTACTGTTCGTATGTCACAAGGAATTTTGAGTGAACAATCATGACTCTCTGGTTTTTTTCTTCTCATTCCTTTATCTGCTCATTCAGAAAATATAACTGTAGGTATCAATTTAACATTACAGTGGGATATTTACTCTCTTCCAGAGACTTGCCAATGCATCAAAACAATATAAATTAAAATTATTTACATTCAATTACAATGAGAACTCCAGCTCAATCATTCAGCCTCTTGGCTAGCTACGCATTTGTCTTTTCTTTGACTGTGTCTTTGTCCCTTTCGGCTCTGTTTGCTTCCTTATTCACTGTCGCAGGGTAATGGCCATATGCCATACATTTGTAACTGTGATTTTATATCAGCGCTTTTTATATATATATGTAACTGCTAACTTCAATTATGGGAAAATTCCAACGCTTTACACACAGCAAATGTCTTGTTGATGTGGTGAGTTCCGCAAGCAGAACATACATACACCACGGCCTTTATTTTATGGCCCAATGTGATTGCACACATCGCAATAATTTTATATTAACAATCACCCTCCACCTTAAGCCGAGGCCCGTGGGTCCACAGACCACGCAGCACATTTCAATACTAGGCATACTTATATAAAGTTTTAACAAACAAACTGCCACTTCCACTATAACAATAAAGAATCATGTTAATACTCAACAAATGCCCTTTCGGGCCCACTTGCCACGCTTTCTGATGCGATATATTTCTTCTCCAGAGGTTTCCGATTGTGATTGATCGCAGTCGCAAGCTTCCTTGCTTCGATTCGATTGATACCCTGTTCACTCAATTTTTTTCGATGCGATGAATCATTTACTTTGACACGGAAATTAAGCTTGTATAAATCATAGTTTATAAGTCCATCAGGTCCGAACTTCCAACTGCAATCGAAAATCTTTGTTTATATGTTTCGTTGCACAGTTTTTCTCCGATGCGATTAGTGTATTATCCTTCGACTGCTTCCGATTGCAATTGATCACAATCGCAACTCCCAGTTCCATGTTCCGATATTCCATCTTTTTCCGATGCAGTCAGTCACTGTTCACCGGAACTCAAGTATATATGAATTGTAGTTTATTTTCCCATCGGGTCCGGGCTTTCAATCACAATCGCAACTTCTTGTTTGCATGTTCCGCTGCTTTCTCTGATGTGATTTGAGAGGGTCCCACTACCAAGTTAACTTTGGATTAAATTCATAGGTTCTTTTTATATCTCGCGCTACCCATAGATATACTTTGCCAATGGTTTAAGACTAACATTGCTCGTCGGGCCCACGATGCATTTCACCCTACCTTTATATATTGTGCACCCTATAAATATCTATGGTATAGACCTTTGTGTATAAAGCACAATATATGTAATGCGCTGCATATATATAAGCTTTATGTTTCAGCTTTAGTGTTTCCTCCAGCGTGGGTAACAATTCCCGGAATGAGATTTATATATATACTTTGCTGCTCCAATATTTAGTGTATCTTCCAACGGGGGTAGTGATTCTCAGAATTTGTTTTGTATATACATACCTGCCGCTTGGGTTAAGATTCCTGGAATTTATGTATGAAATTGCTCTGCCTCTACTGTGCTAACGACTCTGCCTCTGCTGTGATAACGGCTCTGCCTCTGCCTCCACGACTCTGCCTCTGCCTCTGTAGTGATAACGACTCTTCCTCTATTCATCTCTTCCTTTGTATTCATTGTTTTCCGACTGGTCTCTGCCTCTACCTTCACTATGCTTCTTTCTCTGTCTTTGTTGTTGCTTCTTTCGTTGCTTCTTCTGTTTGAATGTTACATTTCGACAGTCTTCTTCCACCTGTCTCCTTTGATTCCTTTGTTCTCTTCTTTGCTGCCTCCTTTGTCTGTCTCTGTCTTTTCTGCCTCCTTTGCCATCAATGACAACATTTCCAACAGTCTCACCCTTTGGCATTGATGGAAATACACTTCTTCTGCTTGCCTGTAAGGATCCTTTCTCATGTTGCTTGTTCTTCCTCCCCCTTTGACATCAATTGCAAGGGGTTTGAATTCTTAGTGTAGCTTCTATTCTTTGATCCTATGATTTTATCGGGTTCACTACTCTTCCGTGTTCGGTTGACGTTGGGTTTACCACTCTTCCGCTGCACCACTAACCCTTTCGCCCTTCTATTGATTCTTTTATGCTGAATGTATTCTTGCCATAATCCTTTTGATATTGAGAACATGTTTTCATGCTTCCCTTGCTGGTTGATCTCCCCCTGAGAATGATATTTTCATTTATGTTCTCCCCCTGAAATTGTTCTTTCTCTTCATATTAGAGAGTAGCATCTACAGATACTACCCCTAGTCTGTCTCTAAAATATTCAAATGGTTCTCTGGCAAGCGGTTTAGTAAATATATCTGCTGTATATTCTATTGTGGTACATAATCTAGTTTTACTATCTTCTAAGCCACTTTTTCTCGGAGAAAATGATACTTTATTGGGATATTTTTAGTTTTTGAGTGAAGCACAGGATTTTTAGATATACTTATAGCACTTGTATTGTCACATTTGATTGAGATAGGTTCATCAATGCTTACCTTCAGGTCTTGGAGGGTTTGCTTCATCCGCATGACTTGTGTACAACATGCTGCTGCTGCTATATATTCTGATTCTGTTGTAGACAGAGAGATAGATGTTTTTTTCTTGCTTAACCATGCCACCAGGCTTTCTCCTAGATAGAAAGCACCTCCACTTGTGCTTTTCCTGTCATCCACACAGCTGGCCCAATCTGCATCTATGTATGTTGTCAAAGTGAAGCTTTTTCCTTTAGGATACCAAAGTCCATACTGTGTTGTTCCTTGTAGATATCTAAATATTCTTTTCACTGCCAAAAGATGGTTTTGTTTAGGTGTTGCTTGATATCTAGCCACTAGTCCTACTGCTAGCATGATGTATGGTCTTGATGCTGTCAAATACAGCAGGCTTCCTATCATGGATCTGTAGATTTTTTGGTCTATATCAGCAGATCCATCATCAACACATAGCTTGCATCCTGTGATCATGGGAGTTGACACAGGTTTGCAGTCCTCCATTTTGAACTTTTTCAACATTTCTTTCAATTATTTTTCCTATGATATGAATGTTCCTGCGTTATTTTGCTGAATTTGAATTCCTAAGTAGAAACTAAGTTCTCCAATCATGGACATCTCAAAATCTGATTTCATCTCCTCAGCAAACCCTTTTGCTAGTTCTTCTCTATTGCTTCCAAACATAATGTCATCAACATATACTACAACAATCAGGAGTTCATTTTCATGGAATTTTATGTATAGATTGTTGTCTACTCCACCTCTCTTAAAGCCTTGTTTTTGCAAATATTTATCCAGTCTTGAGTACCAAGCACGAGGAGCCTACTTCAGTCCATAAAGGGCTTTCTTCAGTATGTACACATAGTCTTCTTTGTCTGTTAAAGAGAAACCTTCGGGTTGTTCCATGTAGACTTCTTCTTCTAAGTCTCCATTTAGAAATGCAGATTTTACATACATTTGATATACCTTGAAGTCTTGGTAGCATGCAAAGGCCAGAAACATTCTGATGGCTTCCATTCTGGCTACAGGGGCAAATGTTTCATCGTAATCAAGTCCTTCGATTTGTGAATATCCTTTGCAGACAAGTCTGGCTTTGTTCCTGATTACCTGTCCTTCCTCATTCATTTTATTTTTAAATACCAATTTTGAGCCTATGACATTTTTCTCAATGGGTCTAGGAACTAGTTCCCAGGTATTATTTTTCTCAATTTGGTCCAATTATTCATTCATAGCATTCACCCAAGACTTGTCCTTGCTAGCTTCTTCAAATTTCTTTGGCTCTATTTGTGACAACATGGCTATGTATACCTCTTTAGTTTGTTATGTTAGTTGCCTTCTTGTTTGGACCCCTACTCTCTTGTCTCCAATGATCTAATCTTTAGGATGGTTCTTCTGAGTATATCTTGAGGGAGCTTTAGAACTCAGCTCTGTATCTTCTGTTGTCTTGCTTGTTTCCTCATCATCTTGGTTTTCTTCTTCATGGTTGTCTAATGGATTGCAGTAGTTAGTATCTCTTGTATTGTTTGGAAGCTCTTCATCAAATCTCACGTCAATGCTTTCTACTATTTTTCGAAGAGTCTTGTTGTAGCACCTGTAACCTTTACTTTTGGATGCATATCCTAGAAATATCCCTTCATCTGCTCTTGCATCAAATTTCCCAAGATTTCCATCATTATTATTTATGTAACACTTGCTTCCAAAGATTCTAAAATGTTTGATTGAAGCTGGTTTCCCATGCCATAGTTCATAGGGAGTCTTGTCACTGCTTGGCCTTAAGTGAGCTTTATTAAGGATATGCACCATTGTATGTACTACTTCTGCCCAGAAGGTTTGAGCAATATTACTTTCATGCATCATGGCTCTAGCTATTTGTTGTACAGACCTTTTTTGTCTCTCTGCTACTCCATTTTGCTGAGGTGTTCCTGCAATAGTAAATTTTTCCTTTATCCCATGCTCATTGCATAGGTCAGAAAAGTCATAATCTGTGAATTCACCTCCTCTGTCTGATCTGATGCATTTCAGCTTGCATCCTGTTTGATTTTCTGCTAATGCTTTGAAGATCTTAAATTTTTCCAGAGCTTCTGATTTATTCTTGAGAAATGCAACCCATGTCATTCTGGAGAAGTCATCTATTATCAACATGAAGTAGGATTCTCCACTTGGAGTTTTAGTTCTTGCAGGTCCACACAGATCCATGTGCACAAGATGGAGAGGTTTTCTTGTTGATAACTCATCTTTGGCCTTAAATGATGAACGGGTCTGTTTGCCCAATTGATAATATTTGCATATGGTATTAGAAGGCCTTTTTATTTCTGGCATGTCTCTGACCGCTTTCTTCTTGCTTAGTCTGATTATGTGATCGAAGTTGAGATGTCCCAATATTTTATGCCATAACCATGAATCTTCTAGTTTGCCAAGATGACATGCTTTATCTTCCTCTTTCACAATGTAAACATTACTCTCTGTTCGAACTCCTTTGAGCAGAGTCTTACCTGTGGTGCTTGATCTGACTTCACAATCTTGTGCTCTAAAAATAACTTCACAGCCTTTGTCACACATCTGACTGACACTTAGTAAATTTTCTTTCAACCCATCTACAAATAGTACATGTTGGGCCTTTCCTCTTCCATTGTCTATGCTGACTGAGCCTTTTCCCTTAATCTTACCTAATTTATCATTGCCAAAAGTAACATTGCCAGATTTATTTTCATCAAGAGTTATAAACTTGTTTTTGTCTCTTGTCATGTGTTTAGAGCAGCCACTGTCCAAATACCATTGGCTTTTCATATCTTGAGCAGTTAGAGCCAGGTCACACTTATTCTCCTTATTTTTCCACTGGAGGCATCCTTTCGTTTGGTATCTTTTGTGAGATGATGAATCACATCCTTTTAGAGGACATTTGGAAGGCATATGTCCAACTTGATTGCATACACAACATTTGATCATAATTTTTGCAGAATTGTGAGTATGAACAAAATTTCTTTGATTCATAAACCTCCTTGAGGTGTTGAACATCATTATTTGTCCATACTTTCTACATTCAATAATTTTATGGCCAAATTCCTTACAATAAAAACAGTAACCATAGAAATTATTTGCATACCTGATGTAAGGTTGTCTTCTCCATTTGTTTGCTTGAGACAGTCTCTTCATTGTTTGCATCTTTTGCTAGTTTGAACCACTCCATCTTGCATGACAGTATGCAGCAATGTGTCCCAGCTTGTGGTAGACATAACAGGTGGCATTTTTCATAAGAGGGAAGAATCTCCTTTGATGGCTTCCAAATTTGACATACTCAGGGGTATATGAATATTTTTCTGTTGTTTGAGTATTTCTTTCATTCTTTGTTATTAGAGGATTTTTCTGGGTTTTGTCTCCCTCCTTACAAGTTTCTTCTTTTGTAGGAATTATTTGAGATGCTTCATCATCCTTCTTTTCTTTTACAAAATAATCTCTCTGTTTTCCTTTTCTTTGCTTTTACTTGATTCTCCTTCATAGCCTATTCCAGTTTTTATCATAGGAGATCTTTGAGCAACCAGAATTTCATTCAACTTACTAGAGCTTTTTGTTTGAGAAGAATTTATAACCACTTTCCTTTGAGTATTTTCTAATTTCTTCCCGAGACATACTACTTCTTCTTCCAACTTCTCTTGTTCTTGAGTTTTCTCCTTGATTTTCTTAAGTAACATGTCCTTTATCTTCTTGGCTTCTTCAAGCTCTATCTTTAGCTGCATAAGGACTTCTGAATTCTGTTCTTCTCGTACATACTTGAGGAGAATGTCCTTTTGTTTTCTACATTTCAGCTTGAGTCCATCAATCTATTCCAGAGCACTTCTTAGCTCCCCCTCAAGGTTGACTTCACCTTATTCTTCTTCATCTTCTAGCAGGAGACCTTCAAGGTCTTCTATAGCCATCAATAAAAAATCAGAGGTTCCATATTCACATGAGAGTTCATCTGGATCTTCAGATGTACTACTGTCTTGTTGAGCATAGAAGGATTTTTTGCTGAACTTCTTTCCTTTCTGCCAGTTCTTTGATGTGTTTTTCTCTAACTCTTGAGCCTGATTCCTTACTTTCTTGTGAGGACACTTAGAAGAATAGTGTCCAACTCTTCCACAGTTAAAGCATTTGAAAGGAAGTTTACCTTTGTATTTACCTGAGCCTCTATCCAGTTTCTTGACAAATTTTGCCTCTTCTTCATCCGAGCAAGAGCATATGTCTTCCTCTTCTTCTTTCTTCTTTTTTGTTTTGAAGGCAGCCTCCCTCGTACTTGGCTTATTCTGTGGGAGCCTCATCTCATATGTTGTTAAATTTCCAAGTAGCTGGCTCATGGTCAAGGTCTCCCAATCAGTTGTTTCTTCTATTGCAGACACTTTGGGATTAAACCTGGATGGAAGAGATCTTAGAATATTTTGCAAAATTATTCTTTCTGGCATGGTTTCTCCAAGAGCTTTCATATTGTTAACAATTTCTGCAACTTTTAGGAAGAATCTGTCAATTTCTTCATCATCATTCATTTTTAAGTTCTCAAACTGGGCTCTATAGATTTGAATTTTAGCAGTCTTTACCTTCTTGTCTCCCTCATGGATATTCTCCAGAGTATCCCACATTTATTTGGCAGTGTCTTTGTGCATTAATTTGATAAAATCTGCTTCACACAATCCATTTAATATGGCATTCATGGCTTTTGCGTTAGCTACAAAATCTTGTTTGGTCTCTTTCTCTGAGTCGGTTTCCTTTGGGGCATATCCAAATTCCACAGCAGCCCAGACTTCTATTCCTAGAGACATTATGTATGTCCTCATTTTGATTTTCCAGAAAGCATAATTTGCACCAGTGAGAAAAAGGGCTTTATTGGTTGAGCATCCTTCTTTAATAGCCATCTTGGGAACCTAGGATCTCCTTTCAGTTGTTAAACTGGTACAAAGGAACCTGCTCTGATACCAATTGTTGAAACCTTAGTTAAACTGAGAGGGGGGGGGGGGTGAATTAGTTTAACACATTCGTGGACTTTTAAAACTTTTCATTAAACCTTATTTACACCTTCATTTCATGTCCAACTTAATATGTGAGTAATATTAGAATGTGAGCAACAAGTATTAATATAATATAACGATGCTTGTATGAGAGCGAGCGAATGGCCAGCATTAACAGTATAAAATCAAAACGCTTTTAAACATCATGCCCAGAACTGTAGTATAGAAGTGAGAAACCCGTGGGGAAAACACATCTTATTATTTTTGGCAGTACGAAGAAGCTCGCTCCATCTCACCCTTTGTTTTTCGCAGGCACCAACCTACGAGGGAGGCTCCAACCTCAGTGCAAGCTACAACTTGGAAACTTAACTCCCTTCAGTTTCTGTGAGCGCAACCTACGGGCTCAACCTCGATTGGCTACAGGCGGCGGCTGCTCAAGCTGCAACTTGATAGGGAAGCTCCAACTTCCTCAATTTATCAAACTGAATGTTTGTTGATTTACCTCAGATATCAGCTCTATTCTGTAGCTTCTCTTTCTGCTCTTCTTTTCTTAATATTCTCTGCCTTTCACTTCTATACTCTGCCTTCTCTATATTTTCTCTCTCTAACCTCTCTTTTTGCATATCCAATTGATATTATTTATAGATTTCCTCACATGGCTGTTTGTATTTCACAAAGAATTTGGAGTGAACAGTCATGACTCTTCAACCATCTCAATTCATGCGCTACGATGGAAAATATAGCCTTAGGTATCAAATATCAATTTAACATTACAGTGGGATATTTTTTCTCTTCCAGAGACTTGAAAATGCATCACAACAATATAAATTAAAATTATTTACATTCAATTACAATGAGAACTCCAGCTCACTCATTCAGCCTCTTGGCTAGCTGCGCATTTGTCTTTTCTTTGACTGTGTCTTTGTCCCTTTCGGCTCTATTTGTTTCCTTATTCACTGTCGCAGGGTAACGGCCATATGCCATACATTTGTAACTGTTCTTTTTATATCAGTGCTTTTTATATATATATATATATATATATATATATGTGTGTGTGTATTCTTGTTAATTACGAGCAGAATTCCAGCAACTTTACCATGACCAAGTGTCTTGTTGATGTGGTGAGTTCCACAAGTGGAACATACATACACCATGGCCTTTTTTTTATGGCCCGATGTGATTGCACACATCACAATCATTTTATATTAACAATTTCCCTCCACCTTAAGTCGAGGCCCGTGGGTCCACAGACCACGCGGCACATTTCAATACTAGGCATACTTATATAAAGTTTTAACAAAAAAACTGCCACTTCCACTATAAAAATAAAGAATCATGTTAATACTCAACAGATTCCCTTTTGGGCCCACTTTCCATGCTTTCTGATGCAATATATTTCTTCTCCAGAGGTTTCTGATTGCGATTGATCACAGTCGCAAGCTGCCTTGCTCCGATGTGATTGATACCCTGTTCACTCAATTTTTTTCGATGCGATGAATAATCTACTTTGACGCAGAACTTAAGCCTGTATAAATCATAGTTTATAAGTCCATCGGGTCCGAAATTCCAATCACAATCGCAACTCTTTGTTTATATGTTCCGCTGCACAGTTTTTCTCTGATGCGATTAGTGTATTATCCTTCGACTGCTTCCGATTGCGATTGATTGCAATCACAACTCCCAATTGCATGTTTCGATATTCCACCTTTTCCCGATGCGATCAGTCACTATTCACCGGAACTCAAGTATATATGAATTGTAGTTTATATGCCCATCGGTTCCGAGCTTTCAATCGCAATTGCAACTTCTTGTTTGCATGTTCCGCTGATTTCTCCAATGCGATTTGAGAGGGTCCCACTAGTGAGTTAACTTTGGATTAAGTTCATAGGTTCTTTTTATATATCACGCTACCAATAGATATACTTCGCCAATGGTTTAATACTAACATTGCTCGTCCGGCCCACAATGCATTTCACCTTGCCTTTATATATTGTGCACCCTATAAATATCTATGGTCTCGACCTTTGTGTATAAGGCACAATATATGTAATGCGCTACATATATATAGGCTTTATGTTTCATCTTTAGTGTTTCCTCCAGCGTGGGTAATGATTCTCGGAATGAGATTTATATATATACTTTGCTGCTCCAATATTTAGTGTATCTTCTAGCGAGGGTAGTGATTCTCGGAATTTTTTTTGTATATATATACCTGCCGCTTGGGTTAAGATTTTCGAAATTTATGTATGAAATTTCTTTGCCTCTGCTGTGCTAATGGCTCTGCCTCTACTGTGATAACGGCTTTGCCTCTGCCTCCATGACTCTGCCTCTACCTCTCTAGTGATAACGGCTCTGCCTCTATTCATCTCTTCCTCTGTATTCGTTGTTTTCCGGCTGGGCTCTGCCTCTACCTTCGCTGTGCTTATTTCTCTATCTTTGCCATTGCTTCTTTCGCTGCTTCTGTTGTTTGACTGTTACATTTTGACAGTCTTCTTCCGCCTGTCTCCTTTGCTTCCTTTGTTCTCTTCTTTGCTGCCTCCTTTGCCATCAATGACAACATTTCCAAAATTTTTGACATTTTCAACATATGTTCTAACATTATCATAATAATGCATCTTAGAGTAAAAATTACTACAAATATTACTTGTATTTATTGTATAGATAATTATGGATTTTGAATGACTTGGAAGTGCAGGTACAAATCCTCTTGTATCATGAGAAATACAACTTGTCAACCAGGGTCATGTCCAGGATATTTTTGTGTGTGCACTTACCAAGTTCATAGTGTCACATTTTGTAAGTTCCTTTACCGTTCATAATTCAAGATGAAGCTCGTTCATGATTATTATATCGATTTTTTTATATGCTTTTTCCTCTTTTTGATTTTAAAATTTTGAACATACTTTTAAACATTGAAACCTTTTTTGTTTTCATACTATTAATATATTGAAATATACCATAGTTCATGAATTGAAGTTTCATGTGAATAAATAACATATTGTTACAATCATAGTTAAATATTTTATATCATCTAAGGTTTTAGCACCATCTAGGTGGTTTACATCATATTTTGACTTGGCAGCATGCATTCTTCCTGTTTCAACTATGTGCAGGAAGAATGATGCTAGAATCATGTTCCCATCAAATCTTAGTTTGGGACTGAGCAAATAATATGGTGACATCATGGAATCATGGTATGGTGTCCTTGTAATAGGAGACCGATTTGGTGACATGCCAAAGTCTAAACCTTTTGTAGAAATTATATTCACTAAGCATGCATATGTCCTAGATCCACATGATCTCAGACTATTTAACTTTATGCAAGATACTGAATCTATTCCACTTTTTAATATTTTGTGGAAAAATTAATTGCACACACATGTGAAGCATAAACAAAAAATAATTAATCACACATAACATGGTTTTTAACTGGGAAAGCTTGAAGCTGAAAACCCCAAATATATATTATGTAACATGGAGATCATATTAAAATCTCATACAAAGCTTATCACAAGCTCTCAGTACAGTACAATCGTCATACACTAATTAGGACCAATCTTGCAAATCCATGCACCGATCTTTGCCTCCTGCTATCATGCCTCTACTGCACAATCCCTACTAAAGAATGGCTCTGAATGAATTTGAATTACCCTTTCCTTTACTGCACAATCCTCATTGGAAACTCCAATGTGTGTGTGATGCAATTAATGCATCACTATAGTCACAACAGATAATATATCTTGCCCTTCCACCTATCTCTCCACTGGGTATCCACTGAAACTACCATGCAATGTATTTAACTACTGTATTGTTCAGTTGATTAATGAGTTATTATTTTTGAATTAATTAACTAATTAATTCACTCCACTCTCACTAGTGTATCAATCAGTTAGACTAGATACAACTAGCTCAACTGAGTCTAGAAAGGTGGAATAATACCAACTCCTGCTACTTCTTCCAACTATGTCATAACTCTACCACATGGGTTATAACTGAGTCCTCCATGCATTAGCTCCAGTAAATCCTTGGGAATTGCGTAATTCCCTCATTCCACTGATGTGCCACATCTGTGCACTCAAATGAAGTGCGTCAAGAGAAGAAGTTGTTGTTTAGTGTCTAATTATTATTAAGAGCTAATAATAATCGACATGCATATATTTTTAGATCATTGATCTATAAATAGACTTTGCCCAATATTATAAAAAAGTAATTTCATCTATTTTTCCAACTTGATCAACCATCCACAAATATCATCTTGCAACTTCTGAAATATGATCACCATGTCTAAAAATAGACATAGTCTAAAAATAGACTTGTGCCAAAAATAGCCTGTGGGCCCACTTAATGAAGGCAACTCTTTTCACTAAGCTCATCATATTGTTGAATCTCAAAACTCCCTCTAAACAAGATAGGTATTATCCTTCACCCCTATCCTGCCTCTATGGTATTCGAATTTTCTCCTGGTGAGTGCCTTCATCAGAATATCTACATCCTGATCCTCCATAGGAATGTACTGAAGCAACATGATCTTCTGCTGCACACAATCTCTGATATGATGATACCGGATATCAATATGTTTAAATTTATCATGAAACACAGGATTAATCAAGAGTTTAATGCAACTCTGATTATCACAATGTATCACCATGGGATCTAAATGTGAACCGAACAAACCAACCAGGATCTTTCTCATCCAGATAGCCTCACATGCAGCTTGAATTTCTGCCATGTATTCTGCTTCCACTGAACTGAGTGCCACAAATATTTGTTTCCTGTTGTACCAAAATACAGTCGTAGATCCAATACTTAAAATCCCCCCTGATGTGCTCTTTCTGTCTGTTGGGTTTCCTGTCCAATCTACATCCATGAAGCCATGCAACTTCACCTCATCCATCTATCTGTACCATAAACCATATTGAGATGTGCCCCTAAGATATATCAGGACATGCTTGCCTGCCTTCCAAAAGAACTTGGTAGGCTTAACCATCGCTTGTGAAAGCTGGTTCACTGCATAGCATATGTTCAGTCTTATATTGAATAAAAACATGAACGAACCCACCAACTGTCTATAAACAGTGGCATCCACTACCTCTGCCGATGTAGCATCCTCTTTCTTCCAATTCCTGGAAGAGGAGAGTCGATAGGCTTGCAGCCTTGCATGTGAAACTTCTCTAGTATCTCTCAGGTATGCTTGCCTTGAGACACAAATATTTCACCTTCCCGCTGCCATATTTCCAATCCAAGGAAATAATGAAGGAGGCCCAAATCCTTCTTCTCAAACTCCTTTGCAAGATCTACCTTGCATGAGTGTATCAACTGCTCATCACCTGTTAGTATTAAATCATCAACATAAAGTAAAATGATTAAATCTTACCCTCCACCACAATTTGGTACAGGTTTGCATCTGCCTCACTCTTGGTGAAGCCAAGTCCAGTAAAATAGCTGTCGATCTGAGTGTACCAAGCACAGGGTGCTTGTTTCAGCCCATACAACACTCTTTTGAGCCTGCACACATGCAAATTGTTGCTAAAGATCTCAAATCCTTCAGGCTCCTCAATGTACACCTCTTCCTCAATGATCCCATTAAGGAATGTAGTCTTCACATCCATCTGATGAATGTGCCAACCCATATGCTCTGAGAGAGAAAGGATGGTCCATATGGAAGAATACCGTGCGACAGGTGCAAAGGTTTCCTCATAGTCAATCCCCTTAATCTGTGAGAAGCCCCGACCAATAAATCTTGCCTTATACTTCTCAACACTCCCATCAGTAGCTTGCTTTACCTTGTAGATCCATCTGGATCCTACATCTAATTTTCCCACCAGCCATGGAACAATCTCCCAAGCACTGTTTCTGAAAATGGAGTCATACTCCTCTACCATGGCATCTACCCATGTGGGATTTTGCACTGCTTCTTTGAAGAAATATGGATCTGTCACGATACTCTTGTTCATAAGATACATGTATCTAGTAAATCGGTCAGGTGACTATCTCTATCGGCGCTGTGATGTAGGAACTCCTGCATTATGTGCTGCATCAAGCTTCAGTCTCTCAGCTTTTGTGGTACTCTTTCTTCCTTGTCTGATGTTTGGTTCTGCATGAGTGGACTCCTCCACTCCATGAATGTCCTCCTATGGCTGATCCACATCCGGAAGCTCATCTTTTGGAACAAGGAGTTCCTTCACTGCATGCAATTCTAGCTCCCTCTCAAGCATAGCTTGTGCACCACCCATGATCGTTCTGTTCTTCCTCTCCGCAAACCCATTCTGTTATGGGTTATGAGGCACTATGAATTGTCTTCAAATTCCATCTTTGCTACAGAAGTATTTGAATTCAACCAAGATTTATTCACCACCATTATCACTCCATAGAGCTTTCACTTGCTTCCCCGACTCCTTCTCCACCAATGCCTTGAACTCATAGAACTTTGAGAGTGTTTCACTCTTATTCTGTATGAAGAAGATATAGCATCTACGAGAATATTCATAAAAAAATATCACATAATACCTATGTTTTGCTATTGAATCAACCAAGAAAGGTCCACACACGTCTGTGTGAAATCTCTCCAGGATCACCGAAGCACGGTTCTCCTTCTCATGAAAGGTGGTCTTCACAAAATTACCCATAGTACATCCCTTGCACTAATATGAATGCACAAGAGTACCCTTGGGAAGTCTAGTAGAATTGTTTTGCAAAATCTTCAAAGCGCCATGGTGAAGATGGCCCACTCTCCTGTGCCATAATTCTCCCTCATCCCAGCTCACCACTTCTTCTGCTTTTCTCACCATTACAGCGCAGCCATCTACCTCCATCTTGTAGAGATTCTTAATTCGAACCCCTATCCTCTTGGTTTGAACCATTTTTTTGTGTCAAAGGAAGGCTTTTCCCTCACTGAAAACAACATCATAACCTCTGTCTTCCATCATTGCGACTGAGACCAAGTTCTTCTTCAAACCTGGAACATGCATGACATTCTTCAACAATAATGGATTACCAGACTCCCTCTCAAACTTGGTAATGGTCCCAATGCCAATCGCATTGTACTGACCATCATCGCCCATCTCTATATGCATATGGAGGTCCTTCTCCTCCAAGTCACTAAACAACTCTTTGTCTCCTGTCATATGGAAAGATGCACCACTATCAAGATACCACACAAATCCCATGCAGCTTGAAACTATGCAATGGATCAAGGATAATTCAAGCTCAAATTGCAAGACTAAGGCCTCTCCAGCTTCAAATCCAGCAACCTACTTGTTCTTCTTCTTCTGTGGACAGTTAGTGGCGAAATGTCCATGCTCATGACAGTGAAAACAGTTCACTTTGGACAAATCATGCTTCTTGCCTTTAGCACTGGATTTTGAAGAATATTTCTTCCCCTTCCCTTTCATTGCTTTGGCAGCCAAAGCGAAATTCTCTTCATCTTCATTATTTGATGAAGATCCATCCTTGGTACCCCACCTTATCTCCTCCTGCACAAGATCCCACCAAAGTCGCTTCAATCCCGAAATTTTCTCTCGTTCATTGACAGAGCCTTCGTAGCTATGCCAACTCTTCGGAAGTCCAAGGAGAGCCAATCTCACAAAGTATTATTTATCAACAGTAGCCCCCACACTTCCCATTTCATCCTTGTAGTGGATAAACTTCGTGAGGTATTTTGGAATACTGTCGCCTTTCTCCATTTTTATTTTTTTGAGCTTGTCTTTAAGCACCAACTTCCTCTAGTCACTTCTGCTTTGGAACAAGTTTGTCAAAGCCTTCCACATTAATAATGGAGTGGATTTCCCATGAAGGTTGGACACAATATGGTCCTTCACACCTTCCAACATAATCCTTCTCATCTTTGCTGTCTTCTTTTGCCATGCATCAAGTAATGCAACATCGCTAGATCCCGGCTTAGGAACATCGCTATCGATGAACTCTTTCAACCCATTATCCTCCAGCACCACCTCCATCCTGTCCTTCCAAGATATGTAATTCAAGCTCCCATCAAGGGCATACTCCAATCTCAACCCGTTGAAAGACATTTCAATGTATACTCGATTTATGCACCAAGAATTTTCTGTAGAAAATTTTGAATTGTCCACCAGCACAAACTCACTTCACAATTGCAATATTCAATAAAAAATGCTCTGATACCATGTAGAAATTATATGCAATAAGCATGCATATGTCTTAGATCCACCTGATCTCACACTATTTAACTTTATGCAATATAATGAATCAATTCCACTTGTTAATCTTTTGCGGAAAAATTAATTGCACACATATGTGAAGCATAAACAAAAAATAATCAACTGCACATAACATAGTTTTTAACCAGGAAAGCCTGAAGCTGAAAACCCAAACTATATGTTATGTAACATGGAGATCATATGAAAATCTCATACAAATCTTATCACAAGCTCTCAGTACAGTACAATTGTCATACACTAATCAAGACCAATCTTGCAAATCCATGCACCGATCTTTGCCTCCTGCTAGCCTGACTCCACTGCGCAATCCCTGCTAAAGAATTTCTCTGAATGAATTCGAATTACCCTTGATTTTACCGTACAATCCTCATTGGAAACTCCAATGTGTGTGTGATGCAATCAATGTGTCACTATAGTCATAACAGATAGTGTATCTTGCCCTTTCACCTATCTCTCCACTGGGTTTCCATTGAAACTTCCATGCACTATAGTTAACTATTGTAATTTTCAGTTGATTAATGAGTTATTATTTGTGAATTAATTAACTAATTAATTCACTCCACTCTCACTAGTGTATCAATCAATTAAACTAGATACAATTAGCTCAACTGAGTCTAACTGAGTTAAACTAAATACAACTCCATAACTACTTCTTCCAACTGTGTCATAACTCTGCCACTTGAGTTCTAACTAAGTCCTCCATGCATTAGCTCCAGTAAACCCTTGAGAATTGCATAATTCCCTCAATCCACTGATGTGCCACATCTGTGCACTAAGCTAAAGTGCTCCAAGAGAGTAAGTTGATGTTTAGTGCCTGATTATTATTAAGAGCTAATAATAATCGACATGCATCTATTTTTAGATCAGGGATCTATAAATAGACTTCTCCCAATATTCTAAAAATAGAATTTCATATATTTTTCCAACTTGATCAACCATCCACAAATAGCATCCTGCAACTTCTGAAATATGATCACCATGTCTAAAAGTAAACTTGCGCCAAAAATAGCCTATGGGCCCACTTAGTGAAGGTGACTCTTTTCACTGAGCTCATCATCTTGTTGAATCTCAACACCTTCCATATAGCTAGGTAGTTGGAGTGAAATTGTGTGTTGCAGCATCTTCTCATTCAAATACAAGGTAGAGTTACCGGTAACAATATGAGCCAATTGGCTAAGCACGATGTTTTATGTAACATTGCTGAGAGGGTCTTCTTCATCGAATGCAGCAAAATCCAAAAGGATATCCATAGTCTCCTCAAATGAACATCTCATCATTGGTCTCGTTTCATTACGATTGATACCATGTTGATTAATAGCCATCAAATGACCTCGATATGTCATTGTGTCACATAGAATGGCTAGATTCCTGTAGTTCACATATGAACCATCAAAATATATCACAACTCGAAGCTCATATAGAAGATCCTTCCTCACAGCCTCAATTCCAAGAACTTCAACAACATCAATCAAGTGATTACTAGCTGTCCTACTAGCATCCACATCTTCATGGCACATCGCAACTAACATATTGACACCTTCCTTCTCTAGCATCCATTCTATATCATTCTGGAATCCGTCATTCTCATCAAACTTGTTGATTTTTTGAGACTTGATAAACACTTTATTCATATCTGGAATTCCCGTTAGATCCATTTCTGTAAGCATGTTACTTTCAATTTTTTTTCAAAAACACATCATGTTTAGAATTTTTTGTTTTGTACCTCTCCTTTAGGACCTTCTTCATTCATAATACAGAAACATAGAATAATTTTTTCTTCATTATCATCATTAAAAATGCATCTCAAATCATCATCAAACTCAAGGTTAATATTTTTTGCATATCAGCCATCATCTCTCTGTTCAATTCTATACCGAGCAGCCATGGAGATGTTTTTTCTGGTGCAATATCCTCATCTGGAATTTCATAATAGGATTTGAAAAAGTCAACATCCTCCTCAATGATATTACTCATTGGATCTGGATCATACCACATTTCAGTAGCCTCTGTAACACTTCTCAAGGTCGTGTAATCCAAAGCACACGAGACATTTTTTGGCCCTTTCCTTTTTCATGTTAACCTCAGGTTTTATGTACAGAGACAATGTTGGCTTTTTAATATTCTTTGTCACGTTTATGATTTCCCTCAATCCGGGGACACCGAGAGTAACATTTTTTGCACTGAAACCAACATAATTGAAATTATGCAGTGTCATCTAAGGAGTTGGCTCACCGATGGATTACACTATAACACAACCAGTTATCTCACCTGGAGCAACTAAGGACTACAAAAAATGAGATTCTATCTCACCAATTACCCATTCAAATTATTCCCTTGTAAGGTGGTACTCCTTTAGCACAATCTTAATAGAAAATGTAATTTGAAGAAGAATGTTCAAAACTAGAGTGGCATTCTTCTGTGCTTCAATACTAAAGGGTTCATCACTGGGAATAGCCTTAAGTATTTCCTGAAGCCTATCAATTTTTTCTACAATCTCCATGGGATGCATATCTGATGGTTTTCTCATATCAATTTTGAATGTCTTTTGGCTATTCTAGATGAGCCCCTTAATATTTAAAGGAAGAGGCCATGCGTTATCTCTGATGGTTACATAATCCATACCTAGTTGCCATCTATCTAACTCCATTTTTTGCATTTCAAAATGAAAAACATTCTGGAACTCTCGGATTGTTTTTAAATCTTCCACATGGTTTGGTAACATGTAACTAGGATTCCAATATTCTTGATCAAGTTTCTTGGTCAAGACTCAAAGGGCTACTAGTTTGAGGGTGGAGGATAGACTGAGTGGGGCTGAACACTTTGGCCCATGGAAGGAAAGGATAGTCTTACTTCTTGAGGAGGTGGAGGTGTGGGATATTGTAGAGAGTGCAACACAACCACCTATTGATCCATTTTAGTTGGCAAAATTCAACAAGTGGAATGTGAAGGCTAAGAAGATATTTTTAGATGTTGTTAAAGACCGCATTATATCTTGTGTATCAGGGAAGAAATATGCCTATGAGATGTGGGACTACTTGAGAAACCTTTACCAGAGCAACAATTAGAACACGAAGATGATGTTTCGTGAGAAACTGAAGAAAACTAAGATTACCAAGACTGACACAATGACCTCATGCCTTACCTAAATGACACAAATGAGAGATGAGTTGGCTTCAATTCTAGAGAATATATGTGAGGACCAGTTGGTCATGACAGCATTGGATGATTTTTTGAAGTAGTGGGATGGATTCACACATGGTGTTGCCAAAGAGCATTATGTGGGATGATTTCATCCAAGATGAGACCAGGAGGGATGCCAAGAGTGGAAGTTAGTATGGTGGTGGGGATGAGGATGAGATCTCAATTGACCATCAAATACTGCTAAATTGTTGTATTATCTTCCTCCAAGCTCCCCTAACCCTAACCCAGTAGCCTACGGGAACAAATTGATACGCTAGGGGTCTGCCAACTCCACTGGTTACGAAGGGGACATTACATATACAGACTATCCTATATGATGTAGGGGCATCCGAGAAAAATTTCATTAAAATTGGAATCCAAAGCTATGGAAAGGAAAATTTGGACAATCATAGTAAATCGGGGCAAAATTGGTTAAAACAGAGCTAAATTGCTGAACTAATTAATTGTAATTATCTGTCATTTAAGTATAACGAGAGATTTAGGGTTTGTTTGAGAGATTGAGGGAGAGAAATCGTGGATCATAGATGATCCACGCTCTTGAAAATTATTTATAAGTGAGTGTTTTGTATGACAGAGTGTGGTGTGATGATACAATGTAATTGAAGGAGAAATTGGGGCTAAGGCTGAGATTCCTTGGACTGTAACTGCGTCTGTATATAATTGAAATATTGTTACATGTTTTCGTAAGTCTAAATATGGTTGTTTTTATAATTTTGTTTATGAGTTCAATGTCGTGTTATTCGTTGATTGATCGACCATCGATCACTATGAGGATCGATGGTGATCCAATATTATTACAATGTTAGAGTGGATTTTGAGTATGGAAGATATCGTAACTGAATCGAGGAAGTTAGTTAAAGTGGGATGCAGTTTAAAACTTTCGAGGGTTTCAAATGGGGAATGTGTTTTCTTTTCAAGCAACTCTCACCAGCATGGAGAGTTGGCAATATAAGGGATAGATAAGAGACGGTAATTCAGTGAGGTAGAGCTTCTTCTAGTGGTGTTTGATAGAGGCAATTTGGGGATCGAGAAGCGAAGCAGAACTGTTCGGGCATGGTGTAGAAGTGACATGGAGGAAAAATGAAGATGGTTTTTGAAAGCCACGAATGGTTTTCATGCAGCCTTCAAGTGGTAAGAAGTTTTATTCTAATCGAACGCGATCAAATCAAATGTCAACACATCACAGTGGTAAAACCACTAATTTCACATTACTTTTGGGTGATAAAGTATGGGGGCTAATTCTACGCGATATCCGTTCGATCGTGAAAGTCAGAGATACGACGGTGATCATGTGGGAAGTTGCGTGGAGGTTTAAAAAGGTGTGGACCCGACGGTAAAGTTTGCTGGCAATAACGGTGGAGCCCTCAACATTATTTCATATAATGATTAAGTGATTTAAAAAGGGGTGATAACCGTTGATCTTTGATCAACGGTTCTCACGAATAGAAGATGCTCGGGGTTTAAAACATTAATGGACTTGATATGTTATAAATTGTGGTTTAATCCTTTTTAAGTTCCCGCTTTAATCGAGTAAAAGTGGGACCGCTTTCTATAATTCCATATTTATGGAATGTTGTTGCATTTGTTTTATTTTCTTCTGATGTTTTAAAAAGTAAATTGGATGACTTTGGGTTTCTGATGTTCAGGGTTAGAAAGAGGCCAGCATGTATTTTTCAAATTTTATGGAATTCGTTGGTTTTATACATAAGTTGTGCGCCCATAACCCACAGGTCCCAATATCGAATGATCGTGTATATGAACCTCGCAACTTTGACATGGATTTTGAAGGTTGCAAGTTCATTTTCATAAAATGAAAGTTAAACTACCCTATAGTAGTTTAGCTTTTCATAAAGTGGTATCAGAGCAGGGAAAGATTTCTTGCGAGAAGGAGTTTGCATGAAAAGAAGGAAGAGGTATAGTTTTGTGAATATTTGTAAATCTTGTGGTTTTTATATTTTGTGAAGGTAGAATCAGAGGAAGGTGAGAAGGATGCAATAGCCTAGAGTAGGAGTGCTCAAATGGTTCCATAGGAGCGAACCAGAGAGATGCTGAAAGACTAAGCTCGGATGAGAGAAGCTTGGTGAGGTATCTAGTAGCAGGGAGGACTTTCTATTGCTGAGGTTTTGTTGTAGCTCACAAAGGACAATTCCATAGAGGATGTGGGTAGAATTGTTCAATAATGTTGTTACAGGAAGATCACAAAGGGCAATTCCACAAAGGATGTGTGTAGAATTGTTGACAAATGTAGAAGATATATGACCAGGAGGTCATAAAATTTTTGTACCTTGGGAGTTTGATGTAGGGGCATTCGAGAAAACTTTCATTAAAATTGGAATCCGAAGCTATGGAAAGGAAAATCTGGACAATCATTTTAAATAGGGGCAAAATTGGTTAAAACAGAGCTAAATTTCTGTAACTAATTAATTGTAATTATCTGTCATTTATGTATAACGAGAGATTTAGGGTTTGTTTGAGAGATTGAGGGAGAGAAATCATGGATCTTAGATGATCCACGTTCTAGAAAATTCCTTATAAGTGAGTGTGTTGTATGACAGAGTGTGGTGTGATGATACAATGTAATTGAAGGAGAAATTGGGGCTAAGGCTGAGATGCCTTAGACTGTAACTGTGTCTGTATATAATTGAAATATTGTTACATGTTTTCGTAAGTCTAAATATGATTTTTTTTATAATTTCATTTATGATTTCAATGTCCTGTTATTCGTTGATTGATCGACCATCAATCACTATGAGGATCGATGGCGATCCAATATTATTACAGTGTTAGAGTGGATTCTGAGTATGGCAGATATCGCAACTGAATCGAGGAAGTTAGTTAAAGTGGGATGCAGTTTAACACTTTTGAGGGTTTCAAATGGGGAATGCGTTTAATTTTCAAGAAACTCTTACCAGCATAGAGAGTTGGCAATATAAGGGATAGATAAGAGATGGTAATTTAGTGAGGCAGAGCTTATTCTAGTGGTGTTCGATGGAGGCGATTTGGGGATCGAGAAGCGAAGAAAAATTTCTTAGGCATGGTGTATAAGTGACCTGGAGGATCAGTGAAGATGGTTTTTGAAAACCACGAATATTTTTCGCATAGCCTTTGAGCGGTAAGCAATTTTATTCTAATTGAACATGATCAAATCAAATTCCGACATGTTACAGTGGTAAAACCACCAATTTTGCATTAATTTTGGGTGATAAAGTATGAGGGCTAATTCTACGCGATATTCGTTCGATCGTGAAATTCGGAGATCCGACGGTGATCATGTGGGAAGTTGCGCAGAGGTTTAAAAATGTGTGGACTCAACGGTAAATTGTGTTGGCAATAATGTTGGAGCCCTCAGTGTTATTTCGTGTAGCGATTAAGTGATTTAAAAAGGTGCGACAACTGTTGATATTTGATCGATGGTTCTCACAAATATAATATGCTCGGGGTTTAAAACGTTAATGGACCTGATATGTTATAAATTGTGGTTGAATCCTTTTTGAGTTCCGACTTTAAGCACGTCAAAGTGGGACCGCTTTCTATAATTCCATATTTATGGAATGTTGTTGCCTTTTTTTTATTTGCTTCCAATGTTTTATAAAGTAAAGTGGATGACTTTGGGTTTTTGATGTTAAGGGTTAGAAAGATGCCAGCATATATTGTTCAAAGTTTATGGAATTCGTTGGTTTTATACATAAGTTGTGGGCCCATAACCCACAAGTCCTAGGATCAAAGGATCGGATATATGAACCATGCAGCTTTGACATGGATTTTGAAGGTTGCAGGTTCATTTTGATAAAATGATAGTTAAACTACCCTATAGTAGTTTAGGTTTTCATCACTATAGGTTCTTCAACAATTTTATGTTGTTTTTGGGTTTTTCAGCAGGCTACACAAGCTCAATTAGAGTGTTTTTGGGTATCCATGTATGTTATTCTTTTGGTTAGCATGTGAAGGTTTCCTTGGAAGATTTTTTAATGGAAAAAAACACTAAATTGAAATAATAATTATGTTTGTGTGTGAAATATTATTTTGTTTCATCTGTTGTATTTTCAAGCCATCTCTTTGATTAATGGATACTAATTTTTTTATTTCCATTATTGAGTAAATTCAAGATCTTATTTAGTTAATCAAGCATAGGATAACTGAAAGAGAAAAGGAATTCTAGGGAAGCATGTAGTGTGAGACAATCAGTCAGGGAAAAGGAATTCTTGGGAAGAAAATAGTACTAGACACCAGTCCGTACAGTTCAATAAAGTTGAACGAAAGTCTATACATACTATAGTCAGTCAGATAGGTCCATACAGGTCTATCCATTCATACGGATGAAACATATAGGCTGTCGTGCAGGTTTTACAATAGTTTTCTGTTGTTTCTCGATTTTTCAGCAGGCTGGTTGTTGTACTAGCTCAGTTAGAGCGTTTTTTGGTATCCATGCATGCTATTTTTTTATTGGGAAACATGTGGAGTTTTCCTTGTAAGTTTTTTCAATGGAATAAAACAATGATTTGGAGGAAGAATGACCTGTGTGAGAAATAATTTTTTTATGGTTCCACTATATTTTCAAGCCATTTGTGTGATTAATGTATGCTTAGATTTTTATTTATGTTATTGCCTAAATTCAATATTTGATTTATTTAATAAAGCATAGGATATAATTCACCTATGGTTTAGAAAATTTTGACAACCCTGGTTGTATTCAATGGTGCTCTTGATGGCATTATAAAATCCTTGAGGTGCAGTGAATTGTGATATCCACCTTGACCCACCTGAAAGAAATGGAAATCCAACAAAATGTTTTTAGAAGTATTCAGGATCATAACATTAGTTTTGCTAAAGGTTAACTTCCATCATTTTTTCTAAAAAAATGTTGGACAAGGTGTACACTTTCCTTTTAGGGCCCTTGAGGACCATATTAGTTGTAAACATGAGTATTGTAACTAGGATTTTGTGTAGAGACAAATTGTCAGCAACACCACTAATGTGTTATTCTAGCTCATCAATGTAAATTCCAAAGAATGTTGGTGATATGGGGAAACCTTGCTTTGCCCCAATGGTGGTCTTGATGAAGGTAGAAAATTCCTGAGATGTATGAATTTGTGCTATAACTTTCTCATAGAGCCTCATGATATAAAAATTGAGAGACATGGAAATATGAGTATCTTGAAAGAGGCATTCCAAAAAAGATGAATTAATTTTTACAGTTGAGATATCTTTTACCTCCAAATATTTCAAATCCAATGCTTAAATGTTTTTTGGGAAAATAAAGGAGGGCGATGTTTCTATGTGAGTTGGAAACAATTTACTAATGAACACCAATATAAAATCTAGATCAACATCCAAAGCATATGATATTGTTCATTACTAGAATGTTTCCCCTGGCAACAAGTTTATTACATAATTTCAAAATATCACTATGTATATGCATGGTTAATGAAGGTTTCCAAGGCATGCTCCCTGAGATAGGCATGCATTGTATAACATTACTGTTTGCCACTAGACTTGCTTTCTAAAGACCTTACTTACAAACCCTTTGCCGAGAAGTCAAAGAGAAATATCTATGGTGTTGACAGCTACAGAAGGGTGAGTCCCCTCGTAGATAAAGGAGGATGACTAAACATTAAAATGAATATCTAGAAGATTCTAATAATATAAACATCATTACCAATTGTTTGCTTTAAGATTTGAAGGGTTCAAAAGGGAAAAACTTGTGAAAGGCCATTGCTTACAGCCTTAAGATTGTGTCAGTGTGTTCACTGTTCACTATGCCACAATTTATTTAGGTATTTTACATCCAATCTTAATGTATTAATCTCGCAATAAAAATAATATTCTTTTTCCGGCAATGTTATTATTTTTGCATGCACCCTTAAGATTGTGTCAGCGTGTTCACTATTCCACGATTGTTTTAGGCATTTCACTTCCAATATTATTGTATCAATCTGGTGATAAAAATAATCTTTTTTTCAAGCAATGCTATTGTTTTTATTGCATTAATGATTAATCTCTAGTAATAAATCATCAAATTAATCTTCATCTCCTACAATTATTTTTAATATTATTTTCAATTTCTTCGTGATAATTACCATTTTTTTCTAAAGACATCTTTTTCAAACTATCTCATTCCTTGGAAACATAGAAAATGTTGATCCAATTGATGTCACTTGGAGTATTAATGGGCTAAACCCATAAACTAAATTAGGTAAGTAACATTTTTTATTGATGGTGTCCCAAATTAGAGAGTTTATAGCTTGGGAGAAGAATGTTATATTTAATGATATATGAAAAATTAATTTTATTTTTTGGTACAGTTGTTGTGGTGTAAAAGACATTCAAAACAACAAAAACCATGTTGACCTATGTGTCACTTGTGAAATTTCAATACCACCTAGTCAAACTATCATACATAGTGATAGTGAAGGGTATATGATAGTTTTGTCTAAAGTAAGAATGGAGAGTATATGACAGTGTTCATAATTTTTAATAGGTGGGAGCACAAAAAAAGATAAATTTGAAGGAAAATAAGTTAAGAGTGGAATATTCCTTGAATACAACAAAGGTATGCATGCAAAACATTGTGCATAATCAATTATGGAATTTGATGTTAATCTGCAACAACATGTTGTGATCTGAAATAAAGGTGAATAATGATTGTTTATTGAATCTTTTCATGCATGGAGCTACTATTATATCATAGAGAGGGTATAACAAGCACATTCAAAATTCATCATTGAATTTTATCTATTTGATAGAGAAATTCAAAATAATCTATTGTTTGAAATCTGGGAGTTGAAATTCTGCATATAGATTCATATTTGTTATTGTTCTTAAATGCTAGAGGAATCAAGGAAAATATGAATTGTCAGATCACTTCATGTATAGAAAATTATTGTGTACATTGGATTAGTTAGTAGCAAAAAAACATTTATTTTCGAGACACATTAGAACAATTTTATCATAACAAACTCCCAGAGTCCCAAGTGACAATATCCTAACAAGTCTGTAGTCCCCTGGATAGAAATGAAAAGATGTGCAGCTAGTCAACTGAAATTGAATTAAGAAGCAATGCCATTATGGCTCCAATGAAAGGAGAATAATTTTTTTAACACGAAACTAGTTTCCCAGTTGCCTATAGCGTATGGAACCTAGTCAGCAACTGTAATAATACATTAGAATGTAAAAAATGTAGAAAATGGGGACAAAATAGGAGTGAAAGATTAATTGCGAGGATAGGTAAAATTCCTAAAGTTTATCTTTTGAAAATATTTATTGTATGGATAGGGTTGGGTAGTTGTGGGTTTTATTTAATCATTCAAGTTAGAATGTAGTGGAAAACACTATAAATTGAACAATTTTAAAAACAATCATAACAACATTACTTGTAGTTGTCAAAAAAATATGGATAGACTATAGTGCCCCCAACCCTATTCTGAAATTTATTTGAAAAGTATTTGTGCAACATATATACATCATTTCTCTCACATACAGATTAGGAAATGATGCTGAAACATGTAGCAAGCTCTTTTAATATTCTCAAAAGACATATGCAATGGTTGAAACTTCAACTAGTAAGGTATGACTATTAGCTAAATAATCTACAACACTATATAACTATCTAAATATATCTTGTTATTTAATGTATACATATTTTCTTTAAATTGAGATTCCACTTCATTGGTGAAGTTGATGAAGTATTAATCTATCCAACATAGTTTCATTTTCATTGTGAATATCTTGGCAATAGGACTTTGGTTCACTAGTGAGGTGACAGAGTATTAAACCTTTTAGTGCCAGTCAAGTTTTCCTATCACTAGTGATCAAATAAGTATGTACTTTCTAAATTTGTCCAAGTATTTTTCAAATTTTTAGTATTTCATCGAGTCTCAAAATAAAAATTTGTTCACTAGTTTAGGTTGTTAGGTGTTTTCTTCTTCCACCATGACTAGGGTTATAAAAAGGTTATTTTGTACTACTATCATGAAAGGTTATAAGTCCTGAGTCATTGTTGTAATTGTCATGTCAGTCATCTTTATATGGTCAAATTGTCATTTCAAGATGTTATGGTTAAGTTCAACGTTTCATAGTCTGTAATGTGTCATGATGGAGTCAAATCATCATAATAGAATTAAGGTCATGCATGGTAGGTCATCGTGTGTGGAAGAAGTAGTTTCTTAAAATATTTGGTACTAAATCATTTCAAATCATGTGTAACAAGTTCTAAATTTTAAAAGTAAGCTGCTCCAAAGGTTCCCAAAGCCACTCAATGAAAACTATTAAAGGTGAATTGGTGAGCCTACCTATCATTATCAAAAGTGGTATAAAGTTATAAAAACTACATAAAAGCTTCATGTTACCTCTCCATTGCTTGAGCAAACCTCTCATCCTTCAAAAACACCTTCCATCAGCTAAAATTTGTAAACCTTAGCCAGCTCACTATGGAAAGGACCAACTCACTACGTTTTCCTACGTTTTCAGCAAAACTTGATTTTCTTGTTCAAGGGAAAAACTAGGAGCTCAACATCTTCAAATAAACAATATTCAAGCTCTTTGCAACTTTTAAAACTGTATTTTCATCAATATTTCAAGTGGTTTCCTCTTAAATTCTCAAAAGTGCCAAACTCAACAGTTTGTTAGGTGTTCATGGCACAAATTTTCTTGTTTTGAATATTTTGACTCAAGTTTCAGCAAAAATCCTCAACATTTGATAGAATTACATTATAAAATCATTTCATCACCTTTCCCATCTCTTTGAAATATTTTTTCCCACATCTCTGTTGGAGTAGAGTCTCCCAAATGCTATGAATTCTATCCATTTTTGTATAATTTTGTTTTCTTTATTCTAATGCAGGAGTTTTGGGGTGGGTCAAAGCCCCTAACGCATTGCAAATGGGTCAAGGGTAGACCAAGAGTCTGCAAACCATGGTTTGCAGACCATTGGATGCGTAGGCTAAATCACTATAAATAGATGAACCTTTTTTGAGTCATAGGTTGGAATGAATAGAGATTGATGCGAAGTACGAATTGTTAGATTTGTGGTAGGGTTGTTTGGGTTAGGACTCTTGCTGGATGTGTGCATGGAGATCCTCTGTCCTACTATGTGCGGACCCTGCTGGATGTGTGCCTAGGTGGTAATTTGGGGAATGTAAGAGGATTTTTGGGTATTAGATGTGTGAAAGTATTGTGGATATCTGATGTTATCTGGATCTGTCCTGTTATGGTTAATGCAGACTTGAGTTATATGATGATGTATCTGTGAGTAAGATGTGAAATATCTGTGTTATGGTAGATGTATCCGTGATCTGTTAATCTACTGCAAATATATTTTTATGTGATTATAGATGATAGTACGCACGTGGATGTGAGCCTCTTGTTTAGATTTGATAAAACGTATTCTAGTTATTTATTGAAACTCCTGCAAATGACCTCTGGCTGTATAGATCTGATAGTTGCAGACTGGGTTGAATTACCTGCTCTCTCCCAGAGTGTGGAAACCTGGTTCCAGCACCCTCCCATACTGCTTCGGGTGAGGCTTTGGCCTACGCAAGCAGGTCACTGCCGAAAGGGCTAGTAGTATAGCGGTTTGCTGGCAAACCTTAACCTCCGAACCTAGGTTAGGACCCCTCGACCAAAAAAATGGTTCCATTGCCGGGACTGGGAGCATTTTGAGAGAGATAGGGTAATGCCAAGGTTGTATTAGAAACCTGAAAGAAAATAAATCGATGAATGGTTTGAAAAACAAGTTCAGGAGAAAAGAAATCGATGAATGGCTTGAAAAAAAAGTTTAGGAATTCGCAGTAAGAGAAAACCGCAGTAAGAATTTGACCACCAAAGAGTGGAAGAATGATTATATTTTCACGGAGATCTACAAGATATTCTTTGTAACAATTGTGATCGAGCTCCAGGAGTGGCTCGCAAGGTTGGTCGAATTTTAGAAATGTTGGAAAGACGAGCGAGTCACACAGTGGACCCCAGAACGGATCTTGCAACTAGAAGAGACCAACAACACAATTACTCGCACAGTAGATCAATGGGTGGATAGTGTGATAGGAGGATTTGTGACTGAATTTGCAGTCGATCAATTCGTATCCTTCTTAGAAGTGGAGCGGAGGTTCTTCAAGGGTTTCCGGGGTAAGTTTTTGAAAACTTTTCCATTACTAATTAAGATCTTGTTGTGCGAAAAAAGAATTTTGTGTAGCCATATGGAGTGAATGAGCTTTGACTAGAATGAGGGCACAATGCGTAGTGGTAAGTACTATAGAACTAACCAAGTGGGGGATTGATCTATCTACAGTCCAGTGAGAAATTTTTCTACGCATAGCCCTCCATCGACGCCACCATTGAGCCCTCATAGGGGTAAAAACTCACCACTACCCCCACCAGAAGACGATATGGCTATGCACATGAAGCTACCTACCTTCAAAGGCATGGGTGATGAGGACATGGATTGGTTCTGGTTTGTCGCTGGATCGTTATAGACTGTGCATAACATAGTAAGAGATGTGGTGAAACCGGCACAGTTATCCCTTACTTTTGAAGGGAGAGCCCTGGATTGGTACATGGAATACATTGACCAACATACAAATGCAACTATTGAGGAAATTAAGAATGCGTTAAAAAAATAGTTCAAGAAACCTAAGTCCTAATATTAGATAGTAAATGACTTGAAGGACTTCAAGCAAGGACCGTCTGAGTCTGTATGGGAAGCAGATCAGCGATTAAAGAAAGTGACCAGAGAAGGAGGATCCCAGCATGATGACAGGAAACACATAGAGTGGTTCATTGCTATGTTGGTGCCCCACCTGCGTGTACCTATTCGTCACCAATCCATTAAAACACAGGAGAAGGCCTTGGAGGTTTCCATGAAACTAGAAGTTGCGCCAAGAGATGATACCCAGTTAGAAGTACAACAGATACAAGCCTAGATAGAAGCAATGCACATGGAGATTTAGAATATACGCAAGGAGTGAGGGACGAAGGCCAGCCCCAAAATATGGTGCATACAATATAGGGTGAATGGAAACACCAAAGATAACTGTTTGCTACTTGCAGACTACATCTAGGCCAGGGGAACCAGCCCGTTGTGCCCTAGGGAAGCTACGGGACCAAGTGGGATGATGTTGTGGTGTGATGAATTTTGCATTGTTGGGATGCATGATACCAACCAATACCCCCACCTTGCTGCATATATCCCAGAAGTAAAACAATAGTGGTGTAGGTTTTGTAGATCTGTAGGACATGATGAATAGAATTTCCGAACATATGATCTGATGATCGACCGGGGAAACCTATATAGGGTACAGTTAGACCCTTCATCACCTATATCTCCCGCAAGTATTGGAGGATTCCTGGCCAATGGTAGGGGAGGGGGACGAGGAGGAAGCGTAGGCAGGGGTAGAGGCCAATTAATCTTCTATAATTGTGGGGAAATAGGTCACTTTGTGAGGGACTACATGAACCCAACTCAACAATCCTGTAGATATTGCAAACACTTGGACCATGTGATTGAGGACTGCCTGATTCTAATGGCCAATGTTCAGGAAAAGTAGTAGACTCCTACATATAATGTACAATGAGTGACGGTGGAACCTTGTGAAGAGGAGCTAAACATTAATGTAATAACACACAATGGTATCGTCACCGGAGGGTCTACGGAAAGAGCTGAGATGGAGTCTCTGATCCGTAAAGCAAATACTAAACTAGAAGGAGTGGGCTTCCAAAAGGAGAAGGAGACCTCTGTCGCAGCTCGGCAAGGATGTGCTCAAAACGAGACATCGAATCCAAATAGTGGAATCGAAGATGAGCTTAAACCATTCTTGCAGGCATGCATGAAGTTGTTGCACAATCAACAGGCTGTAGAAAACCTCCAAGCCCTACTCGATGGTTGCGTAGGAAAAGCAGACCTAGTCATGAAGATTAAGGATGTTCACAAAATTTACGATCAGAAGAGACGCACTGGATGCGAAATGCGATTAACTGCGCAGATTGGTGATTATGAGATGGACCAGGTAATTCTAGACCTAGGATCAGATGAGAATGTACTACTTAAGCATACTTGGAAACAAATGGGAGAACCTAAATTGGAATGGTCTACTATCTGGATGCACATGGCTAATCAATAGAAGATCATACCATTGGGGAGATTATCAAAGATGGTCGAAGATATCGTTGGGGCTCAGGTACGAGCTGACTTTGAAGGCATTCAGATTGTAGAAGGTGTGGACCCTTACCCAACACTCATGGGATTGTATTGGGCCATTTATATGGGTGGAATTATCAACTTGAAGAAATGAAGCATGGTGTTTTAAAGAGAGGGAACTCGGGTGATTGTACCACTAGACCCTGCAGAAGAAGAAAGGTACACCGAGCTAGTGCGTGAGGAAGACAGGATGGATCACATCTATAAGCTAAATGGGAATGATGAAGACTAGACCAAAACTATAGCTGACGATATTCCTTTCTGGGAGAAGGACAATGAATGCATCTCTGACTCTGACGAAGAATTAGAAGATTGGAAAAACTGACTGTAGGAAATCTCTACACTACGCTGCCTACGAATTACCAGAGAATTCTGGTATATAACTTTCAAGGTAAGAGAATTACCCTACTTTGATAACTCTTCTATTATAAAGGACTTTTTGTGAACCTTTGAAGCTAAGGTTTCCAGAGAACAAAGGCTATGGGATCTTAACAGGGCTATGTGCGCAACACCTGCGAAATGGTGGGACACACATAAGGGGGCATTCCAGGAATGGGAGGAATGTTGGGATAGGATGGCACTACGGTTTTAACCTCAAACTGATGTGTGCGTCAAGAGATTCCAGGGCCCAGGAAATCCATGCAAACACTTTTTTGCTTTGATGGAGCGATGGTGCGATTGTACTACAGAAGAATGGGCTCACTTGTTTATTCATGCCTTGGGGATCAATTCCCGCTACCTTGTATCTCAATGTGGAGCTACATCAGTGCACCTGCCAGTGGAAAACCCTAAGAGACTAATTCTTGGGGACATTTTGGTTAACGGGAGGATTGGAGGTGCTTGAGGAAGCTATGCAGACTCTCGACACCGTTGTGATTGGTGAATCCAGCCCCGATGCAGTAAGAGGAGGACCAACATGGGAAACACATATTTAGGATAATGTTGAGCTCCAAAAGGCCAACATGGAAGATTGCAACGCAAATCCATGCAAGGTCTCAATCATAGCATCAGGGGAGGAACGCACAATTGCGGGACCCCTAATACATAAGGCGGCTAGTACGAAACCACTAAAACCACGAAGCGTTAATGTCAATATGGCAGTACCACCCAAGCAGGTTACGATTGGGAATTGCTGGGATGATGGGAAAATATGCAAGATTACATAAATAATCATGGAGTATCCAAATAAGTTTCTAGGACCTAAGAATTTAACAGGGAACTTAGGCGGTATGCACATCACTCTCAACTCAGATGTGCGGCGACAAGAAAAATGACCTTATCATATGCAGAGGGTGAGGGAGGAGATCGGTAATATACTCATCACACCAATCAAATAGGTAAAGCCCAAAACTACAAAGCTATTGCACGAGATCTTGGGACATATGGGCTACTATAGAAAATCTAGTCGAGGATACACACTGATCACTGAAGTTTTGAAAACACTGCTTAAGCATGATATTTCATTCAATTGGGATGACATGTACGGAAATAGCTTTGAACAACTCAGGAACAGGATGGTCACTGCACCTATTCTCACTTCCCCCGATCAGGCGATGATACTTCATAAGGATACTTCAGGAATCACTCATGAAGTAGGTAGTACGCAACTTGGCACCAGGGACAGTAATCATACAATCACATGTACTAGTTGGAAAATCTTGGGTGTGAAACACAATTATGCCACCACGGAGAGGGAAGGGTTGGACCTGAACTATGAGCTACAGAATTATTAGCGCCTTCTATTAGGATGCCACTATAAGCTAATTATCGATCATTAGGTTTTAGAACGCCTGAGGAATATAACTGTGTTGGGGGTGGAAGTCTGCAGGTGGCTACTGCTTCAGGAATATGATGTTGAAATCATCATCAAGCTAGGAAAGTTGAGTACAGAGTGGGATCACTTGTCCCAAATTGATACTGGTGAGGAAGGATTGCCTGATATGCAGTTGTTCACTAGTAGGGTTGTGGATGCGCATTTTACTGAGATCTCTCTGTTCTTGACCACAGGCATAGAACCTGTCGAATATTCAGTATGAAAAAAGGAGTTGGTGCATCGAGTGGTGGAATTTATCAGCATCACACCTCATGAAGTACTGTGTGACGATGGCCTAAAGTATGTAAACTACGAAGATATAACAGGGGGTCACTACGCAGGTAAGACGACGACGCAAGAGATCTTGAAGGCTAGGTTATGGCAAGACAGGATTTCAGTTGGAAGGAATCCCAACAGAGTGAAGCCAGTGCACCGGGAATGCAGGAGGATTTCTTGGAGCGGAGGGGTACACTGGGATCACAGGGGTATGTTGAGCATACCTCGGGTGCAAAATATAGCCATTTAAACAGTTAAACCGGGTAAAAACAAAAAATTACCGTTGGATGGAGCAGGTGGCCGGTATTTAATGTGTCAATTTTGCGAGATATTTTACCGTTTATTTGATGGTAAGTCCCGCGCGAAGTCTACCCTACCATTGGGCGGTACCCAAGGCTATAAAATAGGTGAGATAGATCAGACACAGGCTCCATATTGCTCAAATAGCTTGTACTTATCCTGGTTGTCCTGGACGAAGTTGTGTTGTAAGAATTTATGTGTCGCTAGCATCTTGTTAATGTCTGAGCAGCCTGCCCCCTTTGAGAGTAGCAATCCTAAGTTCATATTTTGAGCTAGAATGATGGCCACGAACCCTGCCGAACTCTCGGTGCCAGTAACCTATTGTGCTATACAACAACCCCCATTTATTTTTCTATAAATAGGGGCCCTTTAAAAATAAAATAGGAAATTCTTTTTATTTCCTAACATAAAATAAAATTAGAAAATAAAATTTCTATTTTTTCTTTAGAAATTGCATCACATTTTACATATCTTATTTCAAAAAAGAATTATAAAACATAATAAATGCAAACTGCGAAATGCGCTCTTAGCCTTTCTAAGCAAATAATTAAAAAACCTTGTAAAAATATCAAAAACATAGTTTCATTCTTCCTTTTTTTCGCATCCCATTTTTATTAATCAACAAAGCCATAAGAAGCAAATGATATAAGTGTTGATACCCACAGACTCGACATACAGATAAACTACGAAATATAAAACCTTTTTCGACTGCATCCACTTTAAGTTTTTCATTTTGCATTGCACACAACTTATAATATACATTCAAACGTTATCTTATAAAATTTGCGATCTGCGATTTGTGCAGATCGCATTTCGCAACCCTTAAATATTAAGCATTGTGAAATATTATAAGAAATGATTTCGAATTGTGTATTAAATGAATTTAGCATGTGAAAACAACTTATGTAATATCAAATGGAATTTAAGATCTTAACGGCTTTAAAACGATTGATAGATCTTACATGCGAGGCCATGTGATATATTAAATTAGAAATTATGAAAGATGATTGATAGATTGACATCTTCTCGTGTGCATTAGAAATAAATGATTTATTTACGCTTAAGAGATTCCTTATATGCTGAATTCTCTTTGCTCTCAGGAAATCAATTATTTGGTTGAAGAAGTTCAAAATGAGCAAAAGAGGCAAGGAAATCTCTCAAACATCATCCACAGAAAAGACATATATGTCTTCATTATTTTAAAAGACCGTCTGCAACAAAGACTGTGGTAGTTTTTCATGGGAAGCAATGTACAAACTCTTTGAAGATGAAGGACCGAGGGTGATAGAAAAATTTTCTGCTATAGGAACTAATTCTACCTCTGATGCAACCCTTTTTGATGTTGCATGCTCACACATTCACATAATAGCAACAAGACCAAATATTCTTCCTTATACGAACATGGTTAAGTGGGAAATTGACCACTTAAAACATTGAAGATAGAATTTTCAGGAATTTGAGAGGAGACATTATGGGTTCTTTCAAAGTAGAGGATTTAGTAGCAATGTATCATCTACTAACCCCAAAATAGAGATATGACAATAAGTATGTGCAAAATTTCAAAGCAAAACATCCAGATCTTATCAAAGTCATCCATGAATGGAAAGACAATGAAGGAAAATTGAAGCAAGACAAATCTGGTATGTATAGAATTTCAAAAATTCCTAATCCTTATGGTTATGCCACCGGTATGTTGTGTAGAATATTTTCCAAGCCTGATAGTACTAGATTTTCAAGAGATTGGGTTCCCCTAATTGACGCAATCGTGAATTCTTCTATCCTAAATTGGTTTGACATTCTATCCAATTACCTAGCCAAACATATCACTGAATATAGGAATAAAAGAAGTGTTTCTCTCAGGGAAATACCTCCATTTTATATTTCTGCTTATGTCATGGACGCCATATGTGTTACTTATAATTTTCCTACCATGGGTTGGAAATGGACCACCAAAAACCCTACCTCAATTCATATCTACCATAGAGAACTTTGGGATTCTGAGTTCCACTTGCACTCCTATAAAATCTACTATGGAGTCATATTTCCCAGCATCAAATGATTTTCAACAAAAAGGCTCCAAGGGTTTCTGAAGAAGCCAATATAGATATTCTTCCCATAGCAAGATGGTTTTCTGAAGAAAAAATCACATATATTAGAGTATTTGGGAGTTATTCTTCTCCCCATGTTTTACCTTACTATGTTCCAGAAAAATTACTTGCAAAAGAAATAGCATATCAACTTGTCAATGGTGTCACAAAGCAGTTGAAAGATGGTAAAAAGGCTATTTGGCCTACTTCCCCTCTACAGTGCGGCACCTTTGCTCTGGCCAATATTGGCCATACATACAAAGAAGTTCCCAAGATTCAGTTGTTGAAAATGGCATTTATGCCAGTAAGATTATATGCTCGTAATGATGTTATAAAAAATTACATCATAGAGCTAAAAATGAAGCCTTTTGTAAAGGAAGAAGATAAATTTGATGATTTCTTCCAAGGCATGGGAAATTTTTCTGATGTTATAAATACGTTTCTAGTAAATTAAGCCAAGAAGATGTTGAAGCTTTTCAAGCATATAGAAACAATAGAATAGAAAAGGTTCCTTTGAATTTGTTGACTATTGAAGATGAAAAACACACTCCAAGTGTTAGTATAGATGATGAAATTAAAGATGTATTTTAAAATGAATCAGGTCAATCACAGCAGCAATCTGATGATTCAAATCAATCTGAGAATCCGAATCTAAGAAAGCAAATTCATAAATTAACCAAATTCCTCAAGAAATAGAAGTGTTGGGGAAAACAAATAACAATGGGACAAAATCAAATTTGGAAACAGTTCAACATACTCATATAATGTTGGATCAATCCAAGCCCTCTCAAGTAAGAGATCTGGTGAAATAATGGGAAGAATTTTCTTAATAAATAAAGACTTCAAAAGAAAATCCCAATATTGATCAGACAACAAGTTTTAAAACACCAGAACCTTCACATAAAATAGTTGAAACTGTTAATCCACTACAAAGAGTTCCAGCAGTGCATGACAAAGAAATTATACCGGCCTACCCTACAGATTAGATAGTTTTGTAGATTGAAGATATTTTGTCATTAGATATTTTCTATAGTCCTAGCTACAAAGCTTTGGTTAAAAGGAATAAAATAAAAAGGATTGATGAAACAACTCCAAAACCAATAGATGAATCAGTTGATGTCTTTGGATGGATTCCTCAGATGATCCCACTGAACATCTAACCAAGTTATCACAATATGCAAGGGCATATCCCACCGCTACTATTGATAAAGCTACTGAGGTTAGAATATTGTTGAAACAAAAAGAAGCCACAGTACAAGAACTAGAATAGTTTCTAAATGAAGAGAAAGCCAAGTCCATTGAGCAGATCAAAATAAGCACATATCAATTTCATGAAGATATTGAAAACCTCAAAATGAAGTCTCAGACAGAGCTTAATGAAAAACAAGCACATCTGGAAAAAGCAATGGCTAAATTACAGAGTCAACCATAGTTAGAAAAATTCATCAAAGAAGCATTTGATATAAATACTTTGTTAAATAAAGAACAAGAAATGTTTTTTCAACAAGCTTCCATGATTGATTCTTATTGTGATTCTAATAAGATAATGATTTAGCAAATAGAAATTCAGAAATTGGAATGTGAAAGACTTGAAAATAAAATCAAAGAACACGTTCAGTGGCAAATTTCAGACACAGGAAAACAAGCTAATCTACCACAAATAGATAAGCTTCATAAAGAATTGTTATGCACAGAATGGAGAGCACAAATTAATCAAGCAGAGAAGGCAGCAACTAAGACATCCGAGAAATCAAATGAGATTATTCAGTCTATATGTGATCAATTGTTTAAAACAAAACTTCTTAAAGAAAACATGTCTAATGTGTTTTTAGGAACAAAGGAAGTAGAAATAAAGTGGAGATAGAGAGAAGATACACAACAGGAAATGATCAAAAAAATTAGTCATATTGTTCAGGAAAATTATCGGAATTTTCTTATCAAACCTTACCATCAACGTCAAACTCTTATGTCTCTTACAGATTTAGCAAAAAGATCCTAGTGAGTAATCTCAAATGCTATTTTCAAGGGACAGATTCGGTTACGGATATCATAACCATATCAACTCAAAGCAATGCTAGATATTTGTCAACTTCGTGATTACACTCAGAAAGAGAGGCAGGATTCGCAAAGTTGGGATTTTTAGTTCAAAGTTCCTAGATTATTGTTTAAGTTAAGTTTTTAGAGAAAGGTTGTTTGAAACGTCCTCTACATTTTTGTAATAATTTAATTTTAGTTTGTAGCTAGTTTAGTATTTAAACCTTTCTCATGGATTTACAAGAGGGTCTAGAATTTTATTAAGAACATTTGAAAATAATGCTTAATTCTAAGTAAGTTTGTGGATGCCTTGATAAAGTAATGGAACACGACTTTTCAGTTATATATCATTTTGTTTATCAATGTTGATGCACTTTTCTATTCTTTGAAAGACTTATTGGTAGAAGATTTGAATGTGACCTATTATCACTGATCAGACAAACAGAGAAATACACATCTGATACTATTATCATGTATGCTAATTCTGTTTTTTTTTTAATATTAGTGATAAATCTAGCTTTTATGAATTATATATGAAATCGATTGCTTTTATCTAAAATATCAGTTGCACTATTGTACGATATAAAGATAGAAATTGGTTTGTTGTATGTATGACCATCAGATATATGTGATATATTTCTCATTTTCTTTTGATTAACTATTTTTTCAAAGGAATCATCTTACAAAATAATAATTCTATTAAATCTGTGATGATCTTCATCATCACAGATTGAATAGATATTGTTTTAGATCGCATTAAACTAGTATTATCCCAGGTTAGATTAAATTAGGCTTAAATTTAAAGTTTTTCATTTTAGAACAAATTTGTTCTAGTTTTTAGTAATTCTTCATGCAAATATTTTGAGAGAAACCCAACAATCAACAAAAAGCCCAAATCTGGGAAACTGGTCCCATTATATCTAGTCAGAGCCACTATCCCAAATGGAAAAGGAGCTATCTTAAGGTCCAGACCGGGTGGTTATCCCCCTTATTGTTGCCACATATTTCTAAGGCGCCAACATAACCTCAGTAGACCAAGACACTGAGGAAGTGGTGGAGGTCAAATCCGAAGTTGAAGAAATCCTCTCCACACCTAGCTCTACTGCCAAGGAAGGAAAGGAAAAAACTCAGGGCTCAGGAAATCCCCCAAAGCCTATGAAATGGGCCGCAAGAAAGCCTCGTACCTCCTGTTAGTTCCTAAATCCGCCTTAGGCTGAAATAAGGCAGAAGAAGGACAACACCAAACCAAGCTTAGCCTCGTAGCTAGCCCTACGAGGACAGGAGAGGGCTCTCTCCGGGTCTATCTCGGCAAAGATTTCCAATGGGGCCTGAGACGACCTATAATGGATACTGATTTTAGGCTAGTAAATAAATAGGAAAGAAGTAATTTAATGAATGACTGGGTTTTCTGGGCTGTATGGGACCAAGGAACAGTATGAACAAAGGAGTTAAATCAAAGACACAGATTATCTCATGAGGCAAGATAGGCAATAGGTTTAGCATTCAAATTTGAAATTATATGGAGTGGAAATATTGCTGAGAAGTTGACAAGGGCATAATAGATGAATCCTTATCGAACAGAAGAAATTACACAAAAACATGAAAAGCTTTCCCAAGGTAGAGCAGTAAACTGGATTCTGCCCTTCTCACTTAAAAGCATTCAATTGGAAATGATTATGGATGAACTATAAACATAACAAGATACATATGAAAAAAAAATAAGAAACAACTGCTAAAGTCATTACCACAGGAATCTCATGAAACAGAGCTGTATCATTTCATTAATCCTCAGCCAAAAACTGTACAGCGAAGTTTTCCTCCACACTTCTCCCAGAACTCCCCCCTTTACAATTGATTTCAATACAATATATAAAATTAGAGGTGTCATAACAAACTGATGAAAATAGGGCGTTGTTTCAACTGAAATTACAGAAATAGAGAGAGAGTCATCCATTCGTTCTAAAAACAGAACAACGTTACATTTTCCACTTGCAAATTTCTGATGGCCAATGAAAAAGTAAAGTGTGGATCCCAGCAAATCGTGGCTAAAGACAAAAATAGGCCTCCAATCCTATTTCTCTGCTGTGATAGACACTCTTCGTTTAAATTTGGCTTTTGGTTTCGGACTTTTCATTTTCCCTTTTGCCATTTGAATGAAAACCGATTTTCAACAAAAATAGCTTTGAATTAAGGGAAACGGAGTTCCGCTAATCCCAAACTGACATTCCTCGGACCTTTTGGGCCATCATGATTAGATTGCCCAGCATCAGAAAATGCTTCTAAAATCAGTCTCTTCAACGGAGGACTTTGATTGTTCTAATCGTGTGTGACTACGAACATCGTAATTTGCATTCCACAGATCCTTTGATGGCGTAACTGAAGATGATGAACCAACACGTAGCAATTGATCCTCTCATAAAACCAGCTTGGAGAAAAAAATTTGAATCATTTCAGAAATTTTGATGAAGAAATAGTGACAAATTGTTTGGAGGCTCTGTGCGCTGCGTGCACACCCAACGCGCCGCGCCATGTGGGTGCGCCGCGCTAGTGTAAAATCACACTGCAGAAATTAGTCCAGTGCACCAAGCGCCTTCAGTGTGCCGCGCTTGCTTCCTTCATCACACAGTTTCTGCTTTAAACTCTGTTCCGCCCATCCAAATGACTTTACTGGCATTTCTTGGTATCGACGAAAGGGTTCCACTGTATGATACATGCTTACAACTAAGCAAGGCCTCCAGAGCAGCTGCATCCAGTGAAACTACAGGACAGCTATACCGCAACTAGAACATCTTAAAACTGGAAATTAATGTCAGTTATCATTATGGAAAACTGAATGAACCATCTTGGTCTCCTTTCAAGTTACATCGAACAATGTTTATAGAAATATAAATAGTTACAAGCTACCATATTTCCATCCTCACAAACAGCCCTTTAGGACCTGTGACTCCCACAGAACACTAGCTGACCATCCTTGTCACACAAGTTGGCATCTCAATTCCTCAACTTTTACAAAATATAATTAGATCATAGATCAATACATCGAAATCTATTGCTTTTGTGTGACCAATGATTGAATTGCCATCAGCATTTCCTCTTGCTGTATGAACAATCAATGTGTATAAAAAAATTTCGCACTTCCCACAATTTTAGAATTCATTGAACTACAGGAGTATAGAGGAATGCACAGTTCCTTTCGCCCTCTTCTACGTCGCTTTTGCCGCACAGGCCAAAAGCTCAAGCCCAAATTCAACCCAGTAATACAGAGAATAACAGGAGCAAGCCATTGAACAACTACTAACATTGGTATGTCAAGCTCATCCCTGTTGAGCCAGCCTAGAAGATCCATTCTTGTATGGTGCCTTCTTCTTGAGATATTTACTGAGATATTTCTTTGTGGAAAATAAATTTCTAATGACTGTTTGTTAACTTTTTTTTTTAAACCTTGGCTTTGGCCCAGTCCAAAATCAATCACGGTTGGATTGAATAAGGTCTTCTCGTTCTCAGTAGCTGCCTTTGTCTTTTCATCAATCAAATCCCACTCTAAACTAAGAAATACATTACTCATGCCTTCATTGCTATTTGAAGATACAAATGTATTATCAAAATGCATAGAAGGTTTTGTCTCTTTATCACCAAAACTGTGGCTGACAGGAACATACCTTGAATCATCACTAGAAATATGAGAACTAGAAATTGACATTTCCTGATGATCTTGGATTGCAGGATCAATATTTGAATTCATATGTGAGGTTTGAAATTTTCCACTAGTGTTGCTTGCTTCTTCACAAGGTACAGATACATTGTAAAGATGATTACTGGGAACATCTTTCACATTAGCTTTGAAGGAACCACTAGCCAACTTGGGGATTGAATCCATAAATGCTAATTTCCCAATTTTTAATGTAGAGTGCCCTTGACTTCTTCCCACAGTAGCTTGGGTCAAGTCATGATCAGATACAGTCTTTTTAACATCTGAAGTTCCAAACTGCTCCAGCTTCACTTGACCAAAATTCAACTTATTGGACAACGACCATATTGGCTTGCCTATTTCTCTGGTTGGAGAATCGAAATTTCCAAATGGGGCATCTAAGGAATGAACAATAGAAACATCTTTGCCTTTCATTTTGATAGGAAAATTGACTTTCTTAGGTAGCTTTTCAGTCTTTGAAGCAAGATGGTTTTGCATGACAAGATCGGTGCCAGCAAGATTTTGGATTCTTTGATTGATAGCAATACCTGCATTTGAAATTCTTCATGACGAAAGACTTTTTCTTAAAAATACATTTATTTCAAACAACTAATTTGAAATTTTCTTCTCCAAAACAGAGTTTTGGAAAAGAATCATCCTTGTGCATTACTGATGATGAAACTCTTGAAATAAGAAACTTATTGAACCTTCCTCTCGCCTGCATGTATTATTGAAGCGCTTTGAGAACAAAAATTTGCAAACCCTAGACCTAATGACCAAGTTGACTCTTTGCTTATCAAGTGACAAAAAAAAGACTGTAAATGATTTCAAGACTGACTTAATGAACTTTAATAATCAAAGTTGAGCCAGCAGAACAAGGCATAAGGGGTAAATGAGAAAACCAAGCCCTTCCTTCACTCAATGGCATGCCCATAGCGAAATGCAATGAAGTGAATTGAGAGAGACACCTAAACAATGAAATGCAAATAGAGAAATGATCTCTGATAGAGGGCTGCAAATTCCGACTCTAATACCTCCCTGTGAAACGTGAAATCCCCGAGGGCTGCTCCGGAGGAGGCCCAACCCGCTAAGCTGGTCAACTAGTTGCTCCCCTTCATGCGACCATGCAGGGCATTGACGCACATGCTAAAGAACCTCATTGGCTTGATCACCTACCTACAGATGTCGCTAACCCTAGGGGAGGTCCTCATCATAGGTGAACCTTTTAGTTGCCTTTATGAAGTTAAGTTCGACGATCATGATTTGGCCAACTTTAAGGCCTTCATTTAGCTCGCACTCGAATTATACCTTGATACAGCTCATGGTGTTGATGGGGTAAAAGTTGTCCCCCAAAGTTGGGTACATGGTTTGGTAGGTTTTGTGCTCCTAAATCTTCTTAAGATGCCTCACTTTGGAAAATACAATATAACAGACCGCCTCACATGAAAATTGCTCGCACTAATTCATGACGGATGCCCGTGGATCTAGGACAGGATACCCATTGACACTTCGCTCATGCAGTGGATTACTGTTCTCCCCATGAGTGGTCTGAACCCCTTGGAGTGCTTGGGTAAGAAATATGAGGGGGAGACTGCTGAGCTCATGCGCAAAAAGTACCACGTGGACCATAATAATCGAGGATATATCATCAAGACCATCATTGACCAAGGTACATAGTTGGGCACCATGCTATTAGCATGTAAAATGATGAGGAACTGTCATGTCACCTCCATTCCAGCCTATGTCATTCGGTTAGCTAGCTAATTTGCGAAAGGGGTATGTTTTAACTGGGCACAGTATTTTTGCGATGAGTTTCTAACCAACTTTCATGAGTCCAAAGAGTAGGGCCACCGATTGTTACCCTTGGTTGCTATTTCATATAGAATTGGTTACTTGGGAAGCTCCTGCAGAGTCTGTCCTCCCTGAGATTACCCCAAACATGTGCAAAGGGTCTCGCTATGCACACTTATAGAATTCCACAAATCCACAACGTCTCAAGGACAACCAGGTGTTCTGGGTCCTCTTTCAGAGTATTGTTTCCGCAGATATTAACTCCCGACCAAGGTTGTCCCATGCCATGTACAACAGATACAAGGGCATTTCTGTATTTTAGGTCACTCTGCACAATGTTCAGATTAGAGCACACAAAGAGAAAGCATGGACTTCACTTCTTTACATGGTGATGGATGAAGAAATCAACAACGTCATTGTGCTCTAGCCCCCTAACTGAAAAATTGGCTTCAAAACTGGTGTGACAGGCATTGGAAGCACCAACACACCCCAAGTCAAACCCCCTTATCATCCTCCCAAATATCAGAGGTATGCCCAAGAGTACCAGACAAGACACCAGTGCGGCCACCCAAAAGGATGTGCAGCAGTATAAGGACGTTGAAGCGGAGACCCAGACGGACTCACGGGCCAGTTTGGATATAGAAGGTTTGGATACAGGATGACCTACCTGCCCCCATGACACGAAGTGCACAAGTGAGCCAGTCAGAACACCCTGCAAAAAGCACTGATCTCAATGAGCGGAATTGGACAAAACATTCACATTGACTGACAGAGACCTAGAACAAATCGTTGATGTAGTCACTCTGGCCGCGGAGGATAGATGGGCCACCATGGAAGAATAGAAGCAGGCCGTGGTCAACATAATTCATGCTGAGCTGCGAGTGCTACAATTAAAGATAGAAACATTGCAGATTAGTGCGACCCTGGTACACCCACCCTCCACTGTCAGTAGCGCATCACTAGTTACAGATGCACAGTGACTCAGGATGAGTCACAAGATTGTGTTGGGGGACCATTGGAGTAGAGTCTCCAAAATGCTATGAATTCTGTCCATTTTTGTATAATTTTGTTTTCTTTATTCTAATGCAGGAGTTTTGGGGTGGGTCAAAGCCCCTAACGCATTGCAAATGGGTCAAGGGTAGACCAAGAGTCTGCAAACCATGGTTTGCAGACCATTGGATGCGTAGGCTAAATCACTATAAATAGATGAACCTTTTTTTAGTCATAGTCAGGAATGAATAGAGATTGATGCGAAGTACGAAATGTTAGATCTGTGGTAGGGTTGTTTGAGTTAGCACTCCTGCTAGCTATGTGCACGGAGATCCTTTGTCATGTTGTGTGCAGACCCTGCTGGCTATGTGCATAGGTGGTAATTTTGGGAATGTAAGAGGATTTTTGGGGTAATGATATAGATGTGTAGAAGTATTGTGGATATATGTTGTTATCTGGATATGTCTTGTTATGTTTGATGCAGACTTGAGTTATATGATGATGTATATGTTAGTAAGATGTGAATTGTCTGTGTTATGGTAAATGTATCTGTGATTTGTTAATCCGCTGCAAATATATTATTCTGTGATTATAGTTGATAGTATTCACGTGGATGTGAGCCTATTGTTTAGATCTGATAAGTTGTATTCTGGTTATTTATTGAAACTCCTGTGAACGACCTCTGGCTGTATAGATCTGATAGTTGCGGACTAGCTTGACTTACCTACTCTCTCCTAGGGTGCAGAAACCTAGTTCCAGCACCCTCCCATACTGCTTCGGGTGAGACTTTTTCCTACATAATCTGATCACTACCGAAAGGGCCAGTAGTATAGGGGTTTGTTGGAAAACCTTAACCTCCAAACTTGGGTCCCCCTCGAGCCAAAAATCTCTGTCATTTTCCCCATTTTTCCCCAAACCATCGCTACATTTTAAACACGAGGCCTGTGTTTTGGCTTTCTCCACCCCTTCTCATCATCCTCTTTCATCCCTTACACTTACATAATTTTCCTAATATCCCTCCACACTCCCTAAAATTTTATAAAAAATTTGGAGCTCATTTTCCCCTTTCATCCCCCTCCATTCATCAAACATTGAAAATCCCTTGTTTCCCTGCCTTGTTTTTTCAAGTATTACAATATTCCTAACTAGCCCAAGCTATTAGGAATATTCAATGTCATTTTATTTTTATGTTTTATGAATAAAATGTAAGGGAAGAAAAATAAAAACTCCTAAACATAAGAATAAATCGTTGCCCAATGTGAACAGAATCAAATCAGGGCTTGCTCAATAAAATCCACTTTTATGTGAAACAAGTTCAAGCTATTTGACCAGGTCAATAGGACCAAATCATAAAGCATTCCAGATACAATGAACCTCCTAGATGATCAACGCAGTCCTATGAGGAGGTCCTCCATGTGAAAAAGGACAAATGGATGAGGGTGGTTCAGGGTTTTTCAAACCCTAATATTATATAAGGAAGGAAAAGACTCAAGGAGAGTTTGTTGATGATATTTTGATTTTGAGATTGCTTGAGCAACTCAAACTCTCTTGGATGTTTAGCTAGAGAGAGAGGGATTTCCTGTTTAGGAATTCTTCTTCCTTCCTTGAGGGTCTCTTGGAGGAGATTATGCTGCATTGATCCACTATCTAGAATTTTGGCCAAGATTCACCTCCCTTGACAGTGTAAATCCTGATTAGGGCTTCACTATTTAGAGATTTGCAGCAAGTGGATTCAGATCTATTTAGATTTGAAGAGTTCTATTGCATATTTTCAGTGGGGAAGTCATCCAAACCATTGGCAGGAGTGGAATAGATTCTTAGAGCTTCATATTTCCATCTTGAAATTAGGCCAACATGTATATTATCCTAGAAAACATATTTTCTCTCCCTGATCTGTGTAATTTCTGAAGATCAGAGTTGCAGGTGTTTTGGAGTTCTCCTGGAGGAGAGATCTCTAGTGGAAAGGATCCCTCCTTTCACTATGGTGATCCATGGATTGGCCAACCAATCCATCTACCCTTTAGATATGATTTATTTTTTGATGTATTTACTGTATAATTTCAGAATACTGCTACATAACTATGACTTAGATCTCAGATCTACTCACTATTGTCCATCATTTGCTAACATCCCCAAGGGGAGTGTAAATAAGAGCCTCTTTGGCTTCCAGCTGTTATAGATCTCTGTTTTAATGCATAGATTTGTTGTAGATCTGATTTATAATGAAATTAAGCTTCATCCCTTGAAAATTACGTTGAAGAGTTCCCTGGTTAATCTCATGTGATGCTGCACCTCAAACTGAGGGTTTATTCATGGAAATATCCTGTCTTTCTCATATATTTTGCATAAGTGATGAACCTAAGCTAATTTACTGATTTTCAGATCATATTACACATTTCATCTTCAGAAATCCATGCTGCATAAGCTTCAGAAAATTCTGCATAATCTAAGTCTTGGGAAATCAGGGTTTTCTAGCCTAGTTAGGAAAGGAGGAGTTGTTTAACTTAGAAAAACTTATTTGTTTTTGCTGAAATTTGACATGGGAGTCCAAATAACCCTATATACTAGATAAAATGGCTTTCCCATCTTATTTTTACGCATGTCTCTGAATACACACATTTTAGGGCCTAAATCCTCACTTTTCCCCACCTTTTGCCTTGTAAAACGCTGTATAACTTTGCTGCTGCATATTTTACTGAATTTTAAGTGTTTTTACACCTGTTTTATAAATATTTATGTAGATCCACATTGGTAATAACTCATAATATTCCCAATCTGTAGCTGTTATTGAAAAAGGGATATTACAATGGTATCAAAGCAAGATCTTTGGCTCAGCCTGTGGCTTCAAGCCAAAGGGATGAATCCCTAAAGGAGGGATATTTCAAGATCTATATACATATTATGCAGATGGCCAAGTAGCCTATAGATCTCATCTTTTTTCAAAGGTGACATATCCAGTAAATGCTCGTGCAGTCAATCTCTAGAATAGAATTTTGATATTCCTGAAAAGGGGACATTCCAGCCTTTGAGATCAAGATATCAGCAAGTGAGAAGAGAAGAAAAGAGATCATAATGATGGATATGATGATATTACTCTCATCAATGTTTATATCCATGAAGAACCACCCCAAATAGGATGAGCAAACAGAAGAGGAAGTACCCTACAATTCCTATTCTAATCAAGAAGGCAGAGGAAGAAGCAAGAGGAAGACTCCAAATTTTGGAGGAAATAACGAAGATAGGCTCACAAAGCTTCTTCCTAAATCTATTTAGAGCATTCCTGAATATCTTAAGTAAATCAGAAGGGAGATGTCTGAAGAATCTCCGAAAGGGTTTGAACCTCAGTCAAACTCTAGATCTTCACACAGTGAGTGTGAGCATGCAGCCACACACTGTGATATACAGTGCAGTCTTAAGCCCAGATATGCCCTGAGACAGATGGAAGAAGAAGGAGAAGTGACTAAGAGGGAAAATCTTAGTGATTTCTTGAAGAAAGATGAGTCTCAAGCCCCGGAACTCAGAAATCGGTTCCGTTTTTCAGAGCATTACAAGACCAAGGTGAAGAGCAGAAAGCATAGTGATAGATTCACTCTATCGACATTTTAAGGGTCACCTACATGTTCAGCCAAAGAATGGGTGAAAGAGATGGACACCTTCCTACAGCTGCACCAAATTCCTGAAGAAGAAGCCATCAGAATTGTAGCCTTACATTTGGGAGGTAAGGCCTATGCTTGGTTCAAATTTGAGTTTCTCTTTTGCAGAAATGTAAAAACTTCATCATACATAAGTTTCACTAAAACATTAGTGAAGAGGTTTGATAAGATAGTTCATGAAAAACATATGATGAAGTCAAACCAGAGAACTCAAATGAAAGCCCTACATAAAAACACATATCCATTTTAGAAACACAGGGAAAGGGTTGAAAACTTGCATCATGCCTTTCTAGAGGAAAGACTACAAAATAATAGAGATGCCTCTTCTTCAAAGGTGGATCATTCCATTGGGAGGATGCATCATGTGTTTGCAAGGATAAAGGGAAACAACACTATTAGATTTAGATTTGATCTAGTGCCTCATGTAGAGGAAGAAGGAGATTTTTCTCCAACAAGAGTGATTCTTGTGGCATGGCAAGAAAATCCCCAAGGTCTCATGCATGGAGATCAAGGCACAATTCATGATCTACATGTGCCATCGATGAGAAGGTGTAGAGCCATGGAAACACAAGGTGAAGGTAGGGAAGAGAGCCAATATCATTCCTATCCCTTGCATAAGGTTGATGCACTTAATAAGGTGATTGGTCTGCGTAGTGGAAGCATGGAGGGTTTTCTCCATTCATATGTTCAATCACCTCTTGTTGATGATGGCTCATTGCATGGAGGCATTGCACCAAGGAAACCACTAGATAAGCAAAGGAGGATGAGTGTTTCACCTATTGAGGCATAAATCATTGATTTTGGAAGAGTGGAGACCTTGGAAGGTCTTGATACAGTGCTGAGATTCTAGGGTAGACTCAAGGAGGAGAGTAGCAGTCTCTCAACATCATCCACACCCACTCTCATTTCAGTTTCTACGTTGTGGCAGGAGAAGCAGGGGAATGGTAGCAACCTTCCCACTTATACATTTAGCATGGGAGATGTCTATGCACCTAGCTCTTTGGAAGAGTTAGCTTATTTACCTCCTTTCTCCTTGAGGATGGAAGGAGACTCATATATGAGCTGCTCCTTTTGCATGATCAAAAGCTATGGTAAGGACATTGTTTGTTTACTTGCTGATTTACATATTGATTCCTTAACCATATATGTGCATGATGTTTCTCCAAGGAGGAAAATTCTTACTTTGAGGCTGCATGGTCTACTTGAGGCCATGAGCAATGTTGATAACCACTCCCTTGGTGGACTTGGGGGAGATTCATATTTTGGAGGACATGCTCACCATGCATCGTACATCACTCATTTTCTCCAAATACATGAGGAGAGTGTAGCAGAAAACTGGTGGTGGAAAAACCACACCTTTTGTCATTCTCTATTACATTTTATGCTCAAACTGCACTGGTTGCATATGAGGGATCATTTCCCTACTCACTTGTTACATATGGCATCTAGCATGACTTTCATTATGGCTACTTATGCTGCTATTGATCACATTATTGTCAAGAGCATGATTGGGAGAGAGGCACATGGGTTGAATGTGTCCTTTGGGGGTGAAGATCCCCATATTTTTTGTAGGACATGCTCTAATGGGAGCATGGGAGGTGATGTGGCCACCATAGTTCAGAATTTGTTCTTTCTTGAGGTGAGCCATGTGAATGATAGGGTGCCATATTATGATGATGACGTCCTGTCCATCACATATGAGGAGCATTGGGCCAACTTGATTCACAATGTAAGAGGGAAGATCCTTGGAGATCTAAACTTCATCGTGCACTTGAGGGCTACCTTGTTGAAGCCCAAGATAAGCCTTCACTCTACACTTGCCATAAGTGGAGAGGTGAACAGCGTGGGGTAGGCTATGATGCTTACCACTTGCAGATTTTTAGCCCACCTTCTTTGTTGGAGCTTGAGGTGGAAGAGGATTTTCTGAAGTTGCCTTATTTGGAGGTAACTAGATTCTTATGGATGATAGCATGGGTGTGGGACACACTCAATGGGAGAAATTTTCCCCATTCTCTTCATCACTCCTACCTTAATGAGGCCATTGAGCAACAAGGATATCACCACTTGCACCTTCCATTTTCTCATGATGTACACTTGCTATCTTACACTTGGAGGAAATGATTGGAGGACAGATTCATTGCTTATCATTTTCAGCCATGGTGGGGTCCATTGATGAGGCCACAAGAAGAGGAAAGGAGAAGTTTTGTTCTACCCTGCACTTGCTTGAGGACAAGCAACATTTTGAAGGGGGAGGACTGTAATATTCCTAACTAGCCCAAGCTAGTAGGAATATTCAATGTCATTTTATTTCTATGTTTTATGAATAAAATGTAAGGGAGAACAAATAAAAACTCCTAAACATGAGAATAAATCAATGCCCAATGTGAACAAAGCCAAATCAGTGCTTGCTCAATAAAATCCACTTATATGTGAAAAAGGTTCAGGCCATTTGACTAGGTCAACAAGACCAAATCATAAGGCAGTCCATATACAATGAACCTCCTAGGTGATCAACACAGTCCTATGAGGAGGTCATCCATGTGAAAAAGGACAAATGGATGAATGTGGTTTAGGGTTTTGAAAACCCTAATCCTATATAAGGAAGGAAAAGACTCAAGGAGAGGTTGTTGACGATATTTTGATTTTGAGATTGCTTGAGAAACTCAAACTCTCTTGGTTGTTTAGCTAGAGAGAGAGGGATTTCCTGTTTAGGAATTCCTCTTCCTTCCTTGAGGATCTCTTGGAGGATATTATGTTGCATTTGTCCACTATCTCAAATTTTGGCGAAGCTTCACCTCTCGTGACAGTGTAAATCCTGATTATGGCTTCACTATTTAGAGAGCTGCAGCATGTGGATTCAAATCTATTCAGATCTGAAGAGTTATATTGTATCTTTTTAGTGGGGAAGTCATCCAAACCATTAGCAGGAGTGCAATATCTGCTTAAAGCTTCATATTTCCATCTTGGCATTATGCCAACGTGTATATTATCCTAGACAACACAGTTTCTCTCCTTGATCTACGTAATTTCTGAAGAGCAGAGTTGCAGGTGTTTTGGAGTTCTCTTGGAGGAGAGATCTCTAGTGGAAAGGATCCCTCCTTTCACTATGGTGATCCATGGATTGGCCAACCAGTCCATGTAACCTTTTGATATGATTTATTTTATGATGTATTTACTGCAGAATTTCTAAATACTGCTGCATAACTGTGACTTAGATCTCATATCTACTCACTATTGTCCATCATTTGTTAAGATCCCCAAGAGGAGTGTAAATAAGAGCCTCTTTGGCTTCCAGATCTATTGTAGATATATTTTTTCATGCATAGATATTTTTTAGATCTGATTTATAATGAAATGAAGCTTCAATCCTTGAAAATTACGCTGAATATTTCCCTGGTTAATCTCATGTGTTGCTGCACCTCAAACTGAGGGTTTATTCGTGGAAATCTCCTATCTTTATCATATATTTTTCATAAGACATGAAAATAAGCTGATTTACTGATTTTCAGATCATATTACACGTTTCATATTCAGAAATCCACGCTACATAAGCTTCAGAAAATTCTTCATAATCTAAGTCTTGGGAAATCATGGTTTTCTAGCCTAGTTAGGAAAGGAAGAGTTGTTTAACTCAGAAAAACTTATTTGTTTTGATGAAATTCGACATGGGAGTCACTCATAACCCTAGCTATTAGATACAACCACTTTCCCATCTTATTTTTACGCATGTCTCTGAATACATACATTTTAGGGCCTAAATCCTCACTTTTCCCCACCTTTTTCCTTGTAAAACGATGTATAACTTTTCTGCTGCATAATTTACTAAATTTTAAGTGTTTTTACACCTATATCATACATATTTTGTAGATACACATTGGTAATAACTCATATTATTCCCAATCTGTAGCTGCTCCTGAAAAAGGGATATTACAAGTATAGTAAGAAAGGTGTCATGATGAGCATTGAAGAGGATAAAATGAATTATAATAAAGGAGGAAAATTAATCTGGATTGAGCTATAGAATATCCAGGAGATTATGCAATTCCCTTACATCAAAATTTTATTTAAAGTAGCTGGTTGCCTCCCTTTTCAATAGAAAATCCAAGAGGTAGGATTCAATGTGAAGTTGACTAGTGTATTTTCTACCCTATTGAAAGGGAATGATATCATTATTGTTGGGGTTAAGTTCGTGATATCTCCTCAAGCCATTGCTTCTACCACCAGGATACCTCTTCAAGGTGGGATTTGGTTCAAAAGGGGTGATCTTGACCTAGAATGTTACAATATTTTCCTAAAAACACCATATAAATAAGCTCCTGCGACTATGTTTCCTATGACACACTTGCGAGCCACGTACACACCTTTGATGAGGGTGATAATGTCATATTTTACTTGCAAGGGAATATATTCTCTTTTATATCGGTATCATATTTGCCTCTTGATGCATTTCATCTCTGCCAAGAAGATGAACCCGCAACATTGTTTGTACAAGAGTCTTGTTAAAATGTCTAAAAAGGTGAGAAGTAAGGTAGGGGATCGCTATACTAGTTTATTCCATCACTTTTTGATTAAAATGATTATCCTTCATCAATTTTTTTAGCTATTGGAATGCCTTGGGTGGCATTTGTAGAAAAAATTTCTTTTTCATCACCTTCAACCTCCATGCCACAGGAGGTTGGTTCATCTAGCAAACTAAAAGCTACTCCTACTATTGAAGGGAGTCAAAGGGAAATGACAAGAATTAGAGCTAAAAATCTCACCTTTGGTTTTTATGATAGGTAGAATGCATATTCTCCTTTAATTACCAAGGAGACAACAGTTTTAAGAGATGAAGGTCCACGTGAAAGTGAGGAAGAACAAGGAAAGGAACAAATACCTTCTTAGGATATTCAAACAAAATCCCAAACATTTGAAGCAGCTGAGGAACTCCTTGAGAAGAAGGATGTTGAAATTTTTGAGTTAAAGGAGAGGCCTACTAAAGCCAACTACATAGTGGTACTTTTACAACAAAATAACAAGAAGCTCCTGAAAAGCCAAGCAGATGCTAAAAATATCAAATCAAGCACAATGGTATCACTTGACAAAGGAGAAAGTGTGGTTGTTGATGCGGCAGAAAAGATAATATGGGAAAACATGTAGACAAATAGCCAAGGAGACCTTTAACTATAGGTTTCAAGAGGAGTTTTTCATGAGCCAATGTAACACCTTGAACTCATTTTAAAGATACTTATAGACTTTTTGTAAACTCTCCATTTTAATGAAATCTAATGTAAGGGCAAAAAGGTAGTGTGTCCACGTTACCTTTATCGATGGAGGCATCTAAATAAAGAATGGTTGCATTTTTGGAAAGAACTTAGCTTGTATTTTATTGTTTTTTACTCTTTTTCCTTCACTGGAAATCATTTTTACACAGGAATGCAATGAAGTGCCTAAAAAATAGCTCTCTGCCCTCATTTAAGCACTCACGTTACCTTAACAGACTAGTTTACAGAAATGCATATTTTGAGTACTTTGTTGGATGTTTTGTGATGCAAAACCACTTCAGAGGCATATAATACACCCTCATAAACCTATAGTAGATTTTATAGGCAAAATTGACCAAAGAATCACCATCAAATCACCTCAAAAATCCCATGCTACGCAAACACAGTTTTCACGCTACCTTTTCACCAAAAAGTCATTTTTTTTAATCTTAGGGTGAAATTCAATTTTCCAATGGTGAATAATGATGTAATATTATGTATTAAGTGTTCATAAGGTCTAATATCTCAAAATCCATTAATTGTAATGATGTAAAGTCAAATGTATCTAGTTGGAGAAAAATCAGGGAGCAGTTATAACGTCCCTTGATTTGGGTTTTTGTTAGAGAAAAAGGTGTCTCTACATCCTAAATAGGTGGATTTGACCCCTAGAGGTGGGGATTTTTATATTTGAGTCTGTATATTTCCATTTCTAGATACAAACAAGAAGTTGGAGTGTTGGACATGTGTGGGTGGTGTAATATCCCAAAATGGAATAATGCATTGATACACAAACAAAATATTTGTAACACAGAAAATGTACATGTAAGTTTACGATCAACACAGATATAGACAGAAGATTTGAGCCATTTTATTTATAGGAGAATATTAAATTACAAAAGTCTACAAAATATGAGGTAATCTAGCCAAAGAGATGGCCTAGAATGACCCTAAAAATATGCCAAAGTAGGCACTGCGTAACTGGAGAGCTACTCGAAGCAAATAGTGTGATGTCCCTTTAGCATATAATGAATATATGACTGCAGGCTGAAAAGGGAAATGCAGATCCATGGAGATCTGTAGCTCTGATGATGCCAATATTCTAGATCTGGGCTCTATGATGGTAGCCCAAGATAAACGAGAAAGGATTTCTCATATCTGTCAATCTAGGAGAATCATCCTCTTGGGGTTTTAGTATACAACTACTGGGTATGCAGATCTGAAGCTATACCTGAAAAATAGATGGCTACAATATTTCACAATATCATATCTAAGCTTGAAGGGTTGATCCCTTAACTAGATCCTCAAGCTAGAAGCTCAAGATCTAGCTCCTTAATCCTCCTCTGAAGATTGTAACTGCTTGTTGGAATAGGGTCTCCTAAAAAGCTGCAAAACTGGTCCATTTTGTATATTTTTTATTATATTTAGTATAGCGCATGGGCTTTGGTGTGAGTCAAAGCCCCTAAAGCATTGTAAATAGGTCAAGGGAGACCAAGATTCCGCAAACCATAGTTTGCGAACCATTGGATGCATAGGCTAAAATAGAATAAGTAGTTGAACCTTTTTGAGTTGTAGGACAAGCTAAGAATGATAAGAGATTGTTTCTAAGCGAAAATCAATAGATCTAGTCAGGGTTTTTGGGTAAGGACTCCTGCTGCTGTGTGCGTGGAGGGCCTCTGTCCTGCTGTGTGCAGACCCTGCTGTTGTGTGCATAGGTGGGGTTTTTGGGGTTTTATAAATAGATCTGAAATATTAATGAGTGCAGAAGTATTGTTTCCTATCTGAATCCACTGGAATTATTGTGATATGAATCTACGACGTCTTGATTACTTAGTATATGCTGCTGTGTTATTAGTTTAATTTGCGAACATATTTGTGTAATTAATTATGCTGTGGTCTGGGTTTGTTCTACTTGCTTCATACACGAATATCTAAAATAGCTGTGTATTGTTATATGAATTCTTGGTCTGTTCATTTCTGTGAGTAATATTGTTGCTGTGCACGTGGATGCAAAGGGAATCTAGGCTCTGTGATACAGATCGGGTCACGGTCAGGGTGACCACAACTCTGCTTGACTTACCTACCCTCTCCCAGGGTGCGGAAACCTGGTTCCAGCATTGTTACACTGAAATTTGTCACCATGACATTCTAGTACTCCCTTAGAAGTCTACAACATCAAAGTTCCTAAATTCAAGCCTTGAAATTTAGAGAAAATCTTATAAAAGTCTTAAGAACACTTGTACCGCACTTTCTCTTAACATTGCCTGGGGTGCTGCACTTTTTTGCTTTAAATCATGAGGAGCCAAATGCACTTTTTATTTATTAAAGGTGTGGACCCATGTAAAAGGTAAAACAAAGGTGGAAAGTAACATTTAGAAGCCCAACAATCAAATCTGGAAGCTTCTAGAAGCAGTTACCCAGTCGAAGGTTCGCTCTATCATGTATGTTAATTCCTCCATTATGGGAGACTACCTCTTGATTTATGGAGCCCAATCCATTCAAAAGGGCATTCTATCCCTTATTAATGGGAACCATAACCTCCTCTCTTTTCTTATAAATTGAAGCCATAGTGCAGCTTCAAAGGTTGGAGTTAGTGAGTTAGACTTGGAGAAATTTTGAGGAGAAATGCTGTAGAGACTCATACTCTAATAGCCAATCATTATATGGGAATGATTACACACCCATGTGCTTTTCACTGAGAGAGTGCAAGGCTTGTTAGAGTAAAGGAAACGCCTGTTCTGGACCCCAAGAAGGCCTGTATGACATCAAGGCAGACACGGTTGTAAGGCTCTTCTTTATTTAAGTTAATACGAATGAATATTGTTTTCTCAATGGGTTATTTAATTAATTATCTCATTTCTTGAATTCCTTGATCATCTTGATAGATGTATGATTCATGAATTGATTTATTATACAAGTGATTTTGATCTTTTCTTGTGTTTGTGATTGCAGATCCTTGAAAACGAATTTCTTCAAGCCACTGAAAAGAAGATCAGCGTTGGACTACAAGTAGGTTTCTAAAACCCTATTTTAATTAGTTCCATGTGAAACAATATCTAGAGAAAATAGTTTTTATTTTTCCGTTTGTTGCTAGCTATCTGTAGGAAACTTGGGAGGTATGTCTTGTCCGCAAGAATGACTTATCCATCCAAAAAAATGGCGACTCCACTAGGGAATGGATCTTGAACTCTGATTTCTTTTATTTTTGACTTGTGAATTTATTTTCTCTGATTTTGATTGATTTATACTGGCTTGGGCAGTTTATCCCTGTATAATCCATGAGAAATGACGTAGAGTTTTTTATTTTTCTTTAGTTTTCTTTTGTCCGCTCTTTTCTTTTATAGACAGTGCGGGCAGCTCCGCACTTTTCTTGTACTCACAGTGCGGGACCGCACTGGTTTGCACTGAATCTTGTGGACCTTATGAAATTTTTTTGGAAAATCTTAAAATCCTCTTTTCTGGATTAGCTTGTTAGATTCTCAGTGAATACCCAGACTTGTATCTTCTATCAGGAAGATTTGGTTAAGAGTTTATTTTAGCATTTTTAGTTTTGAATGATTTTTTGAAAGCTCTTCATTCTATAATGATTTTTGCTTTGTTTTTATCTTGCTCAAAGATTAGAAACCTTGGTATACCTTTAGATCACTGGTATTTCCTTGCTTTCTTGCTAAGTATGAAATCATAGCAGAAATTGTTTTATGAGGTTTAGATCACATTTTTCTCATTTGCAAATCTTTGAAAAATGTTTGTTGATAAGTTTGGAATTTCACTTAAAAAACCAAAATTGTATGTTTTTTTTTACTTCTTGTTGATCCAAGCAAATAATTTCTTAGTTAGATTACAAGCTAAGCAAGACATCCTCAAAATATTTGAAGTTTTAATTCAGATTTAGTCTTTAGAATTTTTATATCTCAAAATTAGTGTTTTTAGTTTTGAATGCTATTTCTAGAAACTATAGTGTTCTTTTGAAGAAAAACTTGGTTTGTATTTTTGATCTTGAATAAAATGGATTTCTTATTGAGCAATAGATCATTTTGAGTTATCGTTGAAATTAGATTTATTTTCATTTATTCTTGTTTGAAGGAAAGATTTGTTTTTAAAAGATTGCATTTCTCAACTCTTCCTTTAGATAGAATTCATTGAAAGAAGAAGAATTGTTTCTCATAATAGATGCATTTTTAGTGTGTTTTGAGTCAGGTCACTACATATCATCAGTTTCACTTTCACACCTTTTGTCCTAAGAAACAACCCATTAAAAAAAACGCTTAAATTAAAATCAATCTAGTAATTTTTATATTTCTAGGGCTCTTTTCACAAATATAGCTTAGGCAAGTGTCTTGGAGTAGGGAGTAATTAACTCTCCAAGACATTTAAAACAAACAAGTATTTGATCTTATGGTAGGAAAAATCCAATAGTCACTTGTATGCTCTGGGAATCTCCTCTTAAAGGAGTCAAGCACGAGGTCATATATGAAATAGTGGGTAATCAATTCTATCTCATTGGGAACGATAGCAGATGTGCGTGTATTAACAATGGTAAATCTCGGATAGACCATTGTCGAGGAGCCTGGGGTCATTTGTCGGTATACCTTGGATTATGTCAAGGATCCTTCAAGGGGATTGAGCTTTGTTACTCTACCCTTGCACATATGTCAAATCGTAGACTGTTCCCCCAGGTATATTACTTCATGTTGGTAACCATAGTGACCATAATATTTACGGTTTTTTCCTAAGGAGAAGGTGGAGGAAAGATCCCACTGTACCTGGAGCAAACATCGACTAGATTCACTTAGACTCTCCAAAGGGTTATCTTCACTCGAGATGGTTTAAGTGGAGAAACTTACACTGGTCTATTTCATTAAGCAAGTTGTCGGGGTAACTGTTCCAACCGCCCTTTCTACATTGAAATACTACGATGTTGGATTTCATCACCAACTAGTGTTTTTAGTGTGGGAAGTTACTGTTTGTGTGTGGTTTGATCTCGATATTTTTAGCCGTGTGATTCATTTTTTTGTTTCCTTAGCGACTCTAGGAGTTTTCATTGAAATTTTCTTTTATTGCATGTGATTAATAATTTTTAATCGTGGCTGAATTACCAAGATAATCGCGTAGACTCTAGGAGAAGCCCCCTGAGTATACACCAAGCCAACTTGAAGGGCTATGAGCTCTAGTATCGCCTAGTGAGTAGAATTAGATCAACAGAAATAAGAGAATCATCTATATTTATTCATCCTGATTATCAATCATAAACAACAGAGCATATTCAATAGCCAATTTCAATTTCTGAAGTTACTGGTAGTCTTTCTCCTTCCAGTGAATTAGCTTAAGAACCTGAAATTTCTGAGCCTGGCACTGAACCTATTGTATTGGAACCATCTTTAGGATTTTTTATTCCGACTTCTAGTGATCCTGGTTCACCTAGGGTAAGAGATCACATTACTGAAAATCTTTCTTCTGACCTCATATCTATTAAATAACTTGTTGGTACAGACGAAGACGTAACTCTTCCTGAAACCTAAGAAACTTCGAATCTTAGGGAGTGTGAATCAATATTATGCAGTCCTTTTATAATTGACACTCGGTATTTATCATTGACAGATTTTTTAGAAAACCCGGGTCTTAGTTATTCCCCACCCCGAATTCCTTTTCATCATACACTAAGAGGTTATTATCCTTCATCAACTATGTCAGGTGAGTCATCTATGATTTCCCAATCTCCGAAAACATTTTTATACGGTGGTCCTTCTGTTCCTTTGGTGTACCAGTCACTCTCTGGTACTTTCTCAGGAGAAACTTCTCAACCAACTAAACGATTATTATCATCTGGTACAAATGGAACTAAAACTGAAACGTTGAATGCAGAGAAAATTTTTATGATGTCTAGTAATATTCCAAATCATCAACCTCAAGGTAGTCAGTTACTGCCTAGGGGGTAATCTCAAGGTAATCAATTACCGTCTGGGGGGCAACCTCAAGGTAGTCAGTTACTGCCTGGAGGGAAACCTCAAGGTAATTTTTTACCAAGATAAACTCTAGGACAATATTATTTACACAGAGAACAACCTCAAGGAAAATACATACCTCAAGGACAATACATACCCCAAGGTCAAACCCAAACTCAGTATATTCCTGAGGGTCCTTATCAACCCTAGCTTCAGTACATGCCTCAATGTTATCAACCTCAATGTCAGTACCCAACTCAAAGTTTCCAATCTCCTTGCGGTCAACCATTATTACAAGGAGTTGGAAATTTACCATTTAACTATCAACCCTACGTTCAACCAGGTTATGGTCATCCATATGCACAACCTTATATGGGTCAATACCTTGGAATGAACATGGTGTGGAATCCATCTCAAATTCAACAGACTATGCAACCTAATTTGCAGTTACCTAATCAACCTGGACAGCCTATAGTTTCTGGTCCAACCCAACAACCTGTCAAGCCTACTCTTCAAGTCCCTACACCTAGTTCTATTCAGCAGCCTAGGCCTAGTACACCTCAGATTCCGCCTCAGACTGCTACAACTACTGCAACTTCTGTTCAACCTACAACACCTTTTTCTAGAGTATATGTAGCTCTGGTTTCTTCTATCCCTGCATCAGTGCAAATTCCTCAAGCCTCCGTGCCATAGTCAGGACCTATAGTTCAGACTACGGTCCAGATGCCTACAAGACAAGTTGGTACTAGTACGATTGTCTCTAGTCAACCACAATTTACTTATCAACCATACTAGGGACAATATCAATTTGGACAGTCTACACAAAATCCAGTATATCAGTATCAGCTATAACCTGGGTATACTTATCAAGTACCTCAACAACCCCAGTATGGTCTTGTTAATCCTGGTTACCAGGAGGTTTCACGATTCCAAATGCGCATCCAATTCTAGGGTATCCTAGATATCCTCCTCCTGGCACTGGTTTGATCACACAAGGTTATCAAGACCCTAGCCATTAGTTACCAATCATAGCAAATTTAGATTTACCAGATCTATCACGCCTTACGAATGATCCCATTTTTTATCTTCCATATTGGCCGTCGATGCCTAACAAGTTACCCAGTGATATTCCGAAGTTTGAAGGTAAGTCAGGAGAGGACCCATTTAATCACGTTATGACTTATCACCTCTGGTGCGCATCCAATTCACTAATCGATGATTCGATTCGATTGCATCTTTGTCGGAGAACTCTCATTGGTCTAGCTGCCAAATGGTACATTGAGTTACCACGCGGCTCTTTTAGTAATTTTAATGCACTATCTACTGCTTTCTCAACCCATTTTCAGTTGCCTGTCAGGTAAAAAAATGACACAGAGTTGTTGACTTCATTAAAACAGTCTACGTCTACGTACATATCTAATCACATTCATGAATGGAGACGTAGAAAGCGTTTAGTAAAATTCTTTATTCCGTATCAAATTTTTGTTGAATGGTTTATCAAATTGTTATTGCCAAAAATTACTGAAGATGTGGCCAAGGGGGGCATTATTACAGAAGAGCAAGTCATTACTTAGGCTTAGTACCTCGACCTTATATATACTCAGTCAGGTACTCTATATGATAAAATCCCCAATTTACCAAGATATGGTCAATTAAATACAAATCCTTCTAGCTCTCATGCCGCTAATGGTGTAATTAGTTTTGTTAGCACTGATAAAAGTAAGAAGAAGTCTTCCAAGACCACTTCTCCTATTATCACTTTACCCGATTCACCCAAAGGAGATTCTTCCCTAGAAACTTCTGTTAATATTCACATTGTAGAATCATATACAACCAAATCTAAAACTGGTGGTAAGAAGAAAGGTAAGAATAAAAAGAAAAAATCTTCAAAAGATAAAAATGATACAACTGAACCAACTGATGAAAAACGTAAACCTCGATATCCTTGTCTAATCTGTGATGAGGATCATTTTACAAAAGAGTGCCCGCATAGAGCCGAGGTATCAAAATTTGTTAAGGGTTCTCCTGTTCCTGATGTCTTGAAGGATCCCTTTCCAACTCAAGATAGTAACATGGTTGGATCTTCCTCCAATATGCTTGAGAATATCTTGATGGTTGCGATGCGATCACAAGATTATGGTAGTAAAAATACTGGTAAATAAGTAGAAACATCCAATTCAGCATCAAATACATCTCCCTCAATTTCTGATCCATTACAGATTGAGAAACAAAATCCTGACTTAGTGATTAAACCACCTGCAAAAGGTGTACTTCGTAAATCAACTTTCAATCCACATGCGAGAGCTGATTAGAATTACAATATTGTTGAAGATTTGGAAATTTCCCCTTCAGCAATGTCAGCTTTGGAAGCATTGCAATCATTCTCAACCCAAAGAAAATTACTTTTGTCAGCCTTAGGAGCCGTAGATCTCCAGGATTCGAACCTCATGATATTTGATTTAGAGAATTTTACACCCCTCCTACCCCATCAAATGGCTTTTCAGATTCCGGTAATAGTAAAAAACAAACGTATCTTTTTTATTGTTGTTGATGAAGGGGATTATACGTGTATTATGTCATTAAAATGTTGGAAATCACTTGGTTCTCTGACCATTAACCAATCACCAACTATTCTCAAAGCTTTTTATGGAAGAGGTTTTCAGTCGTATGGTATCTTACAAGATCTACCAATAGAGGTCGAAGGAAAAATGGTTAATCTAGATGTGGAGGTGGTTGATGCCCCTATAGATTACAACCTTCTCCTGGGCTATAGTTGGTCTTACACCATGACTACTATTGTATCATAGATATTTCATCTCATCATGTTTCCTCATAAAGGAAATATCATTAAAATAGATCAGCTCTCATATTATTCATCTGACCTAGCCTCTACTAATAGCATCCAACATATCAAAAAATCAGCTATCCCTTATAAGGATGTCGGAGTAGGTTTGCTTAAAGATTCGGCTTTACTGGGAACTTTTTCCCTACCTGCTCCTAACGTACAACTTCCTATTACTAATATCAATATGATTACAAAGTACTATTTCCTTTGATGATCATTGGATAGTACCTTCAGAATCAGAATTGGATTCTTTCGATGGCTCAATGCCTTTGAGTCCTTTTGAGTTAGCATATCAGAATGTGTAGTCATTTTCTGATACTCCTTCAACTGAGTCTGATCCAGTGAATGTGAGCAATCAGGAGTCATTTTCAATATCGAGCTTAGCTTCGACAACAATTCCGAATCCTGCTCAACAAGTATTCAATACTGATGAACATATTCTTGTTGGTAGATGAGTTACCATGGGAAGATCTTCATCATAGGTCTTCATTTTTACTTGATCTCGATCATTTTGAGAATGATTTTTCCTTCATTTTTACCATTGATTATGTCAAAGACCCTCAGAATCCTCTTTCACATTTTGATTCTGAATTGAATTTAGAAAATATTTCTACAACAGTTCCTCTTGACATTTCAGTAAAACCTGGAATTGCTGAAAACATTCACATAGGTGCTTCTTGTATGACTGATGAAATCCAAGCATATAAAGCCCTATTTCAGAAATTCTGCAACATTTTCACCTAGTCATATGAAGAAATTTCAAGAATCGATCCGTCGATTGTTCTTCATGAAATTAAGACATACACAAATGCTAAACCCGTTAGACAGAGTTTACGTCAGATACATCTGAGAAAAGCTGCCGCTATTAAAGCAGAAGTTGAACAATTACTTTGTGCAGGTTTTATTTATCCAATTCCACTCATGGACTGAGTATCTAATATTGTTTTGGTTAATAAAAAAAAGGAAAAATACGAGTATGTATCGATTATAGGGACATAAATTGAGCTTATCCAAAATACAATTATCCAACCCCTTACATCGATCAAATTATTGAAGATTGTGCTGGAAGTGAAATGTTCTCGTTCATGGATGGATTTTCCGGCTACAATCAAATCAACATACTCCCTGCAGATCAACCTAAAACATCTTTCATTTGTCTATGGGGAAATGTTTCTTATCGCAAACTACCTTTTGGCCTTAAGAATGTTGACGCCACTTGTCAAAGGGCCATGTCTTATGCATTTCACAACATTAAGCACATTGTGCAGCCCTACCTCGATGATTTTCTTGGTCATTCTTCACGCAAAGCAGATCATATTACTCATTTATGAGCCATCTTTATACGATGTAGGAATTATAAGATTCGTCTGAATCCTCACAAATGTGTGTTATGTGTACAATCTGGACGATTATTGGGATTTATTGTCTCAAAGGCAGGCATTTGTGTTGATCCATCAAAGGTTGAGGCAATCATCAATTTACCTCCTCCTACTCTTTGCCAACTCCAAAGTTTGCAAGGGAAAGAAAACTTTTTACATCGATTCATTCCTAACTACGCCGAGTTAATGAAAGGTTTCGGTAGGTTGTTGAAACATAATATTCCTTTCTTTTGGGACGAGGTCGCTGATAGATATTTTGATGCTCTGAATAACGCATTGACGCATGCACTGTTACTGCATCATCCCAACTACAACCAAGATTAATTTTTGTACCTCGTCGCTTTTGATTCCACGATAGGGATGGTTTTAGTTCAAGAAGATGAATTCCATGGTGAACATGTGATTTAATATCTTAATCGAAATTTTCATATGACTGAGATCAAATATTCACATGTGGAGAAATTGGCCTTGGCAGCAGTTCAAGATGTCCAATGTTTTCGTCATTACATACTTTTACGCAAAACAACAGTGATCTCTGATTGTAACCCTATGATGTAAATTTTGACCAAAAAATTTCTAGGGGGCAAATAATCTAAATGGATTGTCATCCTGCAGGAGTTTTATTTGGAATTTGAAAAATCCAAATCCAAGAAATCATTGATATTTTCTGAACTTATGTGTGATTTCACACGTACTGATACAGAAACTGTGGCGGAACAACCAATCGCGGATGAATCCTTGTTTCCGATTAGTACTATTGATCCTTGGTATGGAGATATTATTGTTTATCTTCAGACCCAATCTTTTTGGCCTGAGCTTTCACAGTCGCAACAACGAAAAATATGTTTCCAGTCTCAACAATATCATATTGTTAACGACACACTATACCGTTGTGGTGCGAAATCAGTTTTTCGACGATGTCTAACCCATGAAGAAGCCGAAAATGTTTTAAATGACTGTCACTCTAGAGAATGTGGCAGTCATATGTCTGGGTATGCCACAACCCAAAAGATATTGTGCACAAGTTATTTCTGGTCGTCCTTATTTAAATATTGTATTTATGCAGTCTGAAAATGTCATAATTGTCAAATATTCGATCAAAAAATGCATGCACCACCTGCTCCTCTTCACCCTATAATTTATGTCGGTCCTTTTGCAAAATGGGGCATTGATTTCATTACATGTAACCCTCACTCGGCCGGGGGGCATGGGTATATTATTCTAACAGTAGATTATTTTACCAAATTGGTCGAGGCGATGCCTACATTTGCGGTAAATAGAAAAAATGCAGCTACTTTCATGTTCAGTCATGTGATTGCTCGTTTTCGTGTACCCCAAGCGGTAATTACTGATCACGGGAGCCATTTTTGAAATATCATGATGATCGAGCTAACAGACCAACTTGGCCTATGCCATGACAATTCTACACCATATTATCTGCAGGCTAATGGTTTAGTTGAATAAATTAACAAAGTCTTAGTCACCATGATTAAACGAATCATTGGAATTCATAAGTCGAATTGGCATACCATGCTATTTTAAGCACTTTGGGCATATCGATCCTAGAAAAAAACATCGACAGGCTTTACCACTTTTCAACTAGTTTATGGTTTAGAAGTAGTATTACCCATTGAATGCGAGATATTGTCACTCCAACTAGCCATAGAGTTACTACCAACCACTTTTGAAGAGGAGAAACATTTTTTATACTTGGCTCAATTAGATAAGAATCGTCGCACCATTGCACTAGCTACCAAGACACATGCGAAAATAATGAAAGCTCAATATGATAGAAGTGTTACCCCTCGTAATTTTTCAGAAGGAGACCTAGTTTTGATTTATGATCAAGCCAACGATAAACAAGGGGTTGGGAAATTTGAACCCATGTGGCATGGTCCTTATATTTTCAAGCGACATCTTGCAAAAGGGGCCTATGAATTGATTTATTTTGACGAGGTCTCTTTAGGTAAACCCAGAAATGGACTTTATCTGAAGATATATTACTCTTGATTTTTGTGTGGAGATCTTCTCTGTATATTAGTTACCTTCTAGCTGGTGTGCTATAGATTAGAAACATGTGCCTAACTTAAGTGTGCTTTTACTACTGTTCTTGCTTATCTGGATTACTCTTGATATCATAAATGTCAATGTCCTTTCAAACATATATTGGTTTTGATGATGGCGCTTGTTGTGGTACACAAAACATCTATTCCGCATCTTGGGTTATTTATTCACCCACTGACGAGTTAGTATCTATGCATGGGGTAAGCCTCAGTCAAACGACGAACAATATTGCTGAATATAGTGCAGTTATTGAATTATTGTTGGAATCCATTTCATTTGGAATTCGGAGTTTGATTGTTAGGTTAGATTCTGAACTCATTGTATTACAGTTAAACCGAGTATATGACATTAGAAACCCAGTATTATTAAGATTATTTTTAAGGGTTCATCTCTTGGAACGAGAGTTCGATTATATTGAGTATCAACACATTCAAAGAAATTTAAACATATTAGCAGATGCAATAGCTTCTAGTGTTATAAACAGACATTTGCAATAATAAATTAATAAATCAACATTCGATAACATGATTGAACAGGTAACTGGAAATAATATTATATCATAGCATAGATGTACTGCTCAAAAAATAGTACATCGTCTTCGATCATAGGTTCAAAACGCCTTATGATCGAAAAAAGTGATACACAAATTGAGTCTATACAGTCAATCACCCACTATCCATGGTAATTATCATGATAATACACTACTGCTAATGCCACTCTACTAAAAAATCTCCTGAATGGTCCAGGAACACCAATAACGTATCTCTGTAAATAGAGTGGGATGCCATCTATGGTAGTCTCAGGAATTTCCATAGTTATTCGCTCCAAATGGTGTTCCAAATCAGTCAGGATCTCTGTTGTCTGATCCTGTTGTGGTGGTGGTGCTGCAGCAACATCCCTTTGCCTTCGGTCAAAGGGGTGGAGAGCGGCTAGTCGATGCGGACCCACATCTGCATTTGAAATTTTTGTAATGAGTTTTGGACAATTTAAAAAAAAAAAAAAATAGAAATTAGAACATGTCAAAGAGATTTTTTACCTAACTCATCCCACTGAGCTCCTGGAGGAAGTGGCATATCTCGGTCACCGCAAAAATCTATACCCACATAAGGAAAATCCTCTATCACAAAAAGTTGGTGTTTTAACCAACGAAAATAAGTCGATGGAAATCGAAAAATCTCCCCACCCTCGCTGTGACAAGCCATCAAAGAAACCCATCGAACCATCCAATGCTCTTGAGGTCTACCAGCATCAACAAGAATATGTTGCGGGGCTAATAGAGGAATCCTCTCTAAAGCAAAAGTAACCACGATAGATCCATATCTGAATTTGTTTAACTTCCCATTTTTTTCTTTAGTTAGTTGGCCTTTGACATTAGCCAACACTGCCTTGCATCAGTTAAATATGGTGCCTCGGAAACAATCTACTGCAATTCGCATCTGAGGTGCAGTAGCTACATGCAAAGCTGCACTTCCACACAACTTGGTAATGGTAAATGCAATCACTTTTAACTTAGGACAGATGATAGTTTTAATATCAATCCGTTTTTCTCTAGGATTGGCATCATCATTACAAAACTCTAATTGCAGGCTAGCAACAGACTGGCCACCTAGCCTAGCCCCAAATAGAGAAAGTGGTTCACCTCTCTTAGACAAACCAGTCAAAAAATATATGTCCTCTAGCTCAATTTCTTGCCAGTGGCTCCAATCACGAAAAACTGGTCCTCAAAATCCCACTTGTTTACCAACCAAGTGAGAAGATCTACTTGAGCTCTCATGCCACTGATAGCCCAGAATTTGAATAGCCCGCATGCTCTTAAAACTTGCAATGTAGGTTGATGAATCATTGCTACTTCATCTACCTCCTCATGTTCCCGTTCTTGCAAAATCAACATTGTAAATATCCTACAATGAGTAAAATGAAGGATTAGAATAATTTTAAAACAAAAATTTTGGGTAATTTTGGAGGAAATTGTGTTTTTAAATTCGTTATGGCACCCCCGCACTTTACGCTCAAAGATAGTGCGTAGCTCCGTACGGGCTTTGTGTTAAAAGTGCGGGGCCCCAACATTTTCCTTTGTGAGAAAATGTCGGGGTCTGCAGGTACCAAGTGTCCTACCTACGGACCCCCGAGGGAGGGATTTTGAACTAATTTTCCTCCCAAAAATGAAATTTAGATCCTAATTTAAGAAAATGAATGGATAAAAAGCAAAGAAAAGAGGATGTGGATTACCTAGAGCAGACGGTTTTCAATTTCAACGGTCGGTTTGTTCGGAATCTTCTCCGAAGCATTTTTTGCCAAAAGCTCTAAAATTTTCACTCCAAACTCAAACGGTAAAAATTAATTTGAAAAACTCCTTTTTATAAGTTTTTTTGAATAAATGAAATTTAAATTTGTTTATTTTTCACTTTAAAAAGATGGTTTTTCAAAATATTTTATTATTGAAACATGTATGTTTAATTTTTTTGAGTTTTTTGTGCAGAATACCGGAATTTTTAGGAAAAATGATCATTTTTTATGAAGAGTATACTTTTATCACTTTTTTGGGCTCTTTGAAATTTACGAAAAAGCGAAACCATGGACTCCTCTTTTAAGCCCTTTTCAGACTCTCTAAAAATGAAAAGATTGCCAAGTACTTGACTATTCGAACTCATTAAAGGAAATGAACAGTCGTCCTTTCAGTATAATTTTACCCCTTTTCCAGACTGAAATAGAATATTTACGAAAAATTTATACATTGACTAATCGTGGTCAATAGAGTTCTCTCTCGCATTATTTTATCCTTTTTTGGGCCCGAGAGTCTAAATTTATGAAAAAGTACACCCATGGAGTTTTCTTAAGTTTTTTCTTCTAACTCCCTAAAAATGAAAAACACTAAGTTTCTCCTATACTAGACTCGTTAAAATTTAACAATAAATTACCTGTCAATTTCAAACGGGAACACGTTAGTAATCAATATTTTTCACCTATTGATGATGACTAGTTTTTAAAGCCAAGTTTTCTAGAAGCTGATCTCCAATTTGTCAAATTTGTCAGCTATAAAAAAGCCCTAAAACTTTTTGTCCTCCTACTTTTTTCAATCAGCCTATGATGAGAAAAACCTAGTTGTCAAGCCCTATCTAGTTTCATTCATGTAATCTTTTCGATCAGCTATCATAAGATAAATTCATCTGCTATCATTCACCCTCATCCCCAGCTCATTCATTAACAAACTGATTGATAAGAATGTCAGCTACCTTACCTCTAGTCATATCTCATCTTGAGATCTGATCATACCAAAGAGAATACTCCAAATCTGTCAAAAATCTCCCCTAAGTTAGGTAGTGGCGCTATAGGATATCTTTCCTTGACAAAAGCATCATGAGCCAAAATATTTTAGTCAATACCAGCCAACCCTGAATTGGCTTTTAATCTACAAAACCAAGCTTGATACACCCTTAGGTCGCGCCACTAAAAGGTCTTGATGTCTCAGCAGTACATGTTTCAAAAGCCAAACTAATATTAGGTGGATTTACATTGTTTCAATGTATATTTCAAAAAGCAGAAATGTACCAGTGTTCCAAAAGAAATTATTAAACTAAACATGAGAAGACAATTTCTTCTCATGTTGTTTTGAGCATGGGATGAAAGTGATAGTCAAAAGAGAAAATTCAGTAAACCTCTGCAACCACAGTCAAAAAAGGGTAGTAATTAAGGACAAGCAAGCATTTACTCTTCGGATACAAGTCATGTTTCTCCTGGGGTCAAAATATTCATAAGGGTAATCTATCAACAGGATATATATCTCAGAGCATGCCCCTCATGGCATATTGTCAATTTTTCACTTTTTATTACTTATTGTGATATACCAAGTAGAGATATGCATTACAGGGAAAGATGACATAGTTTGAAAAGAGATGAAATAGCATGAATATTTTAACCTCCTCCGAACATGAGCAGATGGTTTAGATATTTTATGTAAACCTCCTCCAAACATGAGCAAAGGGTTGGGTCACTTGTTGCAAACCTCCTCCAAACATGAGCAGATGGTTGGGAATATTATGCTAGCCTTCTTCATTTAACAAGCAGAGGGTCAGGATCAGAGGTGTAGCCTCATTCAAAGAGCACAAGGCTAACAATGCTGCAAATGGCATAAAAAAATTGTTTACACCTTTTCTCGAATGGAGGAAACCACTGATACGGCAGTCATGTTTCAAGGGATGCTTACATAGTTTCACTGTTGAAAGATAGAATAGAAATGCAGTTGGAAACAATTGAATGATTGTGAGTAGAAAAATGGTGTTAAACATAGGCCAAGCAGTGATATTATGGTATTCAAAGAAACTTTGCTTTTATTCTATCAACGGTCTCCTTCAAAGAGTAAACAAAGGCTAGAATGCCCAAGATTAGAACAACCTCATCAAAATGACAAGAAGATAGATTAACCCTTGCTTCTGAAATAGAATTTTGCAAATGAATACACAGAGATAGTATGTATGAGGAAAAGCTATGACACCATGATTCAAGTCCAAGACACCATTCAAAGAAATGAACTTACCACAGTCATAGACCAGACCTTTTTATGTACATAAGAAACAAACTTTGTTGTTTATATGTGATTGCATTAAGGGTCTCTAAAGACTTTTCTCCTTGATCAACAGATATAAGTCAAGCATCGGTGAATGCAACTGAGGTTTTACCTACAGTCAAAAAGAAATATCATTGTAAGGATGCATCTACAATCCTTGATGTGGCTTTGAGTAGTGTTTCCTTTAAAAGACAGAGATGGACAAACAGTGAAAGGGATTTTGGATTTTAAGGAAGTTTCTCTACTTCAAAAAAGGGCCATGTCTTTGGTGTCCTCAAAAAGAAGCTGGCCACTGCATCGTTGTTATAAGTCTTGTTCATAGAATGCCTCATGGTATTTTAAAAAGTGATGAAATGATAAAGAATAGTGATTTGTGTTGTTATATGACAAAACCTATTTTAAGATCATTCAAACCCTTACGAAATAAATACAAAGGTTTTCAAGTTTGTTTGAATTATAAAGGTGGAGAGACTATTGAAAAATCCCCTTGTGCAAATTCAAACACAAAGCAAACGCTCCCCTAGCTGTTCACTGGAGAGACGAGGTTTTCTGGCAAAAATTTCAAATTTTTTAGGGCTCCAAGCCTACGTGGCACACCTGTGAGCATACATACACAAAAATTTAACTATTGTGCAGTGCGCCTGTAGCGGCGCGCCTATGCCCACATTCACCAACCGCCCGAACACTGACCCGACAGCCTCCATTGCGCGACGCCCTTTGCAATAAACGTGGCGCTCCTCTTTTAACTTCCAAAAATGCCTTCAAAGACTCTTTGGAGCTACTCAATCGATCAACCAAGGTCCATAAGCATTACTCAAGGTATCTTCCATTACCTCTTGGTAAATGTCAAATTCTAAATGGGGTATTGATGCTGTGTTTTCCAAGGAAGAAACACTTATTAGAAGGTAGGGCATTTGGTCAAAATCACAAGGTTTTTGTTGCTATAGATGTCAAAAATCAATACAGTGACAGGGGAGGGTGCTATTATCAGTGTGAGAGAGCCCTAGCTGCCTTTAAAAACAGTGATTGTTGTGCTCAACTTACTGTTCCTAAATTGAGGTCATTAATTGTCAACCAGGGCTAGTAAACTGCTGAAGTGTGGTGCATTGTATGTGCCTAGGTATCTATTTCTCACTACGTTGTGTTTAGTGTTTTTACGATGTTTTTGGTTTTATGGTTTTTATGTTGAAAAATAGCTAAGAAGTTTATACTAAAACAGAGTGAAACTATTCTAAACTAAGTGTGCACTAGAGGACAGAAAATGCAAAGCTTGATAAAGACTCATAGCAAAGAAACAAATCACAACATGAACTTATTAACCCATATCATGAACTCATCCAATTCATTCATTTAGAGATATTTTGGAATAGCTTGAGAAAAGGATAAGTTTTTAGTGCAATTGAGGTTTTCCTAAGTCAACAATCAACTTACAATGTTACAACATCTCATCCATGGTTAAAGGTTTATTGGAACATAATTGGAAAAGAACATTTGTAGCACAATAATATTTCTACTCTAAACTAACTTCTAATTCTATTATGCAACTCAATTAGCACTACTAGGCCTTATTCAAAAGTTATAGATTTCTTTTTAGAATATTCTTTGAGAGAAGGCTTGTTTGTGAAATTGTAAAAAGGTTGCAAAATACTCAAGGTCTTAAACTGATATTACTAGCTTCTGTCCAGATGATGATGTATTAATATGAAGTTATAACAATTGAAGTTTTGTAGATAATGAAGACCATGGTATATAAATTTAACAACTAATACAATTTAAAATGCAATGGATAACAACTAAACTAGAATGCTAATACAGTGAACTAAGACTAAACTAGAGTACCATTATCAAGCTTGAAATATAGTGACAAAATTAAACTAGAATGACATCTACCTCCGGAGTATTGACTGAGCTAAAATGCAACTAATTCTACGAAATACTACAACGCTGTCTTGTTCAAGATGAGTGATATTTTGGAATAGTTTGTACAAACAAGTCTGGATGTATCATTCAGTGCAAATGGGCATAAAAACATAACAATACGCAGGTAAACCAAAACACTACACTTAAGCCTTATCCATAGTTAGTGATATTTTGGAAGAGATTAATGAGAATAGGACTAGTTGTAACAACTGATTACAATTGAACACAAAAAAAACGTAAAGTTCTAAATTGCTACAATTATGCCTCATTCTGGATTAGTGATCTTTTGGAATAATTCATGAGAACAAAGCTAAACTGTAGTATCAACTATAAGAAAAGTTCAGAAAAACTATTTAAATTGAGAATGAAACAAAGCTACGGCTACTTATCTAAACCAAATTCATAACGCTTCATGGGCAGTAGGGGCCCTCTACCACTAGATCATCACGCAGATCTACTCAAGATTGACTCAGCTCGTGCAATAAAATGATGTCTCTTTCATTAAAGGAGAGATTATTCAAAACAGATTATTTACAGCCTTCCAAAATCTAGCAACAGAAACAAAATCTAACGAACAGTTTCTCGGTCTCCCGAGTTATACTTATAATGAAATTACATAACTACTTCTTGAGAAAACAGGGATAAGTGTCTTTCCCATTCCTAATCAAATTAAAACTCATATTAACAGTCTTGTGCTTTACTGCGGACATCTGTAGAGTCCGTGTTTTGATAGGAAATTGCCTCTCTTCTTCGTGCATAATCGCTTTGATACTTTAACTCAGACTTCGTGGGGAGCAACAAATGATAAGGGAATGATGTGGAATACGACCATAGGTGTTTTTCCCTAAGATGACATCTGGAACCTGCTTAGACATGAAGACGGCTGCAGAATTGGCAACTAGCTACAGAATGTCTGCATTCTGTAGCTAGGTGTAGTCAAAAAGTACTACAACAACGAAATCATGAAAACATAGCAAGTTAGACATTATATACAATTTCAAAGCAATTTTAACTAATCTTATTGATCATTTAAGCCTGAAATTAATAATGGAGAAAGGAAATGAAGTGGAATGTGGTGGTAGAGAAGAACATCTTTGAAGCTCAACAGTGATAGCCCACAATTTCTATAAGGAGTAGAGTTTGTTAAAAACTCAAAGGATAAAACAGTGAATGAAAAAGGAGTATTGTTAGACCAAATTTGCAATCTCTTATAGGGTTATTAAAAAGCTAAAACTAGCCCACAACTGCTAGACAGATAAGCAAAGGTGTAGAGATCAAAAAACATTTTTAAGTGATCACCTAGACAGTGGTTAGAAGATGAAGGTCTGGTCATTTTAAAAGGTACACTCTGTATTGTGAAATAGAAAACTTTGTGCAGCCCCCAGAATTCAAAAAGCAGAGTCTATGTTGAAAGGTTTTCAAGTCTGTTGGAAGGTGTCTTGCTTGCTTTGTGAAGAGCAGTGAATAGCAAAAGAGCAGTGTTTGGAGGGAAAGGTGTTTTTGTCAAAACAAAAGAAGCCCTTTTTCAACAAAAAATCACAAACACATCTTTTCAAGATTTTTTCCCAAGCACAGTGATAAATTAATTTCGTTTTTCATTTGACAAGTACTTGTTTGATTGGTATCAAAGAGGCTGAGTGACTTATAAGGAGGACAAAGTGTGGTGTTGGGAAACCATTTCAAAAACCATTTGGGACAGTTTGTCTTAGTAAAATAGCAAAGAGTATTCAAAACAAAAATGCCTCTCAGGCAAGACAGCAGAAGTGGCCCTCACAGGAGGTTTGAACCTGTTTCAACTGAAGAGGTAAATGCTCATCCATCAGTCCTGTTTAACTTTCATGAAGTTGGATGTCTAGAGTTTTGTCAAAGGGTTTAGGAGGTGAAAAGATATCTCCCCTTGACACATCTATGTGCTTTGAGATTGCAAGGGAAACACTTTCAGCTGTCAGGCTTAGATTTCAAGTTTTCTCCTAGATCCATTTCCAGAGCCACCAAAATCCCTTATGTCGGGGAAAAATGGTTTAAACAAAGCCACAAAGACTCAGAACAATACAAACCCTTTTTGAAGTCAGAGCATTGGGATAAATGCCCATCCATCTTTCCTTTTCCATATCTGTTGACTAGCTATGCTCCCCTCATGAAGATAATCATGAAATATTTCACATGCGAGGGAAGGTTTTCCCGAGTCTATTCTTACCATGTCCAGCTGCTCATGCGCTTCACAAGAGCCCAATTTTTAAACCTCCCCTTTTTCCTCCATAGAAGTATTGAAAATATGGCCTCCACTATTCAAAAGAGACCTCCTTCTTAGCATTCATCTTGCCTTTTCCATCATTTCCTCATCAAGATTTTCATTCTTCATCAATTTGAGAAGAAGGGAATCTCTTGGGACACTTTCATTGCACATCCCAATTTCGCCACTATTCCTTCATCCCATGGATCTCCTTCACCTTCCACTCAACATCTTTCTCCTTATTCTAGTAAGCCCATTCCAAAAAAGCTAAAATTTCCCATGATTGAATAAGAAGAAGAGCATGATGAAGACGAGCAGCATGATGAAGGAGAGTAGTAGCATGATGAAGAAGAGCGACAACATGATGAAGAAGAGCAACACAGTCAGGAAGAGAAACATGATGAGGAAGAGTAACATAGTGAGGAAAGGAAGCAGAGTGAAGAAAAACATAGTGATGATATGCAGCACAGTGAAGAAAAGCGCCATGAAAAAGAGAAAAACAGTGAGGAGGGAAATGATGAGGAAATTTAATAGTTTGATGAGGATATTCGTAGCCCCCACAGCAGCAAAAATGATGAATATGAAGCCCAAAACATTGAGGATACAGAGCCTAAAAGTCCTAAAGAAAGCAAGGAAAAGAGTAAAGAGGGTAGCCCTCAAAATGACATGCAAGATTACAGTCAAAGCATTCATGAAGAAACCCAAAACAGTGGGAAGGATCATGAGGGAAGTAGCAAGGGAAAAAATCAAATAGAGCATGTGCTAGCTGCCTCTCCTAGGCAAGGGGTCATGCTTTCTTCTCCAAAAGTGACAAAGCCCCGGAAATCAAAGAAAAGGGTGCCTCAAACTATAACTCCAAATGTTAATAGGGCCCTCCAAAGCAATGGGAAGTTGGCCAAGCAACCCATTGTCGAATTACCGAAGAGGAGGAAGACCAAGAAGGCCACCCAAAGTAAGGGAAAGGAGAAAGAAGAAAGTAGCCATGAGAAGGAGGACTTTGACATAATTAAAATCCAAAGTGATGATAGTGACAATGAGGCCTGAATCCTAGAGTCTCTCTTGATCAATAGATAAGAAAAAATTCATAATTTGAGAGAAGATCTAGAGAGGTCTAGAAACCTCATTCACTTTTTGCAAACACAAAACAAACAAGTGAGTGTCCACATGGCTGTATATGAGACACGGGCCATCAAATATCAAAAAGAGGCCTCCAAGGCACAAATTAAGTTGGAAGAACTCATGGGCAAGTTCAATGATAGCAAAGATGAAAATCAGCCAAGAAGAAAGAGGCCAAGGACTATGGGACCCAGAAGATCCCTAGAGAAACAAAAGGAGGAAGAAGCTTCCCTTTTCCAATATTTTCCTCTCACTACTTCGTTCACCCAAGAGATAGAAAAAAATCAAGAAGCATGGATTGAGAGGATGAATGATCACTTGGAGAAGAAGTTGGAAAAGGCCAATAGAGATTTGGACCTTCAAAGGAGGATGACCGGGCACTATAAGAAGCTTAATCATTTCACCCGACGGAAATTGAAGGCCACACAGGAAAATCTCAAGGAAGCTCAAAAGAGGCGCCCGACACCAAAAATGAAGAAAGATACCTCAAGGCTCCAAATTTTGGCCTCATCTTCTCAGCATGTTTCTGAAAACCCTTGAGGGTCATGCTCACCAAAATTGGGCGAAATTCAACAAGTTTTGGTTCTTTGTCATTTTTGGGATTTTGGCTAAAAATCATGGGCCTCGCCATTTCTGTTTGGGACATCCTAAGAGGATGAAAATGGTATCATTGGATGCCATAATTTCAGGGGCATCTACTCATCGATTTTCATATCAATTGAAGATGATTTGGTCCAAAGTGGCGAAAAACAGTCGCTTTTTCCACACTCTGCCCTGTTTATCAGCAAAGTCTATTTTCTGGGTTTTTACACACATGTCAATTTTTGACATACTTCCATTTATTAGTTTGGAGAAAACTAAGCATTTTCATAAAATATACATTCATAGGTTTCCAATGAGCTATCACGAGCCTTGTTTTGACATCGGGAAGGCTTCCAAAAGTTTCCCACAAGACAGAAGGCTTTCTGTTCATATTTTTCTTAAGTATTTTTGTGAAAAATGTACTTTTCTAAAGTGAATTTTCCGAATGTGCGTTTAGCTATTTTTGGCCATGGTTAGCTAGGAAAAGTCAATTTATTTTCCTTTTTTAGCATTTTTAAGATATTTTATTAGATATTTTGTGCCTTGGGCTTTGCAAAGCCTCAAGGACAAAATCATATATTTTTGATGGGCCAATAAGATTACAAGTTGCACTAGGAAGTTTTCCCTCATCTTGGCCTGTATATTACAAGAGAATTCATTGTAAATAAGGCTGAACTTGATGATATATAGAAATATATGGTTATACAAGCTTGGAAGAAACATTTGTCTCATGCATTGGATAGTTTCTTGAATGTTTTTGGATGATGAAAGAGGATTGCTATTGGATTCCTTGACTTGGTAAAATGGTATAGTGTCTCTCTCTGTTATGCTTCTTAGTTTTCATTCATATTCCATGTTCTTGCTTGCTATAGGACAGTAGAGAATAGATTTGAGACATGCCCTTGGAGACACCTCAAATTTCCTGTTTCTTTATAGCTTCTATGTTTTCTTCCTTCTTATTCATATCAAACTTTCCTTGATTGCTATTTGATAACTTAAGAAATTGTTTGCTTGTTTCATTTATGGTTTTATGCATGCTAAGTATGATTCATGGTATGCCCTGCTTACTCATTGCTAGTCATAGCTCCACCTTTGAAACCTTTCTTTAATTGTTTGATTGTCATAGTTGAACCAAAGAGGTCTTGTACTGATCTTTCCCTTTGCCTAAAACTATGCAATCTTACTTCATAGTGCCCGATAGCTTGGAATACTATGCTTAGGCATTTCCTCATAGTGATTTGAGTTATTTGTTTGTCTTAATTGTCTTTCCCCAAAGTCTAATAGCAATTTCCTAAAGTTAGAGAGTCATATATCTCTATGTATTGCTTCAATGTTTATTTCTATGCATTTATCAGTTTATAGTTACATTTCTCATGATTAATGATTAGCCCTACCATGTTTATGTCAGCTATTGAAATATTTATATTTGCAAGCCTTTTTTCTTCACAAACTTAGTGTCCATCCCACTCCATTTTACCTTAAGATCCATTTTACTTTGATCAAATCGGCCCTTCAACATACCTTGTATCACCATCTAGAGCTTCCTTGACCTTTTCGACCCCATAGCCCAGTTGATCTGACATATTTTTACCTATATTAGTCTTTGATTAGTTCATCCCTCACAAACCTAAAAACAAAACCTAAAACCTACTTCATAACTAGCCTAAAATCAGAAACACAAGAAACAAACACACAGATATCCCTTACACAAATAAAGAGAGCCCTCTCTGAGTCTAGGAAGGCTAGGTCCTTGGGCTGCAAAGATTGTTTTGATGTTACCCTGTCACTTGGCTTGCCAATCAACCAAATCATGGGACCCTAACATAATGGCGATCGCGGTGGGACTCTAAGTGATAAAAAAACATCGATTCCCTAAACATTTCAGTAGCCTTAAGATTAATATATGATTGACTTATCCCACCGCTCCCTAACATAATGGTGATCACGGTGGGAATCTAAGTTAGTGACAATCTAAGTACACCTTAGGACTCCAAAAATCCCTTATCTTCAAGAATACCTGCCAATTTAGCCACCTCATCGTCACACTAACATAATGGCGATCACGGTGGGACTAACTGAGTACATAAAAATCTAGAAAACTCTTGTAGATTCGTTAGTCTTTCAAAATTTAAATAGGCAAGCAGTCCATAGAATCATTTAGAGTAAACTCTTTTTGTTTTCACCACCCTAGCAAAGTGATGAATCAGTTTTAGAACATTCTAATAAACCATAAGCTGCACATAAAAACCCAGAAAACCCCAAAACATCCCCATATTGGATTTTCCTAGTTATTGGTGGTGGACCATAGCTACATTCCTATAAAAACAACCAAGTTCCACCTGGCGAATCCACTAGCCTCTAGTAGGCCTAAAAACTCCATAAAAAAACCAAAAATTCATAAACCATACCTTTTTGTTGACTCATCCTTTCCACAAAATTAAAATTCATGGTGCAAACTCTGTAATCAGTGACAAACTATGTATAACTTATCGATTTAGAAACTTCACCTAAACATAGGAGATAAATAGAAATAAAATTGCAAATAGAACCATTAGCTTGTCCAAACAACCTAGCAAACTGTTGAAACCAAGTAATAGCTCTTTCTTGCAAGTCTTCACCTCAAAGTTTTCTAGAAAAACTTTTTCCTAAAAGCTTCTTTTATAGTATTGGTGGTGGACCATAGATCTCAAAGAAATCCACCTGGAAACCCCACTAGCCTTCATTTTTGTTTTGACTATTCTTCACATTAGAAAAACCCTTAGAGAGGCCATCCATCCAAAACAATCACAAATACCATCCTCTCTAAACTCTAAATTTGAAATATGGCTTCACAAAGAATCTATACCAGATCTCATCCACACCCAAATCCCCCTATCATAGTAGATGACCCAGAGAATATTCTATGGCAAGCTTCCAAAACTGGCAACTTAGCTATCGATAGGTCCATCTGTAAAGCAAGATCATTATCTAAACATCTCACATCCTTGCAGGGTTCCCCATTCGACTTAAAATCAACAAAAACCCTTTTTAGAAGCAAGTCACAAATTAAAGTAAACTTTGACGATTTTGAGCCCCTAGATTTGCCACAGAGTCCTAGTAGAGAAGTTTCACCTACTACACCTCCCGAATTCCAGCTTCTCCATCACTTTGTCTCCTACCACCCTAGATCTACTCAAAATCAGATCACTAGCCCAAGTACATCTGCCACGCCCATTCAAATCACTTCAGCTCATCCTACAAGCCCTCATATTGTAAATCATCAATTAGCTCCCGCCATGGTAGCTTGGTATGCACCCTTGGTGTTGCCAGACACTTTGGCTCCTTTACAAAATGACTATCAATCCAAAATCTCGCACTTTACCAGAGTTGACGCTACTACCTCTCAACAACATGTAGATAGAATTAGCGATGCCTTTGAATACATGGAAATAGAGGACGAGACCATAAGAATGAGGATGTTCGTCCAAAGCCTGGGCGGGGAACCCAAAAAATGGTTTAAGAGCTTAACTCCAAAAAGCATACACGATCTCCCAGAACTCTACCAAACCTTCATAAATAAGTGGGAAATCAGAAATAACCCCATTCAAATCCTGTCAGAATATAGCAATCTAAAAAGAGAAAATGGGGAAAGTGTCCAGAAATACTGCACTAGGTTCAACAGTGTTTATAACGCCCTCCCGCCTCACTTCAAACCTCCACTTGGCTCAGCCTTAGAAAATTTCCGTGAAGGCTTCGACCCAGAGATGAGTTATCAACTAAGAGACAAGGACCCCCCAACCTTAGAGGAAATGCAAAAAGTGGCCATAAGTGCAAAAGCCAACTTAGCAGAAAAGAGAGCTAGGACCATATTAGAAAGGAAAGTCACATACCAGGATGAGGCCTTCCCTTCAACCCCTTCCTTAGATCCTAGAATAGATGACTTGGTTAGATCCATGGCGAAAATGTGGGAAACGATAAGTGAAAAGACTCCTCTTAGGGACAACCAGCCAAACCCTCCAAACAGAAACCAAAACCAAAACTTTAGGAGAGAACAACCTCAAAACAAACCAAGGGAAACTGACCAACAAATTAGGCCACTCTTTAATGGAAATTATGTTGATGAGGATGAGAGGGATACAGAACCAATTGATGAAAGTCATTTGAACCTAATAGGTTCTGATAACGAGAGTGAGGTTTACCTCACAGAAGAAGAACAAGCTTTCTTCTCTCCGAATCAAAATGAAACCAACTATGAAGATCCCGAAGATCCTAGTATAGATATTCAGAATGCCATAATAGAAGCTCACAGGCAGTATGATCTTAGAAGCAAAAAAACCAAGACAACTCCAAGAAAGGTAGCTCGGACACTGCTAAAACCCCTGATACCATCCTTAAAAGAGCAGTGGACAACAACAAAATCATGGTCAAGAAAACTGACCAAAGCAAAGATAAAGATATTCAGACAAGAATTTGCCCAGATTGTCCCAGTACCTTTTCCAAGATTCCCGAGATGGCTATTTTGAACAAAATCCCGAAACAAAGTTAGTGAAATCAGAACATAGATAAATTCATGGCTGAAAAAACTGAAGAAAACCTATCTAAAGTACAAGCACCCTTCAGTTTTGAGGGAGAAATCACCAAAATAAATATTACCATGCCTCTCACTGAACTTATCGCCAAAAGCTCTTATAAATCCCAAGTGTTAAAGGTATTGAATATAGGAAATAATGCAAACACCCTAAATCTAACTGATGACACTCCTGAAGTGTTGTTTGGTCCAAAAATACAAGGGAAATTCCAAGAAGGAACCACTCTTCCCTTTTACATCAGTCTGAATATCCATGACCAAATCCTACACAATGCCATGCTAGACTTCGAGGCCTCGCAAAATCTCATGCCAAAGGTTGTGATGGAAAGACTAGGCCTAGAAATAAAAAAACATTATAAAGACTTATATTCATTTGATTCAAGTAGAGTCAAGTGTCTAGGCTTAATCAAAGATCTTTGTTTCAGTTTGGCCCAAATACCTACAAAACACCTGATCATGGACATAGTGGTAGCATACATCCCCCCCAAGTACGAAATTCTTTTATCCAGAACTTGGGGAGCTAAGCTTCATGGAAATATTCAACTTGATATGTCCTACACCACTATTCCTGTGTTTAACCAAACTAGAATACTCTATCGATAATCACACATGAAATATATGGTCAGCAACCAAGAAAGGCTAGATAACATCCCAATGTACTCCTTGCATTCTGATCTGAACTCTTTCATTTTACACACTGATGAAGACATTGAAGAACAATTAGGAGGATTTGAAACAAACTTAAACCCACCACATCTGCTACCCCAAGTTCTCTATGATGAACTAGACACTCAAAATTATCATGACCATGAGCAGTTATGTCTTGAGGAAAGAGAGTTCGTTCCTCTTGAAACAGAGATAGAGCAACAAGCACAAAACATTATATACCATCAAGAAAATTTCTCAAACCATAGGCAAACATTAGCAATAACATCAGGAGATTTCTTCAGAACAAAGGCATTAGAAGACTTGCATATCACAAACCTCTTTGGAAATCAGGGGCAGGGGAGCTTAATGTTCTTACCATACCTTAAGGATTTACCATCACATAACTCTACCCCTTCAAATGAAACCTTGAATGTAGCCATAGCAACTCAAAATCCAGGAAAAATGTCTAAAAAACTTCTTATGAAAGGATATGATGACTGCAGTCCAAATATACCTGAGTTGTTTGAAATAGCTAGCATCCTGCCACTCCACCAAAGACTTAGAACTGCTAGAATTTTCAATATTGTTCAAAATACTGCTTCATGTAGAGAAAACAATGAAAATCACTATGCCACTGCCATCACTCAAAGAAACAACTTCGACAAAAGAAAATACAAAAATCTTAACCAAACAATAGTAGTCAAAGATAAAACAGCTGGTCATAGGATCTGTTTTGATTTTAGACATACAAATACACACCCTTGAGACAGAAATTATATCCTTCCTATCCAAGACCATGATATACCAATGATAAATTCTTTTAATCATGTGTCTTTGCAAAATGATGTTTCAGGATATCGCCAAATAATTCCTTTGCAAAGAAAATAGCTCAAAGAATTTTTCAAGTATGCTGGAAGTAGTTCCATCTTCAACCCAGAATTGCAAAACCATCAGACACCAAAAACATGCTCCTAAAATCCATGTTTCTAGTTCTGAATTTCTGCATTGTGATGTACCTTGATGATGTCATCATATACTTCAAAAATGACAAAGAATATCTACATTATTTGAAAAAGATGTACAACAAAAGAAGAAGTGGGAATCAAAGGTGTAAAGAGGTACAACGAGAAGATACGAGATTGTTTAGAGATTCATGCATGAATCCTTATGCTACGTTTAAAAGAGAAAATTTTCCAAATTTTTCTTTTCAAGAGCTGAGTGGACCAAGAGTGGTAGGAGATCCTTATGAAGATAAGATGCTTCAGTTTCACCATTTCCAAGATTTCTGAGTTAAAACATTTCAATCATTATATATACCACTGTTTGGAAAATAAATCAAAAATATAAAATTCAAAAACAATAGAAAAGTAGAACAGAGGGTGGTTTGAAAAATAGAAAGAAAGCCCCATGTTTAGAAAATAGTCATTCTGAAAGCGCGCAAGTTTAAATTCCGCTACTAGTGCTCAAAATGTCTTGTTCAGTTATCTAGCCTAATCATAACTGAACATGTTTTAAATTTATTTGTTGATAGATTAGTGAGAGGAAAGATATTCAATATTGTGTAAGCTTGACTTGTCAAAGAAAATAGATTTGGAAAATATATTGGTTCCACATGCTCAAAACGGAACCAAAGAGGAAAGTAGGGATGAAAAACAAACTGTGTATACTAGCCCTAATTTCTAGATTTCATTTTATGAAAAATAATATTTTTGTGTAGCTTGTATTTCATGCCACAAGTACATGACAAATCAGACTGTCTAATCCTGATTTAAGTCATTTTTCAATTTCATGTTTTAGAATAGACAATAAAATCCTATCAAACAGCTTAACCTTAACAGTCGATCCAGCATAGGTAGAGAAACAAAGGAGTTCATCAACTTAATCTGAACTCCCGGTGGATATAAGTGTAGAATTAGATAGTGTCATTTTTCAAAAATATTACGTCAAAGGGTTTCTAGTCCAAATCCACCCGAAAGAAGAAAAAATGTTAGGAAATGTAGCGGGGTAGGTAGAAATGACTTTGATGTTAATCATGTTGTCAATTTTCAGAAATAGCATCAAGGGAGAAAGAAATTTGTGCCAATGGATAAAGGCACTGGTCTTCAAAGGACCGAGATCTGATATTCTAGACACCTCCTGAAAAGGAGTTGCCCTCCCCAAATGGAGCCACTATTAGTCATCAGTATTTTTCACCTATTGATGATGACTAGTTTTTAAAGCCAAGTTTTCTAGAAGCTGATCTCCAACTTTTCAATTTTTTCAGCTAGAAAACACCCCTAAACATTTTTTTCCTCCTACCTTTTTCAATCAGCCTATGATGAGAAAAACCTAGTTGTCAAGCCCTATCTAGTTTCAGTCATGTAATCTTTTCCATCAGTTGTCACAAGCTAAAGTCATTTTTTGTCATTCACCCTCATCCCCAGCTCATTCATTAACCAATTGATTGATAAGAATGTTAGCTATCCTACCTCTGGTCATATCTCATCTTGAGATCTAATCATACCAAAGAGAATACTCCAAATCTGTCAAAAATCTCCCCTAAGTTAGGTAGTGGCGGTGTAGGAAATCCTTCCTGTACAAAAGCATCATGAGCCAAAATATTTTAGTCAATACCAGCCAACCCTGAATTAGCTTTTAATCTACAAAAAAAAAATTGATACACCCTTAGGTCGCGCCACTAAAAAGTCTTGATGTCTCAACAGTACATGTTTTAAAATCCAAACTGATATTAGGTGGATTTACATTGTTTCAGTGTCTATTTCAAAAAGCAGAAATGTACCAGTGTTCTAGAAGACATTATTAAAATAAACATGAGAAGACTGCTTCTCATGTTGTTTTGAGCCTGGGATGAAAATACTATTCAGAAGAGAAAATTCAGTAAACCTATGCACCCACAATAAAAAAAGGTTAGTGATTTAGGATAGGCAAGCATTTACTCTTCGGATACAAGTCATGTTGTTCCCGGGGTCAAAATATTCATAAGGGTATTCTATCAACAGGATACACATCTCAGAGCATGCCCCTCATGGCATATTGTCAATTTTTCACTTTTTATTACTTATTGTGATATACCAAGAAGAGATATGCATTACAAGGGAATATGACACAGTTTGAAAATATATGAAATAGCACAACTATGTTAACCTCCTCCTAACATGAGCAGAAGGTTCAGATATTTTATGTAAGCATCCTCCAAACATGAGTAGAGGGTTGGGTCACTTGTTGCAAACCTCCTCCAAACATGAGCAGATGGTTGGGAATATTATGTTGGCCTCCTTCATTTAACAAGTAGAGGGTCAGGAACAGAGGTGTAGCCTCATTCAAAGATTACAAGGCTAACAATGCTGCAAATGGCCTAAAAAAATTGTTTACACATTTTCTCCAATGGAGGAAACCATTGATACGGTAGTCATGTTTCAAGGGATGCTTACATAGTTTCACTGTTGAAAGACAGAATTGAAATGCAGTTGGAAACAATTGAATGATTGTGAGTAGAAAAATGGTGTTAAACATAGGCCAAGCAGTGATATTATCGTATTCAAAGAAGCTTTTTTTTTCTTCTATCAATGGTCTCCTTCAAAGAGTAAACAAAGGCTAGAATGCCCAAGCCTAGAACAACCTCATCAAAATGACAAGAAGATAGATTAAGCCTTGCTTCTGAAAGAGTGTTACACCATTTTTTGGTCATCTAACCTATTATCATTAGATGGACCCAAGTACACCATGTAAGACCAATTTTACCCTAAGTAAAATTGCTTTCACTATGTAAAATAACTTAATAAACCACATTTATTAGGTTGTTTATGGTCTAAACAGGAAACCCCAAAAGGAAATATTAAACAAACCTATTTTGCTTAATTTTCCTCATGGAATAATTAATTAAACCATAATTTAATTATTATTCCTAGTCATGTTTAACCCAAAAACAAAGAAATTAATTAGATAAACCTTTATTTATCTTATTATTTTCTAGGAATAACTATTTAAATCTTATTTAGATAATATTCCTTGTTAAATATGACCAAATCACCCACAAATAATTAAATAAATCATTATTTATTTAATTATCTTTCAACCACTTCCTTAAATAATTAAATAAATCATTATTTATTTGATTATCTTTCAACTATTTCCTTAAAAAGATAAATAAATCATTTATTTATTTATTTTTGACAAATAAAGGGATTTGACCCAAGTCAAATACTTTTTCCCTCCAACAAATATAATAAAATATTCCATAAAAGGTGGATCTAGATTTGGTTAACATTATTTTAATCATGCACCAAGATCTAGAATGACCCAACATTTTGTTATAAATAGGAGGGTTTTTCCTACCATTCTTCACCTTTTGTTGCCTATTAGATCACTCTGGATCTATACACTTGGTCACATTTTTCCATTATTTGCTGTGTGAGCTCCCTTTGAGCTCTATTCTTTGCATTGGATTTTCTACACCAACAAGAGAGAGAAATCTTAGATCTGAAGTGCTGAGGACTTCCAAGAACCCATCCCACTGAGGAGAATTGGATACGCCTTCTTGTTTTCCTCCCAGGTGCCCAATTAATACAAAATTCTTTCAAAAATTGTTCTTGTCTTGTCTATTGGTATATGGAGCAAACCCTTGTTTTTACTGCTTAATGTCTTTCCATGCATAGATCTGGTTTTTTGCAGCTCTTTTCTTGTTCAACTAACCGCAGATCTGAAGATATTGGCAGCCACTTTGGTTGTTAGGGCTATTAGTTATGCATAACTAAAGTGGTCCTTTTTCGTAAACTTCGACAAAGGATTCATACTAACAAATGGCGACTCCACACGGGTTTTAAATTACGACCGCTGTCATTTTTCATATTCCTGCATATCCAGCTACTTCAGACCCTAGGGTTTCTTTTCAGCTGTTTATTTTTACTATTTTTATGTTTTTTTTCTCACATAAAACCCTAACACATTAAAATTTCTAACTTCCGTGTGTTTCTGGCCCTATTGCACAGGTAAGCAACATCAGCCGCAACTGAGACAGCAACTTTTCCGAAAATCTGCCGCCGAGACAACCGGAACGGGAGGTCGCACTTTTCGGCCCAAAAACTGCGACCTGGACCTCCAGGTCGCACTTTTCAGCCTCTTTTCTGCGACCTGCACTGAAAACAGGTCAGAACTCCAGGACTCCGCCACTCTTAGCATTTTTCCGCCATTTTTCCGGGTTTTCAGCCAAGCTTCGTCGTGTTTTCTCTGTACCGTCTCACCCCCGCTTGACCTAGCTCCCTGACCGTTTACTCATCTAAGTGGAACCTCCAGCCCCCCAGGGCTTCAAGAGCTCACACTTTTTTGTGGGAAGAGTTTGGTCGTTTGGGCCTGGGCTCCCCGTCTTTTCGTAGTTTCAAATTTTCCCTTTTTCGGGGGACGTTAAAACCTCCTTCGCATCCTTTAACCGAAATTTCTTTCTTCCTTTCAAATCACCTCTTATCATTTTGTTGGGACCTCTTTTTAGGACCTCCTCCCTATCCTTTCCGATTTTTGCTGATTTCCTCCCTTTTTCCAGCTACCTTGCCTCTGTTTCTTGGCTGTCCTCTGCACCTCTTTTCAGCAGCTTTATCCTTTAGATCCCTGTCCCTCTCGACCTTAGATCTATTGGCCTCTTTTCAGTGTGTTTTAACTAGATTTTTTCCCTTTTTTAGGCTAGTTTTGAGGGACCTGCCTTCTTGGGTTAGATGGATGCAATAGTAGCTGTTAATTTTCTGTTATTTCAGCATTATATACCATTCTCTGCAGATTTATTTTCAGTTACGCAGCACATTTTTTTTTTTTCTTGCTCTCAAAATGAAAAGGGTTTTAAAAATTAAAATTAACACACACCACACACTGACCCTAAGTGAAGAAGCGCCTGGTTAACACTGCCTAGCAAAGACTCTAAAATCAATTGTCACTGCACTTTTTCTTCCCTTGACCTCACTTGATTCTGTCCCTTTTTTCCCTTGTCGGTTTCCTTCTTCCCGTCATCATTGCGCCCCCCAGGCGCCTTTCCCAGAGACTTCTTGGCCTTCACCCTCAGTTTCCGGTCGATCGACCTGCTTTGTCTCGCCATCGTCGAGCCAGTCCTCCTCCGAGTCTGCACTCCGACTCCTCTTCTGATTCATTGGGTTCTCCTTCTCCTCCTGGTTCTCCCCCTGTCACCTTCACTATGTCTGGTCCAGGGCCTAAAGTTAGCGGTGCTCCAGGCCCTAATGCCGGAACCACTACTAGCGGAACCGCCACAAGAACTAGCTCGGCCATACCCTTGTTTTCATACATCACAGGCCTCAGCCTCCCCGATTTCAATCAATTGATAAATGACCCTATCTGCCATGATGTTGGTTGGCCTGCTATGCCAACCAAGCTCCCCTGCGACATCCCTAAGTTCAAAGGCCTTGCTGGAGAAAATCCAACCAATCATGTCCGATCTTTCCACATGTGGTGTTCCTCTAATTCCATTACCGATGACTCCATCTGTCCTCGTTTGTTCCAATGCACGCTTACCGGCGACGCTTCTAAATGGTATGTCGACCAAGCCACCTCTTCCCATACCACCTTTGCGACCATTGCTCAAGCCTTTTTATCTTACTTCCAGCTCCCTCTCCGATACGATACCGGTACGGAGCTCTTGACTTCCTTTAAGCAAACATATTCGACCCACCTTTCCACCCATGTTCAGGAATGGCGACGTAGACGCAGCTTATGTCGAGCTCCCCCCTTCGAAGATCGGATCTATATGGACTGGTTCCTTCGCTCTCTCCTAGCTCCCATCGGCAAAGATGTCGCCTCCCATTTCCCTCAAACCGAAGAAGCCGCCCTCTAAATAGCCTTGAAATATGACCTGATCTACGCCCAGTCTGGTTATGTTTATACCGTCCTTCCTGACCTCCCCAGGCCCGATGGCGTTAACGCCCTGGGGGCATCTCATTCCGCCGATGGTATCGTTGGAGCCCTTTCCCATCCGTATGCTCAACCTCCTATGGGCTACGGTCTCCCTCACGGAGGGGCCAGAACCTCTAGCACTCTTCCCCCTCCCGGTCACATGTACCCAGGATACAGCATGCCTCCTCCTTTTTCCCAACCGCCTGCTTACCTCAATGTTGCCCAACCTAACCATTACCCGTATCTACAGCCTGGTGTGCCAGCTCCTCCAACATATGCTCTTCCACCTCCCTTGCCTCCTCAACCCCAGCAACAGCACCTACAGCCCCCTTCAGGGCAAGTATTTGCACAGCAGGGTGCGACTGATCCCCCTCCTTCTCAAAGAAGGCGGAGAGGAAATCCAAACCAATCTGCCCCTGGTACTCATGGACCCAATCCTCAAAGTTTTGACCCTAACAATGCTAACTAGCAACAGGGCACTCAGCCCAAGCCAGACAGGCCTCTTCGTACTAACAAGCCTTGTTCGTGTTGCGGTGTTTACGTTCATTACACCCACGATTGTCCCCTTTTACCACATATGCGGCAGATGTGGGAGTCTCAAGCCACATTGCGCGGACAACATGCCTCCCCTCACACTCCCCCTAATGTGGCCACTACTCAACCAGCTGTGTTTACTGATCCTTTCCCTCAGCAAGGATTCGTGGCTACCCAACCACCTGATGGGCGGGTCTCAACTCCACCCTCCATTTCTGGTTCCTCCGATTACCAGATCCTCATGATGACCTCTGATCCATCCCCAACCGTCGACCTTCACCTTCAAACTCGGTCTCGCTAGTACCCCAAGCCTCCTGCTCAGTCTACCCTCGAGCCTCCTTCTTCAGGTTCTACAGAGCCTCTTTCGACATCCAGTGGTCCCTTACATATCCCTCAACCCAAAGTTGAGGTTCATACCAAGATTCCTAAAGGACCCTTACGTCGAAATGCTGCTTCCGGTCGAGTTGCTCATTCGTATAACATAGTAGATGATTTGGTGCAATCTCCTGCTGCCATTTCCACACTGGAACTCCTCCAGTTGTGCCCTTCCCAAAAGAAGGCTCTACTATTTGTTGTGGGCGCTGTAGATCCTGCTGATGACCAAATGATTTTTTTCAACGCCACTCAATCGGACCATCCTCCTCTCCCTCCTTCCGTCGCCTTCCAAATCCCAGTCAAAATCCGGAATGCCAACATTTCCCGGTGTATAATTGATGAGGGGGTATCCACCTGCATTATGTCCGCTTCGGTTTGGAAGCAACTCGGATCCCCTGAGTTGGCCCCTTCCACGATCACCCTTCGAGCATGGGACGGCCATGCCTCCCAGCCCATTGGCCTGTTTCGTAATTGTCCTATCACCCTCGCCGATAAGACTGTTTGCGTTGACGTAGAAGTCATCGACGCCCTGCTAGACTACAACATTCTATTAGGGCGAAGCTACACCTATGCTATGTCTGCTGTCCCTCCGCGGTTTTCCGCAAGATGTCTTTCCCTCATAATGAAAAGATAGTCACCATTGACCAGTTGACATATCATGAGCCCAAATCTCAGACCTCACTTGAGACGACCATCTCTTCTGTAGTCACCAAGCAAACCGTCGACTCCTTGACCAGTGTCTCCCCTGGCGTCTACAAAGATTCCTCTTTGCTTGGAACCTTCCCTAGTCTTCCTCCTACTATCTCTGACCCCAGCTCATCGAATGTTTGCATGATGCAATCGTCTTAGGCTGCTCTCAAGCAACCTGCTTCGGCTAGTCCGCAACCTGCTCCTAGCCCTTCACCCGCAGTTGGTAGTCATGAGCCCCTGTATCCTCCTGGCATGGTTCCTCCAGGCCTTAGCCATTTAGGAGTCGTCCCACCTGGCCATTACCCCTCTCGACAAATACCGTTCCTAGCTCCCCCACCAGGAGTGTACACGGTACCAGTCATGGCCACCCTCTCTCTTCCTAACCTGATCCTGGGCATACCCATCTGGTACATTGACCCTCCAGCCGCTACCCCACCTTGTCACCCCAAACCCTACCTTGCTTTGACACTGGTTCAACTGGTCCCCCTCACTTCCTCCGGGCCCCCCGCACCTCCCCAGGACCCTACCCCTGTGGTGCTAGCCCTGGGAAAGAAAGGAAAAGCTCGTAAGGGGGCAACCCATCAGGACCAAGCCGCCCCGACAACCCCTACCCCTCCGCGACCGCCAAAGCCCGCTATCCAATGCGCTTTGTTCGATATTGTCAGTCACGCCACCCATATGTGTCCTAAATTGCCGCACCTCAATATCCTGGTCAACGAGACGTTTCCTGACTCTGACATCCCCGAAGTCTACGTCACTATCCCGAACTCTATCCCGAAACTCAAAACCTTGCGCACAAACCACCCTTGTGCTTTGTGCGATTTCCACAGCCATTACACCCACCTCTGTCCCCGCCTTGACGAGTATCGTTCCTCCTTGGAAATGTACTGCCAATTCAAGGCTATGCACGACAAGATACCTTCTCACTTATCTGCGAGTCCTACTTCGATAGGACCAGAGGATATTCCTACTCCCATTCACATTCCTCCTCCCACTATCGAACCAACGGAGCCTTCAACCACCATTTTGTACCTATCATCATCCTTGCGAGATAGTTCACCTAACCTTCAACCTGAAGATACTCTCGGTTCCTCCTTAGTCGACCTTGGATCTGTTGACATTGCGCATCTGAGCCCTTCGCCTCCAGATGACCCGTCACACATCACTACCTCATCGGGTGACCCTTCTTCCTCCAGTCTTCCCATATTCCAGTCCGATGAAGACATTATGGAAGCCATGACCAACCCTGACTTTCCCTGGGACGATATGCACCATCGCGCATACTTCCTCCCACAGCAGTCCCATGACCAATATGCTGTGGAAACCAAAGACTTCATTCCCAATGCAGTCGATTGGTTCAAAAATCCCATCCCTGCACCTGATGCTTTCGAAGAAGGAAACATGGCCAATATCTCTCTTACCATCAAAATTGACATTTCAGTCAAACCAGGAATCGAAGAATATATGACCTTGGGCCCCCAATGCACCCCGGAAGAAATCGAAGCTTACACCAAGCTTTTCAAATAATTCCATGATATTTTTGCCTGGTCCTATTCTGAAATGCCCGGACTCGATCCCGCCATTGTCGAACACCATATCGACACATGGCCTGATGCCAAACCGGTCCGTCAAAAGTTGAGACCCATTCATCCTTCCAGACGTGATGCTATCAAAGCCGAAATCGATAAGCTCAAGCAGGCTGGTTTCATTTACCCCATTGAATACACCACTTGGGTATCCAACCTAGTTCTCGTTCTCAAGAAACAAGGCACCATCCGTGTCTGCACAGACTTTTGCAACTTGAACAAAGCTTGTTCCAAAGACAACTTCCCCACACCATTCATTGACCAAATCATTGACGAGTGTGTGGGGCATGAGGTTCTATCCTTTATGGATGGTTTCTCCTGATACAACCAAATTGTTATCCGTCCTGCTGATCAACTAAAAACCACGTTCATTAGTCCGTGGGGAAATTTTGCTTACTGGGTCATGCCTTTCGGCCTTAAAAATGTCGGCGCCACTTTTCAATGGGCCATGTCTTATTGTTTCCATGACTTAGCTCATATTATCCTTGCTTATTTAGACGACCTCACTACACGTTCTAAGCATTGGGTGCAGCACCTCCACGACCTGCGTACCATTTTTCTCCGATGTCGCAAGTATAATATCCGCCTTAACACGTTAAAATGCGTCTTTTGCATTCCCACCGGCCATCTCTTAGGCTTCATCGTGTCTAAGGATGGGATCACTCTTGACCCTTTGAAAGTTCAAGCCATTCTTGAACTTCCCATTCCGCGTACCCTACGCCAGCTCCAAAGTCTCCAAGGCAAAGCTAATTTTCTTCATCGGTTCGTCCCTAACTATGCCACCACCGCACATGGGTTCCTTAGACTCCTCCGATCTACTATCCCATTTGTTTGGGATTCCCATGCTCATGATTCTTTCGATGCCCTAAAGCAGGCTCTCACATCCGCTCCCTTGATCTGCCCTCCCAACTTTGATCGAGACTTCATCCTGTATATCTCCGCTTCCACCTATTCGGTCGCTGGAGTCCTTATCCAGGAAGATTACAATGGTATCGAGCATGTGATTTACTATGTCAGTAAGAACCTTGTAAGGCCTCCTGTTTCCTACTCATATGAAGAAAAATTAGCGCTGGCTGTCGTGTTCTCAGTCCAAAAACTTCGTCATTATATCCTCATGCGCTCCACCAAGGTTGTGACTAATTCCAACCCCATGGCTTTCCTACTGAGTCGTCGTATCCTCACTAGGAAGTACGTCCGTTGGGTCATTATTCTCTAGGAATTCAACCTCGAATTTTTCACACCAAAGAGTAAGAAAGGCTTAGCCCTCGCTGAGCTCATTTCTGAATTACCTACCGGATCGCAAGACTCGTGAGGCTCACCGACGTATCCGACACCAGGCTCCCCGATACCTCCTTATCGGTGACGACCTCTATCGTCGCGGGATTGATACTGTCCTTCGTCGTCGTCTCACACACGCTGAAGCTAAACAGGTCCTTAATTCCTGCCATAGCGGCGCTTGCTGTGGCCACCTCTCCGGTCTTGCTACTGCCCAGAAAGTCATGCGCGCTAGGTATTTTTGGCCTTCCCTGTTCAGTGATTGCATTGAGGCAGTCAAGCACTGTCCCAATTGCCAACATTTCGCCCCTAAGGTGCGAGCTTCCCTAGCTCCCCTCCATCTGGTCATCTCCACTGGTCCCTTCTGTAAATGGGCCATCGACTTTATGGAGTGTCGCCCACCATCCGCTGGTAACCACAAATATATCATCGTGGCGGTCGACTATTTCACAAAATGGGCCGAGGCCATGCCAACATTTAACAACACGGCAGCTACCGTGACCCTCTTTTTCTTTAACAACGTTATCGCTCGATTCAGAGTTCTGAAACAACTGGTCTCTGACCATGGTAGACATTTTGAAGATGAGATATGGCGCGAGCTATCCTCACTGTTGGGTTTTGAGCACCAATATTCCTCCTCCTAATACCCCCAAGGTAATGGCCAAGTTGAAGCAGTCAAAAAAACCCTCAAGACTATGCTTCAACGGACGGTGAATAGGCACAAAACCAACTGGCATCTCATGCTCTTCCCTGCTTTATGGGCCTATCGGACTTCTGTTAAAACTGCCACCGGGTTTACTCCTTTCCACCTCGTTTTTGGAAAGGAGGCAGTCTTACCGATCGAGTGTGAAATTCCTTCCCTGCATCTGGCCGTCGAACTTCTTCCTGACACCCAACCTCTCGAACAACAACTTATCATGCTTGAGCGCGCTTCCGAAGACCGTCGTGTTGCTTTGCAAACCATGGAAGCAGCCAAGAAACGCACCGAAGCTCAGTCTGACCGAAAAGTCCAACCTCGCACTTTTCACGAAGGTGACCTTGTTCTAGTCTATGACCAGGCCCATGATGTCCTTGGTCATGGGAAGTTCGACTCATTATGGCTAGGCCCTTACATCATCAGTAAGGATCTTGGTAAGGGGGCATACCTCTTAGAGGATTTCGAAGGCAATCCCCTTCCTAATCCTCGCAATGCACTCTATCTTAAGAAATATTACCCTTAGCATTTCCCTCCTGAAATGCATGTTTTATTTTCTTTTAAGATAGCCAACATCTTTTTTCGTTTTTTGCTACTTCACCCAGACCCATTTTTTCCAAGGAGGGTCACTTCACCTCCCCTTTAAATCGAACCTCCTCACTTACGACACTCGTACTTGGGGCACCACTTCACCTCCATACTTGTCCACGTTCATATCGATTTTCGTCATGAGTTCCCACCTTGTATTCATGTTTTCATGGTTCCCCATTGGACCTTTACTGTGTGGCAGCACCATCGAGTCACCTTGTTTAGAGCATCCAAGTTGAGTCATCATCGCATTCATGGAGTCTATCCTGAGTCCCTTTGTACCCCGCTATAGCCCTCCATCCTTCATTGCTTGGTCTCTCTCTTGTGTCGCACATTATGACCTTCAGTCCCACTGTCCCCTATCCCTTATGATATTTTGTCAGCCGCTGCCATGTCATTCATGCCCTTTATGCTCTAACAAGGGAAGTCGTCCATTTGCTACTCATTCCTTTCCACTTCACTATCATCATTAGTGTCAGTCTTTCCATCGCTCTACTATTTTCTCTCGTGCCTTAGTTGAGGATCTCTCATTGCCTCACCTATGGTGGACCTCCTTCTGTCGCCATCAGCTCATTCATTCGAGAAGCCAGTTCTAGAAGGCGGTGTACCTTGGTTCCAGCTTCCACTCTTGTTCGGTGCCTCGGATCAGGCAAAGAGATCTCTCATTTCCCTTTGACTTGATTGTTTCTCCACTCCAGCTCCTCTCAGCATGACCGAGATCCATATACTTGATGGTTCAGTGATACAGCAGCAGCTCTTGATGATTCCTGAGTGTGTGTGAGATGTATCAACCCTTATGAGGGGGTGGCCCTGCAGGTAGCCCCCCACATGCCCGGATGACCCCCTCCTTGCAGCCTTCGATGCAACTCCAGACATTTGATGATGTTGGCCTTAGCCACTTGTAGCGCCTCTTTGATTTTCATGTATCAGTCAGATTTTGTGAGCTCTTCCCCATTTACAGGGGGCATTTGGGTTGTATTTGTGTCTCATGTACTCAGATATTATTGTTCAGTCCTGGCTGTTATCCCAGGCACAGCATGTATGTGGGATTCCTCATTGTATTTTTATCTGGCTCATGATTATGTCGGTTGTACTTTATGGTTCGGTCCCTTGTTTACTGGACACACTATTCTTTTGTACTTTGTCTCGGCGGGCATAGGTATGCCTCCCCCGCCGCCTTCCGCACAGGTACCCTTTCATAAAAAGAGACTTGTTGCACCTGCAAGTCTCGTCTCCTCCGAGTCTAGTTCTTTAGCACACTATCTACCTTGAATTTCTCTCTCTGACTTCCCTTTTTTTGTCTGGTGATTGAGTTCTTACAACGTACTTCAGTCATGTGATTTGCTCCTGACACTCGCACGCTGGGGGGCAATCTGTTACACCATTTTTTGGTCATCTAACCTATTATCATTAGATGGACCCAAGTACACCATGTAAGACCAATTTTACCCTAAGTAAAATTGTTTTCACTATGTAAAATAACTTAATAAACCACATTTATTAGGTTGTTTATGGTCTAAACAGGAAACCCCAAAAGGAAATATTAAACAAACCTATTTTGTTTAATTTTCCCCATGGAATAATTAATTAAACCATAATTTAATTATTATTCCCAGTCATGTTTAACCCAAAAACAAAGAAATTAATTAGATAAACCTTTATTTATCTTATTATTTTCTAGGAATAATTATTTAAATCTTATTTAGATAATATTCCTTGCTAAAGATGACCAAATCACCCACAAATAATTAAATAAATCATTATTTATTTAATTATCTTTCAACCACTTCCTTAAATAATTAAATAAATCATTATTTATTTGATTATCTTTCAACCATTTCCTTAAAAAGATAAATAAATCATTTATTTATTTATTTTTCACAAATAAAGGGATTTGACCCAAGTCAAATACTTTTTCCTCCAACAAATATAATAAAATATTCCATAAAAGGTGGATCTAGATTTGGTTAACATTATTTTAATCATGCACCAAGATCTAGAATGACCCAATATTTTGTTATAAATAGGAGGGTTTTTTCCTACCATTCTTCACCTTTTGTTGCCTATTAGATCACTCTGGATCTATACACTTGGTCCCATTTTTCCATCATTTGCTGTGTGAGCTCCCATTGAGCTCTATTATTTGCATTGGGTTTTCTACACCAACAAGAGAGAGAAATCTTAGATCTGAAGTGCTGAGGACTTCCAAGAACCCATCCCACTGAGGAGAATTGGATACGCCTTCTTGTTTTCCTCCCAGGTGCCCAATTAATATAAAAATTCTTTCAAAAAATTGTTCTTGTCTTGTCTATTGGTATATGGAGCAAACCCTTGTTTTTACTGCTTAATGTTTTTCCATGCATAGATCTGGTTTTTTGCAGCTCTTTTCTTGTTTAACTAACCGCAGATCTGAAGATATTGGCAGCCCCTTTTGTTTTTAGGGCTATTAGTTATGCGTAGCTAAAGTGGTCCTTTTTCGTACACTTGGACAAAGGATTCATACTAACAAAGAGACTTTTACAAATGAATACAAAAAGACAGTATGTATGGGGAAAAGATATGAAACCATGATTCAAGTCCATGAGACCATGATTCAAGTCCAAGACACCATTCAAAGAAATGAACTTACCACAGTCATAAAACAAACCTTTTTATGTACATAAGAAACAAAATTTGTTGTTTATATGTGATTGCATTAAGGGTCTCTAAAGACTTTTCTCCTTGATCAACAGATATAAGTCAAACCTCGGTGAATGCGACTGAGGTTTTACCCACAGTAAAAAAGAAATACCATTGTAAGGATGCATCTACAATCCTTGATGTGCCTTTGAGTAGTGTTTCCTTTAAAAGACAGATATGGAAAAACAGTGAAAGGGATTTTGGCTTTTAAGGAAGTTTCTCTACTTCAAAAAAGGGTCATGTCTTTGGTGTCCTCAAAAATAAGCTAGCCACTACATCGTTGTTATAAGTCTTGTTCCTAGAAGGCCTCATGGTATTTTAAAAAGTGATGAAATGATAAAGAATAGTGATTTGTGTTGTTATATGAGAAAACTTGTTCGAAGAGAATTCAAACCCTTACGAAATAAATACAAAGTTTTTCAATTTTGTTCGAATTATAAAGTTGGAGAGACAGTTGAAAAGCCCCTTGTGCAAATTCAAACCCAAAGCAAATGCTCCCCTAGCTATTCACTGCAGAAACGAGGTTTTTAGGAAAAAATTTCAAAGTTTTCAGGGCTCCAAGCCTGCGCGGCGTGCCTGTAAGTGTGCGCGGCGCGCCTGTGAGTGCACATACACAGCACTTTAACTGTTGCATGGCACGCCTGTAGCGGCGCGCGATGTGCCTATGCCCACGTTCACCAATCGCCCCAACGCTGACTCGACAGCCTCCATTGCGCGACACCCTCTGCAGTAAACGTGTCGCTCCTCTTTTAACTTCCAAAAACGCCTTCAAAGACTCTTTGGAGCTGCTCAATTGATCAACCAAGGTCCATAAGCGTTATTCAAGGTATCTTCCATTACATCTTGGTAAATTTAAAAGTCTAAAGGGGGTATTGATGCCGTTTTTTTCCAGGGAAGAAACATTGATTAGAAGGTAGGGCCCTTGGTCAAAATCATAGGGTTTTTGTTGTTATAGATATCAAAAATCAATATAGTGATAGGGGAGGGTGTTTTTATCAGTGTGAGAGAGCCCTATTTTCCTTTAAAAATAGTGATAGCCCACAGTTGCTATAAGGAGTAGAGTTTTTTAAAAACTCAGAGGATAAAACAGTGAATGAAAAAGGAGGACTGTTAGACCAAATTTGAAAGCTATTCAAGGGTTATTAAAAAGATAAAACTAGCCCACAGCTACTAGACAGATAAAAAAGGGTGCAGAGATCACAAATTTTTTTTAAGTGATCACCTAGACAGCAGTTAGAAGATGAAGGTCTGGTCATTTTAAAATGTCCTCTTTGTATTGTGAAATAGCAAACTTTGTGCAGCCCCCAGAATTCAAAAGCAGAGTCTGTGTTGAAAGGTTTTCAAGTCTGTTGGAATGTGTCTTTTTTGCTTTGTGAGGAGAAGTGAATAGAAAAAGAGCAGTGTTTCGAGGGAAAGGTGTTTTTTTCAAAACACAAGAAGCCCTTTTTCAACAAAAAATCACAAACACATCTTTTCAAGATTTTTTCCTAAGCACAGCGATAAATTGATTTTGTTTTTCATTTGACAAGTAGTTGTTTGATTGGCATCAAAGAGGCACAGTGACTTATAAGGAGGACAAAGTGTGGTGTTGGGAAACCATTTCAAAAATAATTTGAGCAGTTTTTCTTAGTTAAATAGAAAAGAGTATTCAAAACAAAAATGCCTCCCAGGCAAGACAACAAAAGTGGCACTCACAGGAGGTTTGAACTTCTTTCAACTGAAGAGGTAAATGCTCATCCATCAGTCCTGTTTAACTTTCATGAAGTTCGATGTCTAGAGTTTTGTCAAAGGGTTTAGGAGGTGAAAATGTATCTCCCCTTGACACATCTATGTGCTTTGAGATTGCAAGGGAAACACTTTCAGCTGGCAGGCTTAGATTTCAATTTTTCTCCTAGATCCATTTCCAGAGCCACCAAAATCCCTTATGTCAGGGAAAAATGGTTTAAACAGAGCCACCTAGACTCAGAACAGTACAAACCATTTTTGAAGCCAGAGCATCGGGATACATGCCCATCCATCTTTCCTTTTTCATATCTATTGACTAGCTATTCTCCCCTCATGAAGATAATGATGAAATATTTCACATGTGAGGGAAGGTTTTCCCGGGTCTATGCTTACCATGTCTGGTTGCTCATGCACTTCACAAGAGCCCAATTGTTAAACATCCCCTTTTTCCTCCATATAAGTATTGAAAATATGGCCTCCACTATTGAAAAGAGACCTCCTTCTCAGTAGTCAGCTTGCCTTTTCCATCATTCCCTCATCAATATTGTCATTCTTCATCAACTTGAGAAGAAGGGAATCTCTTGGGAAAATTTCATTGCACATCCCGATTTCTCCACTATTCCTTCATCCCAGGCATCTCCTTCACCTTCCACTCAGAATATTTCTCCTTCTTCTAGTAAGCCCATTCCAAAAAAGCTAAAATTTCCCATGATTGAACAAGAAGAAGAGCATGATGAAGAAGAGCAGCATGATGAAGGAGAGTAGCAACATGATGAAGAAGAGAAGCAACATGATGAAGAAGAGCATTATGAAGAAGAGCAGCACAGTCAGGAAGAGCAGCACAGTGAGGAAAGGCAGTAGAGTGAAGAAAAACACAGTGATGATATGCAGCATAGTGATGAAGAAAAGCGCCATGAAAAAGATAAAAATAGTGAGGAGGGAAATGATGAGGAAATTGAACAGTTTGATGAGGATATTGGTAGCCCTCACAACAGTAAAAATGATGAAGATGAAGCCCAAAAAATTGAGGAGACAGAGCCTAAAATTCCTAAGGAAAGCAAGGACAAGAATAAAGAGGGCCCTCTCTGAGTCTAGGAAGGCTAGGTCCTTGGACTCCAAATATTGGTTTGATGTTACCCTGTCACTTGGCTTGCCAATTAGCCAAATCACGGGACCCTAACAGAATGAACCACTCCTTCTTAGGGTTTGATTTTAAACTAAGTTGGACTCATCCAAAGGATGAGCTTATAAAAAAGAAAATGCTATCCTCCTGAAGCTTGTCAAAAAGTAAAGAGTTACTTGCCAGAAATGGTGGGGGAAAAGAGAGAAAACAGATTCATTTGTTACAATTTGATTTGTAAAAGCATTACACCACTCCCGAACATGACGCTTTTTGTCATACTTCTACTTGGGTTGGGAAATCCTTTTCCTGTCAGTTAATCAAACCATATTGAAGGTATTCAGCCGGTTTCCGAGTATTAGCTTAGGGAAACTGTCACCAAACCATATGTAGTGTCGTTATTTGTTCAAGAGGATAGTAAAACAAACCATTCATCTGCAAACATTTGTCTCCATTTGCGTTGACCATCCCTGAGTCAGTCCTTGCAAAAAAATTCTTCAAAAATTGATCTATGGTTGCGTGTCATGAGCTTGCTTACGACGAATCACTTTCTATCGAAGACAGCTCATCATATAGGAAGTTGATCTAGAATTTGTCAGTACCTTGGAATCTAGATGCCTTAATGGTAGGTTTCTCGCCCTCGACGACAGGTTGCATCATTGAACTTCGATCGAACGATTCCGTGAAATGTTCAACTTCAGATCACTTATTCACATTTCATGGATTGTAATGAGTACTTTGAGAGACATTGTCATTATTGGTGGTTTCTCTCACACTTGTTAACAGTTCACATCATTGACTGGTAATCAAGTGGTTTCTACCATTTTTTACTTCAACACATTTAATCGCATGGATAGAAATGTACTAGTTCGGGAAGCAGGAATCAAGACCCTGGATCTAGTTTCCACCATCCAAGATGTGAGGAGTTTTATTATTCATTTTGCAGTAGACTATTCATTATAGATGGCTGCATCCATGTTGTGTCTACACTATTGATGTAATATTAAAATAATTTATGTATTAGAACAAGTTTAGCTAGTTTTGATCTGAGTGTGGGAATGCCTACCTCAGCGATGATATATATATATATATATATATATGTTTTGCATTGAATTTTTTTACAAGGTTCCGACTGGGGTGTCCATGGGCTAATCCTTGAAATGATAAAGCACATCACTCTTCGAATTCTCTCAGACTTCGCACTTTAGGGGGAAATTTGTTACACTGAAATTTGTCACCATGACATTTTATTACTCCCTTAGAAGTCTACAACATCAAAGTTACTAAAGTCAAGCCTTGAAATTAAGAGAAAATCTCATAAAAGTCTTAAAAACACTTGTACCGCACTTTCTCTTAACATTGCGTACGGTGCCGCACTTTTTTTCTCTAAATCATGCAGAGCTAAATGCACTTTTTATTTATTAAAGGTGCGGACCTTTGTGAAAAGGTAAAAAAAATGTGGAAAGTAACATTTAGAAGCCTAGCAGTCAAATCTGGAAGCTTCTAGAAGTAGTTATCTAGTCAAAGGTTCGCTCTATCATGTATGTTCATTCCTCCATTATGGGAGCCTACACCTTGATTTATGGAGCCCAATACCTTAAAAAGAGAATTCTATCCCTTCTTAAGGGGAACCATAACCTCCTCCCTTTTCCTATAAATTGAAGCCATAGTGTAGCTTCAAAGGTTGGAGTTAGTGAGTTAGACTTGGAGAATTTTTTAAGAGAAATGCTATAGAGACTCATACTCTCATAGCCAATCATTATATGGGAATCATTACACACCCATGTGCTTTTAGCTGAGAGAGTGCAAGGCTTGTCAGAGTAAAGGAAATGCCTATTTTGGACCCCAGGAAGGCCTGTATGACATCAAGGCAGACACGGTTGTAAGTCTCTTCTTTATTTAAGTTAATACGAATGAATATTGTTTTCTCAATGGGTTATTTAATTAATTATCTCATTTCTTGAATTCCTTGATCATATTGATAGACGTTTGATTCATGAATTGATTTATTATACTGGTGTTTATGATTGCAGATCCTTGACGACGAATTTTTTCAAGCCACTGAAAAGAAGATCAGCGCTGGACTACAAGTAGTTTTCTAAAACCATGTTATAATTAATTCCATGTCAAACAATATCTAGAGAAAATAGTTTTTATTTGTCCATTAGTTGCTAGATATCCATAGGACACTTGGTAGGTTTGTCCTGTCTGCAAGAATGACTTATCCATCCAACAAGCACACACCCATACTACTTCAAGTGAGACTTTTGCCTGCGCAAGCAGGTCATTGCCGAAAGGGCCAGTAGTATAGGGGTTTGTTGGCAAACCTTGAACATCCAAACCTGGGTCAAGACCCCTTGAGCCAGAAAATGGTTCTGTTGCCAGGTGTTATCACTCAGATTTTACTTGAAGTTTTTGGAAGAGGAAAGGGGTCCGAGGTAACCACAAACAAACCTTCAAGTACAAAATCTAGCCAATCTGTACCCAGAGAGGGCTCTCTCTATAAAATTTAGCTTTGTTTTTGAAAATATTAGGCTAGTTATAAAGTCCAAGGGTTTTGATTTTTTTTGAGTTGATGGAATTATTTAGCTGAGATTAATATCAAATAGTTTTAGTCCATTGGACTAATGGAGTCAAAGGATTGGTTGCACTGGTTTAATTTTTTTAACAAAAGATGGTTTATCAGGGCAAGATAATCAAACTAGAAACAATTATAGATCTAAAGTGAATGGAATGGAATTCAAACGGATGAAAGGCAATAAATAATCTTTCAACACATTCAAGAGAAGAGAAATAAATTGATTATCAATAAAGAGCAGTTAAGTATTCTTTACTAAATAACCAAAGATTTATAAACTAGACAAATAGGAGCAATTAAGAATTCGCTGTTTAAACCAGTTTTAGAAGAAAACATTTAGAATAATAACAACTGAAATTAGATTACACCTAAGTACTTTCTGATTTAATCCTTTTCTTTAAATATCAAGATAATGAAACAATGATGATATTGTAAACAAATATAACACTTCAAAACATGGGATAGGGATGACTTATTGATCCTTCATTTGACGCATGAATCCTGAGAAAAGTCTTCTGCCTCAATTCCTTGTCCAGTTTTGCCACGAAAAATTTCTCCAAAGCTCTTTATTCCAAAATATTCAATGTTACATCAGAGTGTAAGAATCCACCCTCAATAATCCGATTGAGGGCTTATTTATACAAAAAATCATACAAAATATCTCTTAACAAAATGAGATATAATCTAAGATGACTCACAAATAAGTTACAATAAAAATAGAGACAAATGGTCTCGTAGATAAGACAAAAAGCAACTGATGTTGTGTTGTTTCCTCCTTTTGAGATTGTGCTGGAGGCAGGACATATATTTTGGCTCATTGTTGTCCTCTTCAGTAATTTTGTTCTAACTACCTTGCTTCACTGATACTTTTTGTTCTTACTGATACACTTTTACCTGAACCGATACTCTTTGACCTTTGTTTATCCCTTTATCATTTATACTCTAGTAAATAGACAAAATTTTATATAAGAATAAATTTTACAAAATTTCCAACAGATCTTCCCAACATTTATCTTCTTCTATTTTGGTCCGTTGAAGCTTCCTCAATGTTTCATCAACCTCGGTATATCTGAAGAAATTAGGCTGATTTGGAAACAAATGTTTTACTTCATGTTCAAGATAAAACAAATTCTTTAATCTATCATGAAGATTCCTTCCTGTAGGTAATGTTTCTTCTGATGAAATGGTTGAGGAAATGGCTTGATTGTGAGCATGTATGTCCAATTTATTAACATAATTTTCTAGGTCCATTATTTTATCTTCTGAAACCATAGGGCTGGGCAACCCTTTATTCAATAAAACATTAAACCTTTCTCCGAAAGCAATGATTTATCCTTGCATGTCAAAGCATCTTCGTTCTAAATTTTGCATAAGAGTTCTTTTAGTAAAAACTCTTTTTATCTCTAATATTGTTGCAGTTCTGTCCTGAATACCCTGACCTGCAAGTTGCTGCCTAGTTTGGGTGTTTAGAAATTGTATGAGCTGATTGGCTTCCTCAGGCCTATTTCCTAATTCTGCTCGTGTGTTTTCAACTTCATCCAGAGCTACATTGACCAAATCATTATGCTCGTATATTATCTGAATTGAAGACCAGATATCTTTTATTGACTAGATAATATTATCCCAAAGAATGTCATTTATTTCTCTTAAAGGTTTCTCCAATGTTAGATCCTTTTCCAAAGCTTTAACCAATTTTTCCAACTTTTTGACTTCTCTTGTTTTGTCAGCAACAGTCATTTTTGAGAGATCATATCTTTGTTCCAAATTAATAAGCTATAATTTTGTGTGTTGAAGTTCTGTTACTTGAAGTTTCAAGTCATTCATTGACTTTATTAATTCTTCTGTACTCAAATTTGAAGTATTTACCTGTGATGGCTCTGTTGGTTGACCTGTTGGCTGACTCGTTGTACCTGTGATAACCTCTGCTGTAGATACTGGAATACTGTACTGCTTGTATTTTAATGCTTGTTCAAGCTCTTTTTTTATTTCAGTGAGTTTTTCATTCAACCTCAAAAGCAACTCCATCATTTCTTCTTCAGAATTCTTCTTTATTACTTCTTCAGTTTGAGGATGTCTTGAAGCTGGCAATTTCAACTGCTTTCTCAAAGCTACAATGTCATCATCTTTTTTCTTGATTAGAGCTTCTATACCTTTGACATCCTTTGGATTGTGACCTAATCCAATAATTATTTCCTCAATGTTTTCATCCTGTTGTCTTTGGCTTGAGAAGAAGCCTTTTCAAGCTGCAATTGTGTACTAGTGTTCTCCAACGAATCCTGTAACCTGTGAGCTGCCATTGCCTTATCAGTAAAAGTAGAATAGATCATTTCACCAGTCTGCTTATGTAATTCAATTTGATCTAAAGGATGGATATCCTTTGCTAGGACTTTAAAGTTTGTCCTAATATAATCAACAGTTGTTTGGGGTTGCTGCACTTTGGGTTTGAAGTGACTCATTATCATTTTGCCTTGCTGAATGTCATAAGCTGACATCAATCTTTCTTGATTCTTAGGATCCATCTTCAAATATTGATTATAAACCTGGATTCTTAAAGGATCGTTCCTGGCTTTTATATTGATAAATGTCTTCTTTATATCTCCTTCATCTTTAACTGGTGTTTCGAAAGAAGATATTTCAACACTCTGTTTCTTTTCTAGCTCTTTCCTTTGTGAAGTAGTGGATGCTCCACTGAATGTACTTGTGTGTTGACTACCCAATTTTTTTGGTCCTTGACTATCAAGGATTTCATCAATAGATTCTACTTCTGGAGGAGTATTCAATTTCTGTCTCTTGGCCTGAGGCTGTTGTGAAGATCCAGTGAGAGGGGTAGCAGCTTTAGCATCTCTCTTTTTTCCAATTTCCACATTTAATGGAGTCTGCAAAATTGACATTTCTACTAGATTGGTTTGAATAGAAGAAACCTGTACTTGATCCTATCCCTTGGAAGTTTGAGGTTGTTCTGTCATAGTGAATGTTTCTTTAACTTGTGTATCAACTTCTTTCTCTTTTCCTTTTTATTCTACTGCTATTGTACTGATCTCATGCAAATGTTGTTGTGAAGTTCCTGCTGAAGAAGGTCCTACTGTCTGTACTAGTATTGAAGCCCATTATTGAAGATATCATGTTTAAAATAATTCTGCCCTCATCAGTAAAAAAGGTATGACCATAAGGGGGAGGGCCTTTAGGCTGATGCTGTGGTAACATAAAAGTCTGGCCAAGACGGTTTAACTCTTCATATGATAATTTGGTAGATTTCTCCAATAATTCAGCCATGGACAGGGGAGTGAGGGCTTGACCAAGTTGGAAATGTAGCATCTCATTTATGGACTGAGCAGTTATTCGGAAGAGGACATCTTGACTTGGGGATAAGACTGCTCTTTGGTTAGGATCATAGTTCGCATGGCAAAAATGGATGATTTCAGGAAAAATACGGACTGGTGGGAGAAAGTACATGGGCATATTAGATTCCCAAAGTCCAATCATGTCGGAACCATTCAAATAATTGTCTCTGCAGCAGCAAAATATTCGAAGAGGATTCTCACTGAGACCCAGGTCTTTAACTTGAAAATCCATATCGGCCAAAGGTAAATAATCCAAGTCTTTGTGAGGGGCACTCAAAGGTGCTACGTTTAAAGCCAAAGGAACTTCCATTTTTGGTTCTTGTGGATTCAAAAATGGAAATTCAGCTTATGGTGAAAAATTGAGCAAAATTACAGGTTTTTGGGGATGCAATTTGAAATTATGGGAAAATAGAAGACTCAAATAAACTCTGTAGCAGTCTTTGGTGCGGAATTTTAAAACGAAAGCTAGGATTTCATAGAGTCTAAATGAGAAATGGGGTAAATACCTGTTTTTAGGAGATGAACTATGTTTAAACATGTACAGGTTGCGGTGCGTGAATGCTAGCTTACTGGTCTGGCAGTGGTCTTCAACAAAATTCAGTTAATGGTACTTGACAATTGATTTTTTGAAATTATTTTCATGGAGGGCGAAGTCGTTTTCTGCATACAAAATTATGAAAAAGACGCGGGTTTTTGTTTTATTCACAAAGTCAAAAAGGGTGGCGATTTTTTTATTATTTTAATAAATGACGTCAGCATGTACGGGATTGGTCATAGGGAACAGGCGGTAAAATGGTTTTCATCGCACTGCTTATGAGGGAAGGCAGTTTTGGGCGGAGAGGCAGCGATGCAATACAGCGATTGACACGTAACCAAGCACTATTTAGAATACCGCCAGTCCATCGCGCATTATCTTTCGTACGTAGATGGCCAGCGAAATTGATAATGACCGTAGATCTTCGACGGGTCGATCGGACGGTTGACGAGACAGGGAGATGGCAGAGTTTTAATATCACGGGCCCAATGTAGTTAATAATTAAATACTCATCGGGCAGGATTTGATTGGCTGGGGTCGTTTATTAACTAATCGTAAGGATTAATTAATCCCTTTCACAATGGATGGTCGAGCAACATTTTTTTTTATTTTAAACAAATATAAATATATGTTTAAATGATTTTTATTATATGATAATTAATTCAACGCGACTTATTTACCATAGAGGGCGGAAATAAATTTAAGGTTATTTTTAGCCTAAAGGGGGTATAACATGGGCTTTTTTATTTGAATAAATGGATATTAAATACTTTTGACTAAAATTTTATAATACATGGGTCTTTTGGGATATTATATAAAAGGAATTATATAAAATAGGAGAAGGTCATTTCTATAAGGAGTTAATAAATAAAATCAATGTTAATATGATCAAGGGACAATGTAAACTCAAAATTCATTAATATAACTAAGCAAGTGAAGATTTACCAGCAAATTGCATTATAACAACTTCATCACTTAGACTTAGAATAAAAAAGTGATTTTGAGGGTTTTTATGAACTATTGCATGATTTTCCTAAGTAAAATGGGATTTTACTTAAGAAATAATCTTTTGAAGTAAATGAGTGTGATGATGAATGGTTTTAAGTACTTAGGTTTTTTCCAATTATTGGGCCGAGGGTCCAGTCCCTCCAAAAGTCAAGGAAATTCCTTGAGCCCCTTTAATTTTCAAATATGTTGGAAATATGATGCAGAGTGTTGTCCTTGATGGCAACCCACCGAATGAAGATGAAGACATGAGATAGTTGGCATGTGTTGTCCTTGATGGCAATCCACCTGATGAAGTTATTCTTGACTTGATGGACTTGGTAAATGATGTAAATCTGATGTGATATGATGTTTATATGATGCTGAGTGTTGTCCTTGAAAGGCAACCCACTTGATGAAGATGATGACAACTTACTTGATGAAGTTGTGCTTGATAGCATATGTCCTCGATGAAGGAAATCTGATGTATCTATAGTGTGAACAAAAGGCAATGAAGAAAGGAATTCAGAATGTACTCAAAGTATGATGAAAAAGAGTATGTCTCTTGGTATACGCGGATTGGCCTAGGGGAAATCGCGTATGCACGCGGAAAATAACGTGACAAGTCGCGTATGGGCTAAAGCGCTCAAAAAGTGAAAATCTAGGGGCCCGTGGTATTGAAGGCTCATGGTATTGAAGAAGGCGCCCGTGGTATTGAAGGCTCATGGTATTGGTGCCCGTGGTATTGAAAAAGGGGCTCATGGTATTGACAAAGGGTAATCATATATAAGGAGAAGAAATTCATTGTGCAAATGAGAAGTGTGGGTGAAAGATGTCTAAGCTTGAATGAATACTTCTCTTTGAAGTAGATCTGAATGAAAGGGTTACACTTGAAGATAAATCTGATTGGATGATGCACCAATGATGAAGAAAGGGATCTAGATCTGAAATGTATCTACTAGATCTGCTTATGGAAGGCTTAGATCTATGATGAGGCGAACATCTAGGCGAACATCTGTTTGAAGTGAAAGGGTAAAATCTGAACTGAATTTCTGATCTGAAGAAGTATCCTGCTCTATAATAATTATCTATACGCTACTTCAACGCGGAGGAAGCGCGTATATACGCAGCTTCAGCGAAGAGAAAGCGCGTATGCGCAATAAAATATACACTGAGTTATACGCTGGTTTGTATGGATCTTGGAGCGCGTGCGACACGCGACACGGGGCGATGGGAAAGCGCGTACGAACCAGGGGCTTGTCGAAGCAAAGGAAGGAACATCTCATCCGTTGTCGCCCGTGCTCGCTATCTGATCTGTGTTGATATGTATCTGTTGATGATGTATGTTCGTGCTTAAAATATGGAAAGGGTTCCGTCTGGAAATATGATGAATTGCGGTCTCCAAGTTGTGTTCTATTGAAGTGGTTGGATCCAGTGTGAAAATTGATGAAACGTGGTCCAAGGTGGTGCTGAAGGTGGTAGCCTTCAGTCAGGGGGTTGTAGCTCCCTTCCAGGTGAGGCTGGTAAACGAGATCAGGGGGTAGTAGCTCCCTTCCAGGAGAGGCTGGTAAACGAGTCAAGGGGTCGTAGCTCCCTTCCAGGAGAGGCTGGTAAACGAGCACAGGTGGGTGCCTGCGTGCTGGTCAAGTCTGCGCCAGCACATATGTTGTAAGATGTTTTCTCTATAATAAAATATTGAAGGCTGAGCAACTGCAGCGGTGGTTTTCTCCCGATTTGGGTTTCCACCTAAAAATCCTGGTGTTCATGTGTGATGCGTTGTGTGATGGTTTATTCTGTTCTTACGGCACCTGTTTACTGCTTATTGAATATCTGAAGAATAAATGATGGAATGGTTTAAGTGAATATTTAATGACATATCTAAATCTCTGTGTATACGCTAGTTTCATAAAGGGGATCCGCGTATATACGCTAGTTTACTGAAGTAAAGTAGCGTATGGGTTTTAAGGAATGAAAAAGTAAAAGATTTGATTATGCAGTAAATACTGATTCACCCCCCCCTCTCAGTATTTTTCCCAACAATTGGTATCAGAGCAGGTTCTTCTGCAGAAGCTTGATCGCTTGAAGGAGATCCGTCGCAATGGGAAAGAAGCAAAAGAAGAAGCCTATTCGAAGAAAGGAGATATTTCAGAGAACATGGATACCAGAAATCAAAGGAGATGAATCTGATAGTGATTGGGATCATCCTTTGAAAGATCTTAGTGGTACAAACAATAGTGAAGAATATGCTATCGACCTAGAAGAAGCTGAAAAAGATTCTGACCAAGCTCTACAAGTACTCATGGCAAAGAAGCAAAATACTCAAGGTAAGGAGATGTCTCAAAAAACCGGTACAGCAGAAGTTGACAAAGATGAATTTGATAGTGATCCTTGTAATATTATCTGTGCAAGCAATGATGTTGAGGATTTAAAAGAAGTTATCAAAGATCAACAAAGAATATTTAATGAGAAGGACGTTGCCTCCAAAGCTTTGTGTTTTAAACTGAAAAGGATGTTCGATGATGTATACAATCGAAGTAAAGGATATCAAGCTGGAATCATCTCTCTGCAAGCAGAACTTGAAGAATCAAATGAGAAGAATGAAGGACTTGAAGCAGAAAATGTTTCTCTAAAAACAGATCTGGAAAAATCAAAAAGGAAGAATGAAGGTCTTGAAGCTGGAATCATCTCTCTACAAGCAAAACTTGAAGCATCAAGTAAGAAGAGTGAGGAACATCTACCATTATTTGATAAGGAAGGACTTGAAGCAGAAATCGTTTCCCTCAAAGAAGACTTGGATAAATCAAATAAGAAGAATGCAAGACTTGAAGCAGAAATTGTCTCCCTCAAAGAAGATCTCATAGCATCAAACAAGAAGAATGAAGAGCTGCAGCAAACATGTGAAGACAACGGAAATTGGTTGAAAGAAGAAATCCTAAATCTGAAGGATCAAGTAGAAGATGGAAGAAGGAAAGAAGAAAGCATGACAAAGCAATGCCAAGGCTTGTAGGTTGAGGTAAACATTCTCAAAAGTAAATTAGAAGAAAAGATTAAACTTTTGAGGTTTCATGATAGTACTAAAATCTTGGACAATATTCTGAGTAATCAAAGGTCTCCTGCTATCAAACATGGTCTTGGTTTCCATGAAACCATTAAAGGTGAATCTAGTTCACAAGAGAATGCTAATGATTCAAAGGAAGGTGTCAATACGAAACTTGAAGTGTTGAAAGAAACAAAAGGTCAACCAACAATGAAGAAATCGCAAAGGAAATCATTCAATAATGTTGAATGTTTCAAATGTCATAATTATGGGCATGTTGCAGCAAATTGTAGAAGCAGAACATTTCAGCCTCAAACAAACAGATCCTACATAGAAAGGTACTCTGGTTTCTTCAAGGGATATTGTTTTTCATGTAACAAGTATGGACATAAAGCAGCTGATTGTAAAAGGAGGAAGAATAGAAATACTCATTATGATTCTTATGGTTATTTCTTTGACCACATGAGATGTTATGCTTGTAACAAGTATGGACATGTAGAAAAAGAATGCAGGATGAACAGATCTGGGAAAGTGGACAATTTTCAGCACACTGTTGGAAAGCTCAAGCAAATTTGGAAAAAGAAGGAGGACCAATCAGAAACGTAGGGAATTCAGACCCTACTGCAGTCATCCACTTCTGGAAGCTTACTTCTCTGATTGACTGCAGGAATGATGTGGGATACATTATGAGATTTAGTAATGTATCGTCACAAGGGGAGCAATGCATGATGACTTTCATGGTTGATTTGATTATTCTGGTTATGTTTACTTCTGACAGCGCATCTGATGTGGAAAGGACAGGTATAGGAGGTACAAGCTCAGGAAGAAATGAAGGAAGATGGAAATTTTCTATGCTTCACTTTCCATACGCAGGTTCCATTAACTAAAGTCGCGTATACACGCGAGTTCCAGAAGACGCAGTCGCGTATGCATTGATGATAAGAAAATTTATCCGATAGCTGAAGATCTGAAGCAGAGGTCCAGGGGGAGCATCAGTCTGACTGCTGATGATTGCACTGTTAGCATCATTCTAGTTATACTCATGATAATGAAATGATGCATGGGTTCTTGTGTTGAAGATTATGGATGAAGCCTGGTTGCTTTATGATGAAGAGCATTCATTGTTGAGATGAAAGTCTTATAATTCAGAGATGAGGACAGATCATGCAGAGATTGTTGCTGATGACTTGCTGTTGAAGGTGTTTCAGATTGCACAAGTTAAGGAAGAGCACTGGTTTAGGGGGAGCAGCAGGTTGAATACTAATGATTGCATTGTTGGCAATATGATTGCTTATTCTCTGGTTTTTGTGATACTCATGCTCAAATGAAGATGACTTGATACATGGCTCATTATGATGAGATTTTGAGCCCTGGTTGCTAATAAGTATCTTTTGTACTCACACATGGATGAGTTGGATGTCGTGTGATTCAGAAATAAGATTAGATCATGCATAGTTTGTTACTATGGTTGAGATCTTTTGCCTACATATGTTACTTCATGTTAAATCTTAAAGGTCATGGTGATGTAGGATGGTGGTGGACCACATGAATGATTGCTTGACACTTATGGGAAGTTGTTGTTTTGATATGATAAACTTTCTTGGAAAGATTGTATTGATGCTGCAAATAATCTGAAGGCTTGGTTACTAATGTGCTTATGCTACAATCGTTGGATGACTTTTGAAGAAACTACTACCCTGTTCCATCTATCTGTAGTCCAAGGAAGCATTCAAATACCTCAGAAAGAAGCTGAACACTGCATTTTTCTCACAGAGGATCAGTTCTGGTTGAATTTAGAAGATGGCTTTGGATACGCGGGTTTATTGAAACACAGTCGCGTATACACGCGAGTTCCTGCACAGAAAACCGCGTATGGTTGGTTGCTAGCAATTTTTGGTTGGTTCAGCTCTCTTCAGCACAGCTGCAATGCTGTTTGGTATCTCTGATACTGTTTGGTATCTCTGTGGTGCTCCAGTTCTCATAATTATGTTTCTAATGTTTCGATGAAGATGCCTTGATGATTTGTTGGTGGAAGTTTTCAGGATGCACAAACTAAGGGGGAGCCTTAGTCATTTGGAAAGATTGCTTGGTTGCACAGATTCAGGGGGAGCATTAGTTTTGCTGAGTATAATGCATTGCAGGCATTATGGTGGTTCTGATATATGATCTCTCTTGAGGTTTTCTTGGTATTGGTCATGAAAAGTCATATTTGTAGTTTGATGAAAAGGTCTTGTTGAGACTCATGTTGTAAAATTGTAATATTCAGTCATGTAAGGACTTGTCAATTTTGTAAATCCACTTGGTTGGGTAGCTGAGTCAAATTTTGTAAACCCACTTGGTTGGGTAGCTGAATCAAATTTGTAAACCCACTTGGTTGGGTAGTTGAGTCTCATATGTAAATCCACTTGGATGGATAATTGATGTAAGTATGAGTCTTTGGTGATAGGAAGAGTCATGTACTTCATTGACAAATATGTTTGAAGATTCAGCATGAACTCAGGGGGAGCTTGGCCACTTCAGCACATATCAGATCTGAAGAATGTTTCTTCCACATGAGGAGAAAAGGGGTGAGGTAAACATGGATCATTGAGTTATTTGTCTCTTGATGTCAAGGGGGAGAGTGACATGGTGTGTGAATGAAGATAATGATGTGCCCTTTGCCCTTGATGTCAAAGGGGGAGAGTGACATGGTGTTTGAATGATGCCAAAAATGGAGAGAGTGACATGGAAAATAAGGAGAATGACATGGTGTCATTGTATTCTTAATGTATCTATCTGTTGTGGTAACCAAACACCATCATGGTTGCCATCAAGTCCAAAGGGGGAGATTGTTGGAAAATATGATGCAGGATGTTGTCCTTGATGGCAACCCACTGAATGAAGATAAAGACATGCGACTGTTGACATATGTTGTCCTTGATGGCAATCCACCTGATGAAGTTATTCTTGACTTGATGGACTTGGTAAATGATGTAAATCTGATGTGATATGATGTTTATATGATGCTTAGTGTTGTCCTTGAAAGGCAACCCACTTGATGAAGATGATGACAACTTACTTGATGAAGTTGTGCTTGATAGCATATGTCCTTGATGAAGGAAATCTGATGTATCTATAGTGTGAACAAAAGGCAATGAAGAAAGGAATTCAAAATGTACTCAAAGTATGATGAAAAAGAGTATGTCTCTTGGTATACGCGGATTGGCCTAGGGGAAATCGCGTATGCACGCGGAAAAGAACGTGCCAAGTCGCGTATGGGCTAAAGCGCTCAAAAAGTGAAAATCTAGGGGCCCGTGGTATTCAAGGCTCATGGTATTGAAGAAGGCGCCCGTGGTATTGAAGGCTCATGGTATTGGTGCCCGTGGTATTGAAAAAGGGGCTCATGGTATTGACAAAGGGTAATCATATATAAGGAGAAGAAATTCATTGTGCAAATGATGAGGGTGGGTGCAAGATGTCTCAGCTTGAATGAATACTTCTCTCTGAAGTAGATCTGATTGGAAAGGGTTACACTTGAAGATAAATATGAGTGTATGATGCACCAATGATGAAGAAGGGGATCTAGATCTGAAATGCACTTGTATTTACTAGATCTGCTTATGGAAGGCCTAGATCTGTGATGAGGCGAACATCTAGGCGAACATCTGTTTGAAGTGAAAGGGTAAATCTGAACTGAATATCTGATCTGAAGAAGTATCCTGCTCTATAATAATTGAAGATCTATACGCTACTTCAACGCGGAGGAAGCGCGTATATACGCAGCTTCAGCGAAGAGAAAGCGCGTATGCGCAAGAAAATATACACTGAGTTATACGCTGGTTTGTATGGACGGAAGCGCGTATACACGCGACATCAGTGAAGGGAAAGCGCGTATGCAAACTAGGGCTTGCTGAAGCAAGGGGTATGAAATATCTGATCTGTTATGCTGTGTTTCTGCTATCTGATCTGTGTTGATATGTATCTGTTGATGATGTATGTTCGTGCTTAAAAATATGGAAAGGGTTCCGTCTGGAAATATGATGAATTGCGGTCTGCAAGTTGTGTTCTATTGAAGTGGTTGGATCCAGTGTGAAAATTGATGAAACGTGGTCCAAGGTGATGCTGAAGGTTGTAGCCTTCAGTCAGGGGGTTGTAGCTCCCTTCCAGGTGAGGCTGGTAAACGAGATCGGGGGGTCGTAGCTCCCTTCCAGGAGAGGCTGGTAAACGAGTCAGGGGGTTGGAGCTCCCTTCCGGGAGAGGCTGGTAAACGAGCGCAGGTGGGTGCCTGCGTGCTGGTCAAGTCTGCGCCAGCACATATGTTGTAAGATGTTTTCTCTATAATAAAATATTGAAGGCCGAGCAACTGCAGCGGTGGTTTTCTCCCGACTTGGGTTTCCACCTAAAAATCCTGGTGTTCATGTGTGATGCTTTGTGTGATGGTTTATTCTGTTCTTACTGCACATGTTTACTTCTTATTGAATATCCGAAGAATAAATGATGGAATGGTTTAAGTGAAGAATTAATGACATATCTAGATCTCTGTGTATACGCAAGTTTCATAAAGGGGATCCGCGTATATACGCTATTTTACTGAAGTAAAGTAGCGTATGGGTTTTAAGGAATGAAAAAGTAAAGATTTCCATTATAACATCGACATTCACCCCCTTCGGAGATTTTTTCCAGACACTTAGTGCTTAGGGAAATTAGTGAATTCTTTAGGGGAAAAATGAAGGGGAAGTTAATAATCTTGACTTTGCTTTGCTGTGAATTTTTTCCCAATGTAGTATCTGCCTTTACACTTGTGCTGAAAGTAAAATTGAACACATTTAGAACCATCATTCATCACATGTAATTCTGCAACAACATCTACCTACCCTATCTACTTTACTCTACCATTTTTTCTTCTTTATTAGGGTGTACTTAGACTAGCAAACCCTTATCAATCTTCTTTTTCTTTTACATGGAAAACCTACCTAAGTCTACACTTATTACATCCAAGGGCTCAGATTAAATTGTTGAGCACATTTTATTAACTCTACCTATCTAGTTATCTGCCAAGATTAAACTATTTGGCCAGATATTTATTCTCTATTCTACAACATGAAATTGAAGAATGAATGAGTCAAGTTTAAAAAATTTGACTCTTCATAAATTGTGGCAAAATTTTAACAAGTTGTACACAATTAATTATTACAGAAAATGAAATAGTAGTGGCATTTAGAATTGCACACTTTCCTAGTCTATTTTTGTTTGGGGTTCATTTCTTTCACTTTTTTGACCAATTTATTTTTTCACCCTTTGATTTTTCTTTTAGGGTATACCCTCTTTACATTTTTAAATTTTTTTGATTTTTTGATTTTTTGATAATATGGAACAACTTTTGCAACAAGAAAAAGGTTTGAACATATTGCATAGTTCGACAAGTCAATCATGAAAAATGATACCTATTGGTATAGGAGTCTAACACTGGCTCCACTTGGGGATGGCTTTTCCTGGTGAAAAGTCAAGAACAACAGGTCAGATGCCTTAAAATCCCTTTAACTGAACCATGAAATCTTCTTTTTCTGGTGGCTTTATTGTATATATGATAGTAAAACTTCTGAAGCTTAGGGCCTTCACTTTGGGCTTCAACTTCAGCAAATTACCATCCAATAAAAACTGATGCATTTAGAAAGGATATGATATATACATGTCAAAAATTAGAATATCCTAATAGATAGGATCAAAGTAGTGTTTTAACATCCAACCATTAACTGGCCCTTCCTCAGCTTTTGAACCATCCAAATTTCTCAAAAAATATGTGTTATTTCCGTGTAAAGCATGAATGATGTAAGGTCCTTTCCATAAGAAATCAAATTTCCCATGTTTTCCTTTATCTTCCCTTCTGGAATCCCATCTTAAAACTTTGTCTTCCAGTTGAAAATCTTCTTCTTTAGTCCTTTTGTCAAACATCTTCTTTATTTTTCCTACAAAACTTGGGATCGTTGATACACTTCTTCTCTGGTCTGCTGCAAGTGAATTGTTTGATTTATTCTTCTCTGAATATCATTTGGTTCTACTTGAGCCTCCTGAAGTAACTTCATTACAGGAACTCCTAAAGATGATGGAAATATAGCCTCAATACCATAAACTAATTCATATGGACTGGTCCCAATTGATTTTTTGGTAGTAAGTTTGTCTGCCCACAATGCATTGGTAAGTTTCTTATGCCAATTGTTCTTATTTTCTTCCAATAAATTTTTAATGATATTAATGAGACTTTTATTGGAATATTCAGCTAGTCCATTACCCTGAGGATAATAGGCTGTGGAATGGCCTAAAGTGATGTGATATTTATTGCAGAAACTAATCATTTTCTTAGACTTGAAAGCATCAACATTATCAGTTATAATTTTCTCAGGACAACCAAATCTTGATAGTATATTGGTTTTTAAGAATCATATGATTACAGAATCATTGGCTTGTCTGGATGGGATTGCTTCAATCCATTTAGTAAAGTAATTTGTGGCAGTGAGGATCCATCTATGTTGGCTAGAAGAAGGAGGATGGATTTCACCAATAAAATCCAGGCCCCATTGTTGAAAGGGTTTGTCGGTGGAAATTGGTTTCAATGGTAAAGGTAATAATTTTTTCTTGCCTTCAAAGATCTGACACTTATGGCAAGCAGTTACAAATTTGTTTACATCTGAAAATAAGGTTGGCCAGTAAAAACCAACCCTTAAGATATTATTTGCAGTTGACTTCCAGTAGAGGTGTCCACCACAATCTCCTGCATGGAATTCATTGAGAACCTTATCAGCTTCATCTTTTAATAAAAAATTTAATAGAATCCCATCATGATTCTTCCAAAAAAGTACATTATCTAAAATACAATACTTTAAATATGTCATTTTCAAAAACATTTTTTTCATTCTGGATAACCCTGGAGGAGATTGCAGGTTTAATAAAACATAAATAATATCAGTGTACCAAGGTGAGTCTAAAAAGGCCTGACTGATTTGTGGAGTCGCCATCTCCTGTTCATCATCCAGTTCATTAATATTCAAGGCTTGGCAATTTGTTTTAGTCATGAGTTGAGCCAAACCTTGTCCTTTTATGAGTTTTGTAGGTCTTATTTCAATATCGTATTCTAAAATGGTAGCTATCCATTTACCTCTTTCTCCTTCAATTCCATCTTGAGTTAAGATGTATTTAACGACAACATTAGTTACATAAGCTATCACATGAGAATACAATATATAAATTCTAAAATATTTAATTGCTTTCACAAGTGCAAAAGCTTGTTTATCCATGATATTGTATTTGAATGATGCATCTCTAAGTTCTTTACTAAAAAAGGCTATAGGTTTTTCACATCCTTGATCATCCTTTTGTAATAAAACATCTGCAACTGTATGTTCAGAAGCAAATGAAAAAATTATGAAATCTCTATCAAATTTTGGACTGGTAAGAACTGGTGTTCTGGTCAAAGCCATCTTAATTTCTTCAAATGATTGCTTGGCTTCTACTGTCCACTTAATACTTGAATCCTTTCTTAACATGTTAGTAAGCAGTCTAAGTAATTCAGCTAAACTAGAAATGAATCTTCTAAAAAAATTGATCTTTCCTATGAAAGCTTGAAGTTCTTTAATATTCCTGGGATGAGGTATCTGCAAAATGGCTTGTATTCTTTCAAGATCAATTCTAATGCCATATTTTGAAATGATATGACCTATGAATTTACCTTCTTCAAGACCAAACAATGATTTTTTAGGATTCAAAGAAATACCACATTTTCTGCATTTTATAAACACCTGTCTAAGATGGTCTAAATGTTGTTTATCTGTCTTGGAAAAAACAGTCAAATAATCCAGATATATGACCAGAAAATCATGAATTTCTTTGGCAAAAGCAATATCCATTGCTCTTTGGAAGGTCGCTCCTGCATTTTTGAGTCCAAAAGGCATCTTAACGCATTTGAAAGTACCCCATGGTGTTGTAAAAGCTGTTGTTTCTTGATCATCGGGATGAACTAGAATCTAGTTGTATCCTGAGAATCCATCCAGAAGAGAAATCCTTGAAGAACCTACTACCCTTTGTAAGATATGGTCCATTTTAGGCAAAGGATAGTTATCTTTTAACGAAAATTTGTTTAAATTTCTCAAATCAACACATAGTCTAATTTCTCCAGTCTTTTTCCTTATTGGTACCAAATTAGAAACCCATTCAGAAAACCTAATAGGAGCAATTATTCCTGCTTCGTACATTCTTTTAATTTCTTTCTCAATTGAAGGTAGTAGCATAGGTTTGATTCTTCTAAGTTTATGTTTAAATGGTTTTTGATCTGGTTTCAAAGGTATTGTATGTTGAATTATTGATGTATCATATGATTTCATATCTTCATAACTCCAAGCAAAAACATCTTGGAATTCTTTTAAAAGTTCAATATATTTAACTTTTTTATCCGCTGGCAGAGATTTAGATAACTTAACCATCTTAGGATTTCCTTCAGTTCCCAAGTTGTATTCTTCAATATCATCTTTTAACGGTTCCATTTTGGGTTTGAGTGGAATGTCATTAGAGTCAAAAAGATCTTCCAAAGGAGTTAATCCTTTAGGTAAATGATTATCTTTCAGATTAATAATTTCAGATTCATCTTCTATAATCTCATCGTCTTCCATTTGTCTCAGATCCTACATATCTTTTTTCGTGAATTTAGTTGGGTGAAGTATGTGAATTGCAGTCTCTTCTGAAATATCTATTTCTTGTTCATCTATTTTGATAGGATTCATTGATTGTTGTGTCTTCATCTATTCTAATGTTAGAGAATTCATTTTCTAAGGTCAAAAAATGATTTATCTGATTATTATTTACAAACACTTTCCAATTCATAAGATTATCCAGTATAGCAGGTCTATGTCTAATCTGAGCTATGAACTGATGATTAGGTCGAAAAGGTAATTTACAAGTGCTAGCGAACATTGCAATACTATGAGCATGCAAATTTTGTTTTCTAGGAATTTTGGCAAGCTGAGCCTGTAGAAAAGTATTGAGAATTTATACAACTATTTCTCTGTATTCTCTCAACCTAGGGTCTTTTGTCGAACATTCACCATTGATCTATTGAATAATTAACTCAGAGTCTCCTATGATTGATACTCTAATTGCTCCTAATTTTTTGACATGTTTAAGCCCTAGCAAAAGAGCCTCATATTCTGCCATATTATTAGTGCATCTAAAGTTCAATCTATAAGCATGGCCTTCAGCATGATCATTTTCAACGTAGTGTATCCAAATTCCAGCTCCTGCTCCTAACTTATTTACTGAACCATCAAATTCTAAATTCCAAAGAATTTCATGTTCATAATCTTCATCGACTGTTTTAAAAACTTTCTTAGTGGGGACAACTGGTTTTTCAATTTTTTCTAGTATTTCTTGAATGTCTAACGTTTCTTTGTTTTCCAAAATTTCTTCAATTTGGACAGTAGATTTATTTGTAGTTTCTATTTCAGGTGCTTCTAATTCAGTAGAAAGGTCAAATTCAACATTATAAAGGATGAATGAGTCCATATCAGAATGTACAGAGTAGATGGGGAAGTTTTCAGGTTTCTCCTGACTACTAACTAAATATTTCATCAAGGTTTCTCTGTATAGTCTTTTAGGTTGACCGAATACTAAAATAGTAGCATATGACATATCTAGTTGAAGAGATCCTCTGAGTTTGGCACCCCAGGATCTGGACAACAACATACCATATTTGGAAGGAATATCTGCTACTACTATATCCATCAGAATAGATTTCGTAGGGTATTGTACCAAAGTAACACACAAATCTTTAATCAAACCTAAACATCTTACCTGAATTGAATCAAAAGAAAAGAGATCTTTATATGGTCTAGTAATGTCTAGGTTTAATCTTTCCATCACAGCCTTGGGCATTAAATTGTGAGATGCTCCAGAATCAAGCATGGAATTATGAAGTATTTTGTCATGTACATTCAAACTCACATAAAATGGAGGAGTTCCTCCACTTTCTGGTTTTCCATTTACTTCAGGGCCAAAAAGTAATTTGGGTTGATCATCAAAAACATTTACTGAATCATCCATTCCAGTAATGTTAAGGGATCTATTGATTTGGCTTCTATAGACATCATGTTTAGCTAATTCTGCCAATGGAACAACTATCTTTAATTTTCCTATTTCAGCTTCTAGATTGAAAATTTTTTCTGTTTGAGCTCTAGTATTTTGAAAAGTTGGATTTTCTCTATTTTTTGCGTTTCCTGTGTTTTTCTCTTTTTCAATAGTGGGATTATGAGTTGAAGGTGTATCTGAATTAACTTCTGCTGGTTCTTCTACGTTTCCGGTAGGAGGAGAAGTATTGGAAAGTTGTTTATTATTCAGTTGATTATCAGACACATCTTCAATTATTGGGTTAGCGGGGTTAGGACTTGCTCTAGAAAGTATTTGTACAAGAGGAGTGTTAGTTTTACCTTTGATGTTTTGTTTTACTGCTTTCTGTTCGCTATTTTCTGGCATGTCAATCCGTCTACTTCTCAAATTGTATTTTTTATGAACTTCATAAATTGTTGAGTCATATCCTTCTTTAAAATCAAAAGTTTCTCCTGAATGAGTTTGAAATGTTTCAAGAATGTGATTTTCTTGATCATCTTGAGATAGGAAAACTTATGGTTCACTCTTGTTTTCAGTCAAGTTATTTATTTCAACATCCTTGGTTGGTTCCTTAGAAGATGAACCTTCAACGAAATTTTCCTGGAATGGTGGCCTGATGTTTTGGTCAGGAACATTTTTTCCAGTATTTTGGTTTTGATTTCTTCTGAAGTTTGGCTTTCTAACAGCATTTTGACCATCACCGAAAGGCTTCCTTTCGATTGTCTCTAATCTGTCTCCCAGTCTTTCCATCCCTTTAATAATTGCATCCAACTTTCTTTCAAAAGCTGAAGGCTCTTCGCTTATAGGCATCCTTCTTTCAGCTCTAGCTCTAGCTTGTTTTTCTATTAGGTTAGCTTCAACACTAACAACTATGATTTTCATATCTTCTAGAGTTTGAGGAGCTCTTTCCCTAAGTGAATATTCTATGTTAGAATCAAACTCATCAGGGAATTTAACCAATACTGAATCCGGAGGAGGTTTAAGGTTTTGGGGAACAGCATTGTAAGCTTCGTTAAATCTAATGATATAATCTTGCACTACTTCATTGGGTCCTCTTTTCAATTTTCCAAAGTCTGATAGGATTTGAAGAGGATCTTTATTATTTTCCCATATATTTAAAAATAATCTATAAAGGGCTGGTAAGTCAGCAACATTGTTTGGAGCAAGAGCCCTAAACCATGTCCTGACTTCTCCAGTAAGACTCTGGACGAAAATGCTCATTTGTACATCATCAGCGTCTATTTCATAAAATTCAAAGTAATCTGTCATCCTTTTGGTATGTTGTTGAGGAGTGTAAGTACCAGAGCCATCAAAAGGGGTGATTTTACTCTGATAGTCTTGAGGCAAAGTAGCAGGGTTGCCTGGCAACCTTAACGAAGCATATCTGTTGGCCATCGGAAGGTGTAATGGAATAACAGGTGATGATGGTATGGAAGTAGTGGGTGGAGGGGAAGAAGAGGTTGCTTGTGCTTGAGAAATTTGAGGAAAAACAGATGAAATAGGGGAAGCTGAAGTAATCACAGAAGAGTTTGAAAGCTCTTCAAAGGTCAGCTCAGATTGAATGGAATTTTGTAAATGCTTGTCAATATGTGAAGTGATAAACTCAAATTGCAAATCTTCAAGAAATAATGGATTAGGAACCAGATTGGACAACTCGGATTTAGAAAAATTTATGAATAGAGAAGTTTCAAAATGTTCATCAAATGGTTTGTCTTCAAGATACACAAACTTCACAGGACAAGAGTTTGATCTAAAAAGAGGTCGAGAACTTCCAGAACTTTCTTGACTCTCTTATCTTCTCAGAATTCTAGGAATCAGATTTGGATTCTCAAATATCGGTGGTGGGTTAGGGTCAGGATTTGACCTGATATAATGAGTCCTTTCTGAAGCCAGTTTTCTGGATTTTATATTTTTGGTTTTTTGTTTTAAATTAAATGAAAGTACAACTTCGACAAACTCTTCAAGAAATTTAATATTTTGGGTTAAAATTTTCTCAAAGATTTATTGAACTAGAGAAACTGATTAAATGTCTAAAACCAAAGCTCAGTCTATAAACTAGACCGGAGATTAACTGAAGTAGCATTTATTTACTATGCAATTCCAGAGCAAAATCATTTCAAAGGCTACCTGGCTAATCTTCAGACTCCGTCTATAGTTTATAAGTCAAACAATAGTAAAAATGATTCATGTCCCCAGTGGAGTCGCCACTATGTTATCACTTAGATTTTCCTTGAAGTTGTTGGAAGAGGAAAGGGGTCCGAGGTTACCACAAACCAACCTTCAGGTATAGAATCTAGCCAATCTGTACCCAGAGAGGGCTCTCTCTATAAAATTTAGCTTTGTTTTTGAAAATATTAGGCTAGTTATAAAGTCCAAGGGTTTTGATTTTGTTTGAGTTGATGGAATTATTTAGCTGAGATTAAGATAAAATAGTTTCAGTCCATTGGGCTAATGGAGTCAAAGGATTGGTTGCACTGGCTTAAGTTTTTTAACAAAATATGGTTTATCAGGGCAAGATAATCAAACTAGAAACAATTATAGATCTAAAGTGAGTGAAATGGAATTCAAAAGAATGAAAGGCAATAAAGAATATTTCAACACATTCAAGAGAAGAGAAATAAATTGATTATCAATAAAAAGCAGTTAAGTATTCTTTACTAAATAACCAAAGATGTATAAACTAGACAAACATGAGCAATTAAGAATTCACTGTTTAGACTAGTTTTAGAAGAAAACATTTAGAATAATAACGATTGAAATCAGATTACACCTAACTACTTTCTGATTTAATCCTTTTCGTTAAATATTAAGATAATGAAACACTGATGATACTGTAAACAAATATAACACTTCAAAACATGGGATAGGGATGACTTATTGATCCTTCATTTGACGCATGAATCCTGCGAAAAGTCTTCTGCCTCAATTCCTTGTTAGTTTTGCCAGGAAAAATTTCTCCAAAGCTCTTTATTCCAAAATATTCAATGTTACATCAGAGTATAAGAATCCACCCTCAATAATCCGATTGAGGGCTTATTTATACAAAAAATCATACAAAATATCTCTTAACAAAATGAGATATAATCTACGATGACTCAAAAATAAGTTACAATAAAAATAGAGACAAAAGGTCTCGTAGATAAGACAAAAAGAAACGGATGTTGTGCTGTTTCCTCCTTTTGAGATTGTGCTGGAGGCAGGACCTATATTTTGGCTCATTGTTGTCCTCTTCAGTAATTTTTTTCTAACTACCTTGCTTCACTGATACTCTTTGTTCTTACTGATACACTTTTAACTAAAGCGATACTCTTTGACCTTTGTTTATCCCTTTATCCTTTATACTGTAGTAAATAGGCAAAATTTTATATAAGGATAAATTTTACAAAAGTTCCAACAGATCTTCCCACCATTTATCTTCTGCTATTTTGGTCCGTTGAAGCTTCCTCAATGTTTCATCAACCTCGGTATATCTGAATAAATTAGGCTAATTTGGAAAAAAATGTTTTACTTCATGTTCAAGATAAAAAAAATTCTCTAATCTGTCATGAAGATTCCTTCCTGTAGGTAATGTTGCTTCTGATGAAATGGTTGAGGAAATGGCTTGATTGTGAGCATGTATGTCCAATTTCTTAACATAACTTTCTAGGTCCATTATTTTATCTTCTTAAACCATAGGGTTGGGCAACCCTTTATTCAATAAAACATTAAACCTTTCTCTGAAAGCAATGATTTCTCCTTGCATGTGAAAGCATCTTCGTTCTAAATTTTGCATAAGAGTTCTTTTAGTAAAAACTCTTTTTATCTCTAAGATTGTTGCAGTTCTGTCCTGAATACCCTGATCTGCAAATTGTTGCCTGGTTTGGGAGTTTAGAAATTGTATGAGCTGATTGGCTTCCTCAGGCCTATTTCCTAATTCTGCTCGTGTGTTTTCAACTTCATATAGAGCTACTTTGACCAAATCATTCTACTCGTATATTATCTGAATTGAAGACCAAATATATTTTATTGACTTGATAATATTATCCCAGAGAATGTCATTTATTTATCTTAAAGGTTTCTCTAATGTGAGTTCCTTTTCCAAAGCTTTAACCAATTTTTCCAACTTTTTGACTTCTCTTGTTTTGTCAGCAACAATCATTTTTGAGAGATCATATCTCTATTCCAAATTAATAAGATGTAACTTTGTGTGCTGAAGTTCTGTTACTTGAAGTTTCAAGTCATTCATTGAATTTATTAATTCTTCTGTACTCAAATTTGAAGTATTTACCTGTGATGGCCCTGTTGGTTGACCTGTTGGCTAACTTGTTGTACCTGTGATAACCTCTGCTGTAGATACTGGAATACTGGACTGATTTTCTTTTAATGCTTGTTCAAGATCTTTTTCTGTTTCAGTGATTTGTTCATTCAACCTCAAAAGCAAGTCCATCATTTCTTCTTCAGAATTCTTCTTTATTACTTCTTCAGTTTGAGGATGTCTTGAAGCTGGAAATTTCAATTGCTTTCTCAAAGCTGCAATGTCATCATCTTTTTTCTTGATTAGAGCTTCTATACCTTTGACATCCTTTGGATTGTGACCTAATCCAATAATTATTTCCTCTAATGTTTTTATCCTGTTGTCTTTGGCTTGAGAATAAGCCTTTTCAAGATGTAATTGTGTACTAGTGTTCTCCAACGAATCCTGTAACCTGTGAGCTGCCATTGCCTTATCAATGAAAGTAGAATAGATCATTTCACCAGTCTGCTTATGTAATTCAATTTGATCTAAAGGATGGATATCCTTTGCTAGGAATTCAAAGTTTGTCCTAATATAATTAGCAGTTGTTTGGGGTTGCTGCACTTTGGGTTTGAAGTGACTCATTATCATTATGCCTTGCTGAATGTCATAAGCTGACATCAATCTTTCTTGATTCTTAGGAGCCATCTTCAAATATTGATTATAAACCTGGATTCTTAAAGGATCTTTCTTGGCTTTTATATTGATAAATGTCTTCTTTATATCTCCTGCATCTTTAACTGGTCTTTTGAAAGAAGATATTTCAACACTCAGTTTCTTTTGTAGCTCTTTCCTTTGTGAAGTAGTGGATGCTCCACTGACTGTACCTGTGTGTTGACTACCCAATTGTTCTGGTCCTTGACTATCAAGGATTTCATCAATAGATTCTACTTCTGGAGGAGTATTCAATTTCTGTCTCTTGGCCTGAGGCTGTTGTGAAGATCCAGTGAGAGGGGTAGCAGCTTCAGCATCTCTCTTTTTTCCATTTTCCACATTTAATGGAGTCTGTAAAATTGACATTTCTACTGGATTGGTTTGAACAGAAGAAACCTGTACTTGATCATGTCCCTTGGAAGTTTGAGGTTTTTCTGTCATAGTGAATGTTTCTTTAACTTGTGTATCAACTTCTTTCTCTTTTCCTTTTGATTCTATTGCTATTGTACTAATCTCATGCAAATGTTGCTATGAAGTTCCTGCTAAAGAAGGTCCTTCTGTCTATACTAGTGTTGAAGCCCATTATTGAAGATATCATGTTTAAAATAATTCTGCCCTCATCAGTAAAAAAGGTATGACCATAAGGGGGAGGGCCTTTAGGCTGATGCTGTGGTAGCATAAAATTCTGGCCAAGACGGTTTAACTCTTCATGGGATAATTTGGTAGATTTCTCCAATAATTCATACATGGACAGGGGAGTGAGGGCTTGACCAGGTTGGAAATGTAGCATCTCATTTATTGACTGAGCAGTTATTGGGAAGAGGACATATTGACTTGGGGATAAGACTGCTCTTTGGTTAGGATCATAGTTGGCATGGCAAAAATGGATGATTTCAGGAAAAATACAAACTGCTGGGAGAAAGTACATGGGAATATTAGATTCCCAAAGTGAAATCATGTCGGAATCATTCAAATAATTGTCTCTGCAGTGGAAAAATATTCGAAGAGGATTCTCACTGAGACCCATGTCTTTAACTTGAAAATCCATATCGGCGAAAGGTAAATAATCCAAGTCTTTATGAGGGGCACTCAAAGGTGCTATGTTTAAAGTGAAAGGAACTTCCATTTTTGGTTCTTGTGGATTCAAAAATGGAAATTCAGCTTATGGTGAAAATTTGAGAAAAATTACAGGTTCTTGGGGATGCAATTTGAAATTATGGGAAAATAGAAGACTCAAATAAACTCTGTAGCAGTCTTTGGTGTGGAATTTTAAAATGAAAGCTAGGATTTCATAGAGTCTAAATGAGAAATGGGGTAAATACCTGTTTTTAGGAGATGAACTATGTTTAAATAGGTATAGGCTGCGGCGCATGAATGCTAGCTTACTGGTATGGCAGTGGTCTTCAGCAAAATTCAGTTAATGGTACTTGACAATTGATTTTTTGAAATTCTTTGCATGGAGGGCGAAGTCATTTTCTGCGTACAAAATGATGAAAAAGATGCGGATTTTTGATTTATTCAGAAAGTCAAAAAGGGTGGCGAATTTTTTATTATTTTAATAAATGACATCAGCATGTACGGGATTGGTCAAAGGGAACGAGCGGTAAAATGGTTTTGATCGCAATGCTTATGAGGGAAGGTGGTTTTGGGCGGAAAGGCAGCGATGCGATACAACGATTGAAACGTAGCCAGGCACTATTTAGAATACCGTCGGTCCATCACGCATTATCTTTCATATGCAGATGGCCAGCCAAATTGATAATGACCGTAGATCTTCGACGGGTAAATCAGACGGTTGACGGGACAGGGAGATGGCTGAGTTTTAATGGCGCGGGCCCAACGTAGTTAATAATTAAATAAACTCATCGGGCGGGATTTGATTGGCTGGGGTCGGTTATTAACTAATCGTAAGGATTAATTAATCCCTTTCACAATGGATGGTCGAGCAACATTTTTTTTTATTTTAAACACATATAAATATATGTTTAAATGATTTTTATTATATGATAATTAAATCAACGTGACTTATTTACCGTAGGGGGCAGAAATAAAGTTAAGGTTATTTTTTAGCCAAAAGGGGGTATAACATGGGTTTTTTGATTTGAATAAATGGGAATTAAATACTTTTGACTAAAAGTTTATAATACATGGGTTTTTTGGGATATTATATAAAAGGAATTATATAAAATAGGAGAAGGTCATTTCTATAAGGAGTTAATAAATAAAATCAATGTTAATATGATAAAGGGACAATGTAAACTCAAAATTCATTAATATAACTAAGCAAGTGAAGATTTACCAGCAAATTGCATTATAACAACTTCATCACTTAGACTTAGAATAAAAAAGTGATTTTGAGGGTTTTTATGAATTATTGCATGATTTTCCTAAGTAAAATGGGATTTTACTTAAGAAAGAATCTTTTGAAGTAAATGAGTGTGATGATGAATGGTTTTAAGTACTTAGGTTTTTTCCAATTATTGGGCTGAGGGTCCAGTCCCTCCAAAAGTCAAGGAAATTCCTTGAGCCCCTTTAATTTTCAAATACCTTAGTGCTTAGGGAAATTAGTGAATTCTTTAAGGGAAAAATGAAGGGGAAGTTAATAATCTTGACTTTGCTTTGCTCTGAATTTTTCCCAATGTAGTATCTGCATTTACACTTGTGATGAAAGTAAAATTGAACACATTTAGAACCATCATTCATCACATGTAATTCTGCAACAACATCTACCTACCCTATCTACTTTACTCTACCATTTTTTCTTCTTTAATAGGGTGCACTTAGACTAGCAAACCCTTATCAATCTTCTTTTTCTTTTACATGGAAAACCTACCTAAGTCTACACTTATTACATCCAAGGGCTCAAATTAAACTGTTGAGCACCTTTTATTAACTCTACCTATCTAGTTATCTGCCAAGATTAAACTGTTTGGCCAGATATTTATTCTCTATTCTACAACATGAAATTGAAGAATGAATGAGTCAAGTTTAAACAGTTTGACTCTTCATAAATTGTGGCAAAAGTTTAACAAGCTGCACACAATTGCTTATTACAGAAAATGAAATAGTAGTGGCATTTAGACTTGCACACTTTCCTAGTCTATTTTTGTTTGGGGTTCATTTCTTTCACTTTTTTGACCAATTTATTTTTTCACCCTTTGATTTTTCTTTTAGGGTATACCCTCTTTACATTTTTTAAATTTTTTGATAATATGGAACAACTTTTGCAACAAGAAAAAGGTTTGAACATATTGCATAGTTCGACAAGTCAATCATGAAAAATGATACCTATTGGTATGGGAGTCTAACACCAGGAACTGGAGCATTTTGAGAGAGCGATCGAGTAATGAAAAGGCTGTACTAGAAGCCAAAGAGAAAGGAAATTGATGAATGGTTTGAATAACAAGTTCATAAATTTTCCTTAAAAGAAAACTGTAGTAATAGGTTGACCGCCGAAGAGTGGAAGAATAAGTACATTTTCATAGAGATCTATGAGATCTTCTTTGCAAAAATTGATATCGAGCTCCAGGAGTGGCTCGTAAGACTGATAGAGTTCTAGAAGTGTTGGAAGGACAAGCGGATCACATAGTGGACCCGCGAACTAATCGAACAGCTAGAAAATACTGATAACACCATCACTCTCACAGTGGACCATTGGGTGGATAGCCTGTTAGGGGAATTTGTGAAAGAATTCCATTCATCAGTTTGTATCCTACTCTGAAGTAGAGAGAAGATTCTTCATGGGGTTCTGTGGTAATTTTTTGAAGATGTTTCCATTGTTGATCAAGAAATTATTATGCGAAAAGAGTATTCTGTGTAGCTATACCGAGTGAATGACCTATGATCAGGAAGGAAGCACAACATGGAGTGGCAAGTACTATAGGGCCAACCTAGAGGGAGATCGATTGGTCTACAGTCCAGTAAGGGAAGTAGCTTCGCAGAGTCCTCCAGCCACACTACTTTCAAATCAACCTAGAGGTAAGAATTCACTGACCCCTCCGCTACCGGAAGACGAAATGGTTGCGCACATGAAATTTCCGACCTTTAAGGGTGTGGGGGATGAAGACATGGATCAGTTCTGGTTTGTCAGAGGATCGGTATGGACTATGCAGAATGTGGCTGGTGATGCAGTGAAAAGGGCACAAATTTCCCTTGCTTTCGAAGGATGAGATTTGGACTGGTACATGGGATACATCGGCCAAACGCAAATGAAACCATTGAAGAGATTAAGAATGCCCTGAAACAGTAGTTCAGAAAACCTAAGTCCTACTCCCAAATCATGGTTGATCTAAAGGATTTCAAGCAAGGACCTTCTAAATCTGTGTGGGAGGTCGATCAACGAATAAAGAAGGTGATCAAAGAAGCGGGATTCCAAGATGATGACAGATAGCACATAGAATGGTTTATTTCTATATTGTTGCCTCACCTGCGTGTACCTATGGGGCACCAAACTTTAGAATCGTAGGAGAAGGCCTTGGAAGGTGCCAAGAAGTTAGAAGCTACACATCAAGACAAGACTTAGTTGAGCATCCAACAGATCCAGGGATAGCTGGAAGCGATGCATGTAGAGATCCAGAACCTGCGAAAGAAACGAGGGGCAAAGGATAGCCCCGAAATATGGTGCATACGATGCCTGGTGAATGGCCATACCAAGGATAACTATCATATATTAGAAGATTATGTGTAGGCTAGGGGACCTAGCCCATTGCGCCCTAGGGAAGCTATGGGTCCTAGTGGGCCAGTGCTCTGGTGCGATGATTGTCTCATCACAGGGCTGCACGATACTAACCACTCTCCCCACCTTGCTGCATACGTTCCAAAGGTAAAGCAGCAATGGTGTAGGTTCTACAGATCAGTGGGACATGACAAACAGAACTGCTGGACATATGATTTGATGATTGATCGAGGAAAATTATACAGAATCCAATCAAACCCTGCGTCACCAAGGACCCCTGTAGGTATAGGCGGCTCCCCATCAAGGGGTAGGGGAGGAGAACGCGGTGGAAGTACAGGACGGGGATGAGGTGAGCTAATATGCTATCACAGCTCGCAAGGACTTGCTGAGACAGAGGCAACTACTGCTTAGCCACCTGCGAACCTCAAGTTAGATGAGGAGATTGAGCCCTTTTTGTAGGCATGTATGAAACTGCTGCGCAACCCAAAGGCTATGGAGAACCTTCAGGCATTAATATTTATCTGTGCATCATGACCCAATCTAACCCCAGAATTCAATGATGTACACAAGCTATACAGGTATAAGAAACGCACTTGAAGAGAGATGCGGTTGTTTGTGCAGATCGGTGACTACGAAATGAGCTAGGCTATTTTTGACCTAGAGTCGGATGCGAACGTGCTACCTAAGTAGAATTGGCAATGAATGGGAGAGGCTAAGTTGGAATGGTCCACGATTTAGCTGTGCATGGAAAATCAATAGAAAATCATCCTACTAGGAAGGTTGCCTAAAATTGCGGTGGATATCGTAGGAGTAAAAGCCTGAGTAGACTTTGAAGTGATAGAAATTGTAGAAGATGTGGACCCCTACCCTGTGCTCTTGGGATTGGACTGAGCCATAGATATGGGTAGTATCATCAACCTCAAAAAGAGAAGCATGGTGTTTGAGAATAATAAAACAAGGGTGATAGTACCATTAGGTCCCGCGGAAGGTGAACAATATACAGAGCCGGTGTGCGATGAAGAGGAGATGGACCACATTTACAAGTTGACTGCGCGGGATGAAGATTGGATCAACCCCACGGTGGAAGGCGTACTCTACTAGGAAAAGGATAGTGAATTCTTATCTTATTCTGAAGGGGAGATAGATAATTGGAAAAATCAGTTGCATGATATCTTAGCGCTGTAATGTCTCGAGTCTCCAGGGACTTCCACTGCATTTCCTCAGAGGTAAGAGACCTACCCGACTATGATGGTTCTGGTAACATTAGGGAACTTTTGCGAACATTCGAATCTGCGGTTCCCAGAGAATGGAGGATATGGGCCCTTAATCCAGTGATGCGTGAAACGCCTGAAAGATGGTGGGAGACACACAAAGGGCATTCCAAGAATGGGAGGACTGTTGGGACATGATGATCCTCCGATTTGAGTCTCCAGTAAGGGTGCAGGTCGAGATTTTCCTTGGCCCAGGGGACCCGCGCAAACACTTGCTGGCCTGGATCAAGGCATGGGGTGACCGGGCTATGGAAGAATGGGTTCACTTGTTCATTCACGCGTTAGGTCCCATCCTGACCATGTGGTACCTGGATGCAGAGCTACATCAACGTACTCACCACTGGGAAAATCTAAGGGATGATTTCAAAGGGACATTTGGACTCATAGGGGGGTCAGAAGCACAGGTAGTGGTTGCAGTGTTTAAAGAATTCATCCAGAAGTTCCTAGAAGTATACTTTGATGATTGGATAGTCTTCGGCCTAATGAAGGTGCACGTATCTAACTTGTGCATGATGTTGTATACCTGCTGAAAGCACCATATTTCCTTAAATACCAAGAAGTGTATCTTATGTGTACCCTTTGGTATCTTGCTCGGCCATATAGTTTGTCAACAAGGGCTGATGGTAGACCCTACCAAAATTGCAGTAATCATCAACTTGCCAGTACCAAAAATGGATAAACAGCTGCATTTGATCCTTGGGTACATAGGCTACTACCAAAAATTCATTCAACGCTACGCACTGATCACAGCCCCTATGGAAAAATTTCTCAAAAAATATGTTTCATTCTTTTGGGATGACGAGTGTCAAAAAAGCTTTGAGTTACTTAAAGAAAACATGGTCTCAGCACCTACTCTCATTTTTCCTGATTGGGAGAAGGTCTTTCATGTCCACGTCGATGCATTGGGAATAGCTCTCGGAGCTATCCTTACGTAGCCAGGAGAAGGAGACATTGATCATCCGGTTTCCTTTTCCAGTTGGAAACTCTCGGGCGCTGAACGTAATTACTCCACTACCGGGTGGGAGGGGTTGGCCATGGTGTACACTTTGCAAAAATATCAGCATTGATTATTAGGAGGACACTTCAAAATGTTTACAGACCATTTAGCCTTGAAGTACCTGGTAAATAAGCCCTTTTTTTTTTGGGGGGGGGGGGAATCTACCGATGGTTACTGTTATTTCAGGAGCATGACTTTGAAATCGTCGTTAAGCCAGGAAAGCTGAATGCTAGGCCAGATCACCTCTCATGAATAGAGAGTGGTGAAGAGACAACCAACCTAGAAGACAAATTACTGAATACGCATTTGTTTACTATTAAGTGTTGGGTGTTGAGCCTGATTATCTTGTTTATTTTGTTTCACATCATTGTACCCCTTTACTTTATGGAGCCCTCCCCTGGTGGGGGGTTTCAGGAGCAGCGCACCTGAAGCTAAAAAAAAATGTAAAATTGACTTGTAAAATTATAGTAATTTCTAGTCAATCTGGGCCATTCATTAAGTGGATGATCTGATGGTAGAAGTTATGTTTAGTTTATGGTTTTTGGCCCTAGAAGGCAACCCCTCGCTTGTATGAGGGTATTGTATTACTACTATGTATTTTACGTGTATTTTTGGAGCGAGAAACAGATAGGGATACTGTGAGAGAGAACAGGGGATATTACAGTGGATCTAATGTAGGTTGTGTCTCTTCATTTTGCTAGATAATAGAAAGGAAGTGTTGAAACCTTAGTTAAACTGAGAGGGGGGGCTGAATCAGTTTAACACCTTCAAGAATTTTTTAAAAACTTTCTAATTAAAATTATTTACAATTTATCTTTCATGATCAATTTTATATGGAACCAAACTTATATGTGCAGAAATGTTAAGATAATGTAACAGCAGAATTATGATAAGAGCAGTAAGTATTAAGCAGACTGAATAACCATATCAACACATAGGCATCACACACAGAGACCACAGATATACATGGAAACCCATAAAGGGAGAAAACCACATCTTATTATTGTTGTGATGTAAGGGAAATCTCCAACTCCCTCTCACCACTGGTTTTCTGTAAGCACCAACCTACAGGAGGCTCCAACCTCAAATTCTACAAGCTACAACTTGTAAGGAAGCTTCAACTCCCTCTTTTTCGTAAAGAAACATTTGTTGATTTACCTTGGATATCAGCTCTGTTCTGTACCTTTGATTTCTTTTACTGTACTCCAATCTTCATATCTTCTTAATTATTTATTTTTCTTCAATTCTGCATTCTCTTCTCTTTTATCAATTTACTCAGAGAAATGTAACATTTCAACTTTACAGTGGGATTTTATCTTTCTTCAGAGACTTTCCAATTACATCACAAACAATATAAAGAGTTAAAAATTTCATTCACTTATAGTATATATTTCGAATAACACTCCTCTCTTTCTCTTTTTCTTACTCATTCATCCAACCTCACTCTCTTTTTCGTTTTCTCTTTTATTCAGTTCCCCGTTCATTGCAGTTATATAACTACTGTATGTACAACTTCCTTTTAATCAAACATAAAATAACTCTCAGCGTTTTTATAAAAACCCTTTTAAAAACACAGATATATCAGTACTCACCACATTTATCATGAACCATCAACAATATAACCTTTGGTTTTGTATTTACAAGAAACACTTTGACTCATTAATAAAACAAATATCTGCTCCCCAATCAAAAGTTTTATAACCTTCTTAATACACCTTGGGTTTTATATTGACGAACAATAAAAGCTAATCTCTGATAGATTTGGGCCCCACAGGTCTATAAACCCTTCTGCTCTATTTTCCGATGTGCTTAATCACAACTTGAATACTCCCGATGCGATGAATTACTATTCCTTATTTTGCCGATGCGATGTATTATTGTTCACTCAATTGTGCCAATGCGATGAATGGTTTGCTTTGATGCGGAACTTAAGAATGTATAAATCATAGTTTATAAGCCCATCGGGTCTAGTTCTTCATCGCAATCGCAATATTTTAATATATTTCTCCGATGTTCTACTTCTGTATGATGCGATGAATGGGTTCGGAACTCAAACACACATATGAATTATGACTTATTGATCCATCAGGTCCGCATTTCAATCAGAACTCTTGTCAATATGTTCTGTTGCCAAAAAATTTCTTCGATGTGATCCATGACCTGGGTCCCACCTTATACGACTTTTTTTATTATTTGAATCTGAACAAACCTTTTGTATTCTAAAAATTCGCATTCATAACTATAATGTATATGCCTTGTACTTTAAACAACATCACAAGATTTTATGAAGTATTCAATTCACGGGCCCACATATGTTTAATACACCTTTAATTCATTCAAATGACAATGCCCTTTGAAAATATAAACCTGCATACGAATGCATTATATAGGATTTTATCTTTATATATATATATATATATCAATATATCGCATAGATCAAAAGTCAGACCATGTATTGGACCCACAGCTCAGCATTACGGATTATTTCATATGAAAACTTGATGTGCAATAAATGTATGTCTTACCTTTGCACATAACTTTAATATATCACCTCATATTGAATGCCCTTTGAGATATTGTAAGCCAACTACATTATATGAACACAAAATATAATCTCCGCTAATGAGAACATTAGAACTGAACCCAAGCAATAATTTATATAACTGTTTTCGGGCCCACAACTTTGATTAAACATATATATATATATATATATCTTTTATATATTTCCAATTGCGATTAATAGCAATCACAACTTCCATTGAGTTGTTCCGATGCTCTACTACTTCTCCAATGCGATCAACCATTGTGCCGATGTGATTAGGCTGGAACTCAAACATATAAAATCACAGTCCATAACATATCGGGTTCGCTTCTTTCATCGCAATTGCAATATGTTGTTAAATTGTTCCGCTGTCAACTTTTCTGAAGCGATTGGGTGAGGGTCCCACAATATATTATCTTGGACAATAGAGCGCTACATATAAATGTATATGCTTTGGACCTTTATATATAAGGTGCAACATATGTATCACATTGCATATATATAAGCTTCCGCTTCCGCCTTAATGCAACCTTCAGCTGGGGTAATGATTCTTGGAATTATACTTTGCCGCTTTAGTCTTTAGTGTATCTTCCAGCTGGGCTCTGCCTCTGCCTCCATTGCTCGACCATTTCATCTCTACCTCTACCTTCACTGTGATAATAGCTCTGCCTCTGCCTCCATTGCTTGACCATTTCATCTCTGCCTCTGCCTTCGTTGTGCCTTTGCTTCAACCTCTACTGCTCAACCGTTTCATCTCTTATTCTATATTTGTTGCCTCTGCCTCTGCCTCTGCTGACCTCTTTGCCATCAATAACAACGTTTCCAACAGTCTTCCCCTTTGGCATTGATGGCAATATACTTTCTTTGTTTTCCTTGGAGGACCCTTTCTCCTGTTTCTTTCTCTTCCTCCCCCTTTGACATCAATGGCAAGGGGTTTCTCATCTCTTAGTGTAGATTCTATCCTTCTGATCCTGAGGACCTGTTTCATGCTTCCCTTATTGGCTTATCTCCCCCTGGAATGATATTTTCATTTCTGTTCTCCCCCTGAAAGTGTTCTTTCTCTTCATATCAGAGAGTAGCATCTACAAATACTACCCCTAGTCTATCTCTCAAATATTCAAATGGTTCTCTAGCAAGAGGTTTGGTAAATATATATTCTATTTGTACTTTTGTTGGTACATACTCCAGTTTTACTATATTTTGAGCCACTTTTTCTCGGAGAAAATGATACTTGATTGGGATATGTTTAGTTTTTGAGTGAAGCACGGGATTTTTAGATATACTTATAGCACTTGTATTATCACGTTTGATTGAAATAGGTTCATCAATGCTTACCTTCATGTCTTGGAGGGTTTTCTTCATCCACATGACTTGTGTACAACATGCTGTTGCTGCTATGTATTCCGCTTCTGCTGTAGATAGAGAAATAAATGTTTGTTTCTTGCTTATCCATGCCACTAGACTCTCTCCTAAATAAAATGCACCTCCACTTGTGCTTTTCCTGTCATCAACACAGCTAGCCCAATCTGCATCTGTATATGCTGTCAAAATGAAGTTTTTTCCTTTTGGATACCATAGCCCATAATGTGCAGTCCCTTGTAGGTATTTGAATATTCTTTTAATTGCTAGTAATTGATTTTGTTTTGGTGCTGCTTGATATCTTGCCACCAGGCCTACAACCAGCACAATGTCTGGTCTAGAAGCTGTTAGGTATAACAGACTTCCAACCATGGATCTGTAAATTTTTTTATATACATCAGTTGTTCCATCATCTGCACAAAGATTGCATCCAATAGTCATGGGAGTTGACATAGGTTTTCAATCTTCCATTTTGAATCTTTTCAGCATCTCTTATAGATATTTTTCTTGTGAGATAAATGTGCCTGTGCTCTTTTGTTGAATTTGTAGTCATAGATAGAAGGTAAGCTCTCCAATCATAGACATTTCAAATTCTGATTTCATCTCTTTAGCAAATCCTTTTGTTAACTCATCTTTGCTGCTTCCAAACATGATATCATCTACATACACTACTACAATCAAAATTTCATCTTCATTTTCTTTTATGTACAAGTTGCTGTCTACTCCCCCTTTCTTGAACCCCTGTTTTTGCAAGTATCTATCCAGCCTTGAATACCATGCTCGAGGAGCTTGTTTCAACCCATATAATGCTTTCTTTAATATGAAAACATAGTCTACATTATCTGTTAAGGAGAACCCTTCTGGTTGCTCCATGTAGACTTCTTCCTGTAAATCTCCATTCAGGAAGGCAGACTTCACATCCATTTGGTATACCTTGAAATCATGATAGCAAGAAAAGGCTAAAATAAATCTGATAGCTTCCATTCTAGCTACAGGGGCAAATGTTTCATCATAATCAAGTCCTTCAACCTATGAATATCCCTTGCACACAAGTCTAGCTTTATTCCTGATTACCTGTCCTTGTTCATTCATCTTATTTTTGAATACCCATTTTGAGCCAATGACATTTTTCTCACTGGGTCTTGGAACTAGTTCCCAAGTGTTGTTCTTCTCAATTTGGTCCAATTCTTCATTCATGGCATTCACCCAATGTTTTTCTTTGTTGGATTCTTCAAACTTCTTTGGCTCTATTTGTGACAACATTGCAAGGAATACCTCTTCAGTCTGTTCAGTTAGCTTTTTCTTGTCTGTACACCTACACTCTTGTCCCCAATGATTTGATCTTCTAGATGGTTTTTTCGAATGTGTCTTGAGGAGCTTTTTGATCTTAGATCCGTATCTTCTGTTGGCTTGTTTATTTCATCATCATCTTGATTCTCTTCTTCATGAACTTCTGGAGGATTGCTGCAATCTTTACTTCTTAACTTGTCTGATAGTTCTTCATCAGATCTTACATCAATACTTTCTACAATTTTGTGAAGTATTTTGTTGTAGCACCTGTAACCTTTACTCTTGGAGGCATATCCTAAGAATATTCCTTCATCTTCTCTTGCATCAAAATTTCCCAAATTTTCATCATTATATTTTATAAAACACTTACTTCCAAAAATTCTAAAATGCTTGATTGATGCAGGTTTACCATGCCATAATTCATAAGGAATCTTGTCACCGTTTGGTCTTAAATGAGCTTTTTTTAGGATATGCACAGCTGTGTGTACTGCTTCTGCCCAAAAGTTTTGAGGAATGTTACTTTCTCACATCATGGCTCTGGCAATATGTTGTATAGACCTGTTCTGTCTCTTTGCCACTTTGTTTTGCTGAGGTGTTCCTGCAATTGTGAACTGTTGCTTTATCCCATGCTCATTGCACAAGTCTGCAAAATCATAATCTGTAAATTCACCTCCTCTACTTGATCTGATGCACTTTAGCTTGCATCCTATTTGATTTTCTGCCAAAGCTTTGAATATTTTGAATTTCTCAAATGCTTCTGATTTGTGCTTGAGAAATGAAACCCATGTCATTCTAGAAAAATCATCTATTATTAGCATGAAATAGGATTATCCACTTGGTGTTTTAGTTCTCGAAGGCCCACACAGATCCATGTGAACAAGTTGAAGGGGTCTTCTTGTAGATAGTTTCTCTTTGGTTTTAAAGGATGTATGGGTCTTCTTACCTAGCTGACAGGATTTACATATTGTTTTTGAAGGCTTCTTGATGACTGGCATATCTCTGACTACATTCTTTTTGCTTAGACTCATGATATGATCAAATTTGAGGTGTCCCAATCTCCTATGCCATAACCAAGACTCCTCAAATTTGCTAGGATGACATGCTTCATTTTCTTCTTTTACTACATAGACATTTCTTTCCATTCGAACACCTTTGATCAGGGTTTTTCCAGTGGTGCTTTATCTTACTTCACAGTCTTGAGCTCTAAAAATAACTTCACAACCTTTATCACACATTTGACTAACACTCAGCATATTTTCTGTCAGCCCATCCACAAATAGTACATCCTAGGCTTTTCCTTTACCATTGTCCAGACTGACTGAGCCTCTTCCTTTGATCTTTCCTTCTTTATCATTTCCAAAAGTAACATTTCCAGATTTCTTTTCGTCAAAGGTTATAAACTTGCTTCTATCTCCTGACATATGCTTTGAGCAACCGCTATCCAAATACCACTGGATTTTTAGATCTTGAGCTATTAGGGCCAAGTCACATTTATTCACTTTCTTTTTCCACTGCAAGCATCCTCTTGTTTGGTACCTTTTCTAAGGTGATGAACTATACTCTCTTAGAGGATATTTGGAAGACATATGTCCACTTTTATTGCATACACAACATTTGGATATATCCTTAGCAGAATTATAAGTAGGAATAAACTCTCCATGATTCATAAACCTTCTTGAGGTTTTGAACAACAGTCTTTGTTCATATTTCCTACATTCTATCATTTTATGGCCAAAATCATTACAATAAAAACAATATCCATAAAAAAAATTTGCATACCTGATAAAAGGTTGTCATCTCCATCTTCCTGCTTGAGTAAAACTTTTTACTGTTTGCATCCTTTGCTGGTTTGTATTTATTCTTCTTGTATGACAATATGCATCAATGTTTCCTAATATGTGACAGGAATAACAAGTAGCATTTTTGATAGAAGGAAAAAATCTCCTTTGATGACTTCCAAATTTGACATATTCAGGAGTATACGAGTTTTTTCTAGTTGTCAGTTTATTTACTTCATCCTTTGTCATTTGAGCTTCCTCCTGGTTTTTATCTACTTTATTGCAAGATTCTTCTTCCTTTAAAATCTTCTGAGCTACTTGGATATTCTCTGCTTTTACATAAATAATATTTTTGTTTTCTTTTTCTTTTCCTTTGCTTGATTCTCCTTCATAGCCTATCCCAGTTTTTATCATAGGAGATATTTAAGCATCTAGAATCTCATTTAACCTATCAGAGCTTGTTATTTGAGAAGTATCTATTTTCCTCTGGGAATTTTCTAATTTCTTCCTTAAGCAAACTACTTCTTCTTCGAACTTATCTTGTTCCTGAGTTTTATCCTCGATCTGCTTAAGTATAATATCCTCTACCTTCTTGGCTTCTTCAAGCTCTACTTTCAACTGAATGAGGGCTTCTGAATTTTTTTCCTCTCTCACGTATTTGAGAAAAATGTCTTTCTATTTTCTGCACTTCAATTTTAGTCTGTCAATTTCCTCCAAGGCACTTCTTAGCTCCCCCTCAAGGTCCACTTCACCTTCTTCCTCATCTTCTAAAAAACATTCTTCCAACTTGTCTATAGCCATCAAAACAAATTCTGATGTTTCTTCTTCACTTGAGAATTCAGCTAAGTCTTCTGATGCACTGCTGTCTTGCTGAGCATAGAAAGATTTTCTATTGAATCTCTTCCCTTTCTGCCAGTTCTTAGATATGGTCTTCTCTGATTCCGTAGCCTGATTCTTTGTTTTCTTTTAAGGACATTTAGAAGCATATTATCCAACTCTTCCACAATTGAAACATTTAAATGGAAGTTTACCTTCATACTTACCTAAGCCTTTATCCAACTTCCTGATAAATTTAGCCTCTTCTTTATTAGAACAAGAGCATATATCTTCTTTTTCTTCTTTCTTCTTCTCTGCCTTAAAAGCTACCTCCTTTACATTTGACTTCCTCTGTGGTAGTCTCATCTCATAAGCTGTTAGTTTTCCAAGAAGTTGTTTCATGGTTAAGGTTTCCCAATCTACTGTTTCTTCTATGGTAGAGACCTTGGGATTAAAGCTAGATGGCAAAGATATTAGGATCTTTTGAACAATTACACATTCTTTCATGGTTTCACCTAGTGCTTTCATATTATTGACAATTTCTACAACCCTTAAAAAGAAACTAGCAATATCTTCATCATCATTCATCTTTAAATTTTCAAACTGGGCTCTATAGACTTGAAGTTTAGCTGTCTTCACCTTTTTGTCTCCCTCGTGAATATTTTCTAGAGTTTCCCATATTTCTTTGGCAGTCTCGTTGTGCATTACTTTGATGAATTCTGACTCACACAGTCCATTCAAGATTGCATTCATTTCCTTTGCATTAGCCAAAAAATCTTGTTTAGCTTCTTTCTCTGAGACATTTTCCTGAGAGTCATATCCAAATTCCATAGCAGCCCAAACTTCTACCCTAAAGGACATTATGTATGTTCTCATTCTGATTTTCTAGAAGGCATAATTTGTACCAGTGAAAAAAGGGGCTTTGTTCGTTGATGATCCTTCTTGACTAGCCATCCCAAGAACCTAGGATCTCCTTTCAGTTGTTAAACTGCTACAAAAAGAAACTTGATCTGATACCAATTGTTGAAACTTTAGTTAAACTGAGAGGGGGGGTGAATCAGATTAACACCTTCAAGAATTTTTTAAAAACTTTCCAATTAAACTTATTTACAATTTATCTTTCATGATCAATTTTATATGGAACCAAACTTATATGTGCAAAAATTTTAAGATAATGTAACAGTAGAATTATGACAAGAGCAGTAAGTATTAAGCAGACTGAATAACCATATCAACACATAGGCATCACACACAGAGACAACAGATATACGTGGAAACCCATAAAGGGAGAAAACCACATCTTATTATTGTTGTAATGTAAAGGCAAGCTCCAACTCCCTGTCACCACTGGTTTTCTATAAGCACCAACCTACAGGAGGCTCCAACCTCAAATTCTGCAAGCTACAACTTGCAAGGAAGCTTCAAATCCCTTTTTTTCATAAAGAAACATTTGCTGATTTACCTTGGATATCAGCTCTGTTCTGTACCTTTGATTTCTTTTACTGTACTCCAATATTCATATCTGCTTGATTATTTCTTTTTCTTCAATTCTGCATTGTCTTCTCTTTTATCAATTTACTCAGAGAAATGTACCATTTCAACTTTACAGTGGGATTTTATCTTTCTCCGGAGACTTGCCAATTACATCACAAGCAATATAAACAGTTAAAACTTTCATTCAATTACATTATATATTTTGAATAGCACTCCTCTCTTTCTCTTTCTCTTACTCATTCATCCAACCTCACTCTCTTTTTAGTTTTCTATTTTATTCATTTCCCTGTTCACTGAAGTTATATAACTGTTGTATGTACAATTTCCTTTTAATCAAACATAAAATAACTCTCGGCATTTTTATAAAAACCTTTTTAACAACATGGATATATTAGTACTCACCACCTTTATCATGAACCATCAAAAATATAACCTTTGGTTTTGTATTTACAATAAATGCTTTGACTCATTAATAAAACAAATATCTGCTCCCCAATCAAAAGTTTTATAACCTTCTTAATACACCTTGGGTTTTATATTAACGAACAATCAATGCTAATCTCTGATAGATTTGGGCCCCACAGGTCTATAAACCCTTCCGCTTTATTTTCCGATGTGCTTAATAGCAACTTGAATACTCCCGATGCGATGAATTAATGTTCCTTATTTTGTCGATGCGATGTATTACTGTTCACTCAATTGTGCTGATGCAATGAATGTTTTGCTGTGATGCAGAACTTAAGCATGTATAAATCATAGTTTATAAGCCCATGAGGTCCATTTCTTCATTGTAATCGCAATATTTTAATATATTTCTCCAATGTTCTGCTTATGTCCGTTGCAATGAATGGGTTCGGAACTCAAACACACATATGAATTATGACTTATTGATCCATCGGGTCTGCATTTAAATCATAACTCTTGTCAATATATTTTGCTGCCAAAAATTTTCTCCGATGTGATCCGTGACCCGGGTCCCACCTTATACGACTTTTGTTTGATTTGAATATGAACAAACCTTTTGTATTCTAAAAATTCACATTCATAAATATAATTTATATGCCTTGTAATTTAACCAACATCACAAGATTTTATGAAGTATTCAATTCACGGCCCCACATATGTTTAATACACCTTTAATTCATTCAAATGACAGTGCCCTTTGAACATATAAACCCGCATACAAATGAACTATATAGGATTTGATCTTTATATATATATATATATATATATATATATATATATAACATAGATCAAAATTCAGACCATGTATTGGACCCACAGCTCAGCATTACGGATTATTTCATATGAAAACTTGATGTGCAATAAATGTATGGCTTACCTTTGCACATAACTTTAATATATCACCTCGTATTGAATACCCTTTGAGATATTTTAAGCCAACTACACTATATGAACAAAAAATATAATCTCCGCTAATGAGAACATTAGAACTGAACCTAAGCAATAATTTATAAAACTGTTTTCAGGACCACAACTTTGATTAAACATATATATATATATCTTTTATATATTTCCGATTGTGATTAATCGCAATCGCGACTTCCATTGAGTTGTTCCAATGCTCTACTGCTTCTCCGATGCGATCAACCCCTGTGCTGATGCGATTAGGCTGGAACTCAAACATATAAAATCACAGTCCATAACAGATCGGGTCCACTTCTTTCATCGCAATTACAATATGTTGTTAACCTGTTCTGCTGTCAATGTTTCCGAAGCGATTGGGTGAGGGTCCCACAATATATTAACTCGAACAATAGAGTGCTACATATAAATGTATATGCTTTGGACCTTTATATATAAGGCACAACATATATATCTCACTGCATATATATAAGCTTCCGCTTCCGCCTTAATGTAACCTTCAGCTGGGGTAATGATTCTCGAAATTTATACTTTGCCGCTTTATTATTTAGTGTATCTTCCAACTGGGCTCTGCCTCTGCCTCCATTGCTCGAGCATTTCATCTCTTCCTCTACCTTCGCTGTGATAACAGCTTTGCCTCTGCCTCCATTGCTCGACCATTTTATCTCTGCCTCTGCCTTCGCTGTGCCTCTGTTGCTCGACCTTAGCCTCTACTGCTCGACCATTTCATCTCTTCTTCTATATTCGCTGCCTCTGCCTCAACCTCTGCTGCCTTATTTGCCATCAATGACAGCATTTCCAATACATTTGGTTTAATGCTCCCCGTGTGTTTCGCAACATGGACTAACTGCCTCTCGTGGATCCTAACTCTGGCGATTGTAGCAGAGACTAAAGCCTGCGGGTTTTGGTCTAACGACAACCGTGATTCCAACAAGTGGTATCAGAGCGACAGATCTCGAGTTCGAAACTCACCCAGCTCGCGTTGGGGGGGATATTGTTGGACATTTGGTTCAATGCTCCCCGTGTGCTTTGCGACATGGACTGACCACCTCTCATGGATCCTAACTCTGGCGATTGTAGCAAAGACTAAAGCCTGCGGGTTTTGGTCTAACAGAAATCGTGATTCCAACAGGAAGGGCTGGCTGTTCAAGGTGGACATAGCCCAAACTGGGTGAACCATATATATCTGTGTCACTCTGGTTTTATGTTTTTTGTGTGCTTGTGTTTTCCGCATATTTTATGAGTTTCATTTCTCTGTAATATTTAATTTTCTAACCACTGGTATCAGAGCCAAAGGTCTATTTGGCTGATAAACTCACAGGAAAGAAGGGTTCCTAGTTCGAGTGAGAGCAATGGAGGAAGATGGTAAATTTAGGGTCGAGAAATTTAACGGCCAAAACTTCCTGTTGTGGAAGATGCAGATGGAAGATTATATGTATCAGAAATATCTGTACCTACCATTGAGCGAAAAAACAAAGAAGCCGATGACTATGACAGATGTAGAATGGGATATTCTTGATAGAAAGGCACTCATAATAGTATGGTTTTGCCTCGCGGCATCGGTAGCCTTCAATATTTCGAAGGAAACAAAAAAAGAGGGTTTGATTAAGGCGTTGGCGAAACTATATGAAAAATCCTCAGCCTCAAACAAGGTATTTCTTATGAAACGTTTATTTAATATGAAGATGTTGGAAAGTGGATCTGTTGCAGACCATTTAAATGATTTTAATACAGTTACCAATCAGTTAAGTTCTATAGGGGGTAAAATTTGATGATGAAGTTAGAGCTTTGTTATTTTTGTTCTCATTTCCAGAAAGCTAGAATGGTTTAGTTATGGCCATTAGTAACTATGTCTCTGGATCTAGTACTTTAAAGTTTGATGATGTTGTCGGTGCTATCCTTAGCAAGGAAATGTGACAGAAAAGCTCCGGTGAGACATCGGGCAATGCTTTGAGTGCAGATTCTAGGGGAAGAAGAATGGAAAGAGGACAGAGCTCGATATATCACAGTAAATCAAGGAAAGGAAAATCCAAGTCTAGATCGGGGATAGTGTGCTAGAAATGTGGAAAGAAAGGACACCTAAAGAAATATTGTAGATCTCAGAAGGGAAAAGAAGGAGACACATAGAAAGAAAACAATCATGAAGAAAATGTTACAGGTGATGTGTTACAAGATGATTTGATTCTTTCTTTTGAAAATTTTACTGATTCTTGGGTTGTAGATTCAGGTGCCTCATTCCATGCCACAGCTGATAAGAAATATTTTCATGACTATGTTCAAGGAGATTTTGGACAAGTCCATTTGGGTGATGATAAACCCTATAAAATTGTTGGTATGGGTAAGGTTATTGTAAAACAACTGAATAGAAACCAATGGTTGTTAAAGGAGGTAAGGCATGTTCTAGATCTAAAGAAAAATATGATTTCAATAGGGCAGTTAGGAATTGAAGGTTGTGTGTCAACTTTCACAGATAAAACTTGGAAGGTCACCAAAGGAGCGTTGGTAATAACAAAAGGCGAAAAGGTTGGTACATTGTATTTATGCAATGGTATTTCTAACTCTGTCAATTCTTTAACTTCCAAAGGACCAGATGCAACATTATGGCATCATAGGCTCAGACACATGAATGAGAAGGGGATGAAGATTCTTCACTCAAGAAATTTGTTGTCGGGTTTGAAGAATGTTGATTTGGATTTCTGTGAGAATTGCATTTATGGAAAACAAAAGAGAGTCATATTTCTCAGAGTTAGGAAATAAAAGAAGAGAGAAAAATTAGAGCTTGTGCATACATATGTATGGGGACTTGCTCAGGTATCACTATTGGTGGCTCTCGTTATTATGTTACTTTTATTGATGATGCAACTAGAAAAAATTGGATTTATTGTATTCAGAATAAATCTAAGGTATTTGATACTTTCAAGAAATGGAAAGCTTTGGTTGAGATTGAGACAGGAAAGAAGTTGAAGTGTCTCATATCAGACAATGGAGGTGAATATTGAAGCAAGGAGTTTGATAGGTACTATTCACAGCATGGAATTCACATAGAGAAGACAATTCCAAGAACACCACAAGAAAATGGTGTGTCAGAAGGATGAACAGAACAATCATGGAGCGTGCAATGTGCATGAGATTGCATGCAAGATTTCCTTTAAAATTTTGGGCAAATGCTGTAGCTACAACTATTTATCTAATAAACAGAGGGCCTTCAAGTTCGTTGGATGGTGGTATTCCAGAGAAAGCATGGACATGTAAAAAGGTAAAATACTCTTTTTTAAAGCCTTTTGGTTGTGAGGCCTTTGTCCATATTAATAAATAAAATAGAACAAAGCTTGAGGAAAAATCAAATAAATGTACCTTTATTGGATATGGTGTTAATGATTTTTGTTATCTCTTATATGATTATGAAAATCAAAAAATAATTAGGAGCATAGATGTAATATTCAATGAAAAGGTATTGTATAAGAATCAGTTGCAGGAAAAGAAACAAGAAAAAGAAAACAAATAATACACAGTTCTTGATGAGATCACATAAAAGTTAAAGGTGCCTGAAAATAATAATAATCAAGAGACACAACAACAACAACCACCACAACAACAAAAAACACCTCAAACACCTGAAAGTGGTGTTAGAAGATCTATAGGATAAGTAGACCCCTTAAACGATACTCTCCTTCATTATATTATTTATTGTTGACTGATTCTGGTGAACCTAAATGTTATGAAGAAGCAATGCAGGTTGAAAGCAGGAAGAAGTGGGAGCTAGCCATGGAAGAAGAAATGGACTCCTTAATGCATAACCAGACTTGGGACTTTGTCAGGTTGCCTGTAGGTAAAACTACATTGCAGAATAAATGGGTTTACAGGCTGAAGGAAGAAGATGGAGGAAAACAGAGGTACAAATCTATACTTGTGGTGAATGGGTTTTCATAGAAGAAAGGTATTGATTTTGATGAAATATTTTCTCCTGTTGTTAAGATGACTTCAATCAGAACTATTTTAAGTCTTGTAACAGTGGAAGATTTACATCTTGAACAGTTATATGTATAGACAACATTTCTCCATGGATATTTGGGGGAAGAGATCTATATGCAGCAACCAGAAGGATATGAGGTCAAAGGGAAAGAAAAAATAGTGTGCAGGTTAAAGAAGAGCTTGTATGGCTTAAAACAAGCTCTAAGGTAGTGGTATCTAAAATTTGACAAGTTTATGCCTGAACAAGGTTATACTAGATGTCACTCTGATTATCGTGTTTATCTGAAAAGGAAAAATGATGGCAGCTATATTATATTGTTATTGTATGTAGATGATATTCTTGTTGTAGGGTCTAACATGCAGGAAATAAATGTGCTTAAAAGAAAATTGGCAAATTCATTTGAAATGAAGGATTTGGAAGTTGCAAAACAAATCCTTGGTATGAGAATTACTAGAGACAGGAAAAATCGCAAATTAACACTATCTCAGAATAAGTACATACAAAAGATGTTGAAAAGATTTAATATGCAGAATGCAAAACCAGTTAGTACACCTTCTGCTAGCCATTTCAAACTTAGTAAGGAGATGTGCCCCAATACCCAAGAAGAAATGGAATATATGTCTAAAGTTCCATATGCATCAATAGTTGGAAGCTTAATGTATGCAATGGTCTACATAAGGCCTGATATTACACTTGTAGTGGGAGTTGTAAGTAGGTACATGAACAATCCTGGAAAAAAACATTGGATGGCAGTAAAATGGATTCTCATATATCTGAGAGGTACCACAAATCAAGCATTATGATTTGGTGGTTCAAACATTTCTCTACAGGGATATGTTGATGCAAATATGGTAGGTGACAGAGATAACAGGAGGAGCACTACAAGATATGTATTTACTGTAGGTGGAACAACTGTCAGTTGGGTTTCAAAAATCCAAAGTTTTGTTGCATTTTTAACAACAGAAGTAGAGTATGTTGCTGCTATAGAGGCTAGTAAACAAATGATTTGGTTACAAAGGTTTATGGATGAATTGGGTAAGAAGCATGATATGGGCACATTATAAAGTGATAGACAAAGTTTTTTTCATCTTGCAAAGAACTCAACATTTCATTCCAGGACTAAACACATCCAGCTCAAGTACCATTTCATACGGTTAGTATTGGAAGACGGACAGTTGAAGCTCGAAAAGATACACACTAGCCAAAATCCTGCAGATATGCTAAAAAAAGTTGTAACTGGGGAGAAACTGAGATTATTCTCAGTTTCAATTGGTCTTCAAGGATGACAATGAAGATGAGAAACAACCAGGTCCAAATAGAAGTCATTGTCCAGCAAATGAAGCAGCGGTGCAATTTCTACAATCAGTCTCCAAGTGGGATATTTTTGGGTGTGGAGCCTGATTATCTTGTTTATTTGGTATCACAGCATTGGACCCTTGTACCTTAAAGGGGCGGCAATGCCACCCAAAATTAACATTGCCTAGGGGGTCCAGGGGGGGTGGCTGTGACTTTATGGAGCCCCCCTTGGTGGGGGGTTTCGGGGGCAGCACTCCCAAAGCTAAAAAAAAATGTAAAATTGCCTTGTAAAAGTATAGTAATTTCTAGTCAATATGGGCCATTCATTAGGCTATGATATGACCATAGAAGTTATGTTTATTTTAGGTTTTGTTGCCCTAGAAGGCAACCCCTCGCTTTTATGAGGGTATTGTATTACTATTGTGTATTGTATGTGTATTCTCGGAGCGAGAAACAGATAGGGAGACTGTGAGAGAGAACAGAGGACATTACAGTGGATCTAATGTAGGTTGTGTCTCTTCATTTTGTTGGATAATTGAAACGAAGGACTGGTTTTTCGGGGTGGACGTAGCCCAAACTGGGTGAACCACGTATATCTGTGTCTCTCTAGTTTTATGTGTTTTGTGTGCTTGTGTTTTCTGCATATTTTATGTGTTTCATTGCTCTGTAATATTTAATTTTATAACATTAAGGTAGTAGATGCCCACTTCACGGATATCATTTAGTTCTTGACTATCGGAATGGCTCCCCTAGTGTATTCAGTGCAACAGAAGAAAGATCTAGTCGCTCGAGCAACAGATTTTACCATCATTGTTGGTCAGTTATATATGATGGAGCAGATGAAGTATTACGGAGATATCTTCTGGAGCATGAAAGGCACGCTATATTGGTAGAAGCTCATGACTGAGTAGTAGGAGGTCACTATGCAGGGAAAGCAACGATGCAAAAGGTTTTGAGGGCTGGGCTATGGTGGCCTACCCTGCATTGTGATGCCCATGATCATTGTAAAGCCTGTGATACATGCCAATGAATAGGGAGGCCATCTCGCAGGGATGAAATTCCCCTTGAACTTTAAATGTCTCTACAAGCATTCGATAAGTGGGCCGTCAATTTTATAGGACCTATCAACCCACCAGGAAAGAATACGGGAGCGCACTACATTATTACTGGAACTGATTACGTAACTAGGTGGGTTAAAGCACAAGCAGTAAAGGATTGTGTTGTGGATATCACTGTGCATTTTATTTCTGAACAGATCCTAACCAGATTTGGGTGTCCAAAGATCCTCATGAGCGACAGGGGTATGCACATCGTTAAGGAAACGATCCAGGCTTTGACCACAAAGTTCTAAATCCATCATGCAAAAAGCACATCGTATCACCCATAGGAAAATGGTGTGGTTGAAGCCTTTAAAAAAATCTTGGAGAAAGCACTGACAAAGGCCTGCAATGCCGATCGCAGCGATTGGGATATACGCGTCCCATAAGTTCTTTGGGCTTATCAAATCACCTACAAAAAGCTAACTAGGAAAACTCCTTTTAGGATGGTCTATGGCAAGGAGGTCATTATGCCAATGGAGTACATTATTCCTAGTCTAAATATTGTTATTGTTACGAACATGGTGGACCCTAACATCATGGAGGAGTGCTTAGCACAACTTATGGCTTTGGAGGAAGATCGGTTCCTGGCTAATTTCCATCAACAGGTGAAGAAGGCCCGCGATAAAGCCTCGCATGATGGACATATTCACCAAAAGACCTTTGCAGGATGACTTGGTCCTCTTATACGATAGCCAGTTTGTAAAACATCCAGGGAAGTTCCGACAGCACTGGCTTGGCCCCTATACTGTTATGCAAATCATAGATGGTGGAGCTGTTCAGCTGGCTACCCTACACAACAATGTACTGTCAGGATATGTCAATGGTAGTTAGCTCAAAACATATCAGATCAAATGACTACAGGGTTAGAGCAGCTGTGAAGATGCAGATGATGAACCTACTAGCACAGTGACTAGGAATGAGTCACAAGATTTTGTTGGGGGACTTTTGGAATAGGGTCTCCTACAAAGTTGCGTAACTGGTCCATTTTGTATATTTATGCTTATATTTAGTATATCATAGGGGTTTTGGGGTGGGTCAAAGCCCCTAAAGCATTGTAAATGGGTCAAGGGGAGACCAAGAGTCCGCAAACCATGGTTTGTAGACCATTGGATACATAGGCTAAAATAGTATAAGTAGTTGAATCTTTTTTAGTTGTAGGACAAGATAAGAATGACAAGAGATTGATGCTAAGTGCAAATAGATAGATCTGGTCAGGGTTTTTGGGTAAGGACTCCTGCTGCTATGTGCGCGGAGGGCCTATGTCATGCTATGTGCAGACTCTGCTACTGTGTGCACAGGTTGGGTTTTTGGGGTTTTGTAAGTAGATTTGAAAGATTAATGACTACGGAAGTATTTTTGCCTACCTAAATCCACTGGAATTACCATGATATGAATATGTGATGTCTTGAGTACTTATTAAATGCTACTATGTTATTGGTTTAAGTTTCGAACATACTTGTGTACTTATTTATGCTGAGATCTAGGTTTGTTCTACTTGCTTCATACATGAATATTTGAAATAGCTGTGTATTGTTATATGAATTCTTATTCTGTTGGTTTATGTGAGTAATATTGTTTTTGCGCACGTGGATGCAAAGGGAATATAGGCTCTGTGATATCGAATCGGGTCATGATCAGGGTGACCACAGCTCTTCTTGACTTACCTACCCTCTCCCAGGGTGCGGAAACTTGGTTCCAACACCCACCCATACTACTTTGGGTTAGAATTTCACCTGCGCAAGAAGGTCACTACCGAAAGGGCCAGTATTATAGGGGTTTGTTGGCAAACCTTGAACATCCGAACCTAGGTCAAGACCCCTCAAGCCAACACTGCTGCTACATAGATGCTTATAAAAACTACATTGTAAAGGAATGATTCTCTATAGCATACTATAAAATATGGCTATGAAGCTCAATAATGATGGAAATAATGCATACAATGTGAAGGAATGGTCCTCTAGTGGATTATTACTACTTGAAATTCTAGCAACTTCCTTCTCCCTTTGATCTACAAGAATGGACTGCGCAATTCCTGATGGAAATGTTGTTGCTAGGAGATGAATAATAGATGGCCTGAAGCCTAATATAGATATGAATAATTGGAAGGCTAATATTGAAGCTCAAGGTGATAGGATGAATCCTTCACCAGTTCCTCAACTGAAATATTGAAGGACAACCTCCTCCTCTCAAACTGATCTTCAAAAATGTGTAATTTTTGAATATGGATGTTCTATAGAAATTAAGAACAATATGGCACCTATGCTTGATGATGAATGAAGGAAAATAATCTTTCAAGAGCTACTAAATGAAAGAGGTGGGATTCCTGACCAAGAACACCCAGTGCTAAACAACACTTGCAATATTAGCTAAACAACCAAAGAAAGCATGGAATGTCAAAGGAAAATTCTAGATCTAAACAGATCATACATCAATAATAATCTCAAACATATCTTCTATGTTGCATTCATCTTCATTATATAGTTTGTGAACCTTCTCATGCCTTCTCCCACCTCATAACTACGTTCTACATGTAGGCATAGGTCTCCATGTTGATTGCGCTGTCTCTTCATGATATCCATCATGTGTGAATGTAATTATCTGTAATATCCCAAAATTGGATTTGCACAAAAATCCTGTTAAAATAACATACTTATGGGATATTTATGCACAGAAATGAGTTTTCAGCCCTTAGATCCCTTATATCAGCAGACTTGGAGTCTAGATCCAAAATGAGAGCAAAAAAAAAACAAACTAGACGTGTGTTGACGGGAAAATATGTCCGGCCAACAGTAGGGGATATCCCCGGTAGAAAGTCCCAATTAGACCTTGAACCGTTTGGAGTAGGGATCCCGTCCGGGGTGTGGGTCTGGCTACCACTTAAGGCACCTTCCCTTCTAGTCTCAAAAGAACCTGATTGAATCTGCAGGCACACACTTATTCATAGGATACAAAATACATGATTGATGCATTGAACATGTCCACAACACTATGCGTAGCAAGAGAATAAATAAAACATATACGCCCGAAGAGATGTAGTTAACGACATGTCTTTGGGGTTATGCTTGTAAGGTATTTGACCACAGAAGAAATAGTTCTTAATGGCAAGATTCCCCTTTACTTCCTGAAAGATAAAACGAAATGCTAATAGACAAAGGTATTAACATCCATTTAGAAAGCGATAAAACTGAACATCATTAACACAAGCATAGATAAACATGATGCATAAATGATGTTATTGAAAATGCAGTTTCATTAATCATAGGATGTTCTGAAACTGTTCAAGGAATACACACAATGCTGTCACATCAAAACACATCATCCGACAAAGGGGTTTTAACAAGTATTCGTATTCATATGCCTAAGAATATGATCTTTCAATACAATGCAATGCAGCTCTTGAGTCTCCAAAAAGAAAAGCCCCCCCTTTACAAGCTCCCGTAGGAGTATTTATAAAACAAAACCTACCCTTTGGGCTTCTTTGACCTTTCATCTTCCTGACCGTTGGGCTGCCTTGTGACCTGATCCTTTTCGCGACCTGCGACCTGAGCCGCTGTTGCAACCTGCGACCTAGATATTGTTGCGACCTGTGACCTGGCTGCTGTTTAGGGTCACAAGGTGTAATAAAATGAGAGAATGCGACCTTGTGACCTTGCAACTAGGTTGCTGGGGCGCGGGGTCGCAAAAGGTGGACAAACCGAAGGTATGCAACCTTGCGACCTTGCGACTAGGTCGCTGGGTCGCGGGGTCGCAAAAGGTGGACAAACCGAAGGTATGCGACCTTGCGACTAGGTCACTGGGTCACGGGGTCGCAAAAGGGGAAAAACCAAAAATATGCGACCTTGCGACCTTGCGACTAGGTCGCTAGGTCGCGGGGTCGCAAAAGGTGGACAAACCGAAGGTATGCGACCTTGCGACCTTGCGACTAGGTCGCTGGGTCGCGGGGTCGCAAAAGGGGAAAACCCGAAAATATGCGACCTTGCGCCTTGTGATTAGGTCGCTGGGTCGTGGGGTCGCAAAAGGCGAAAAATCAAAGAGATGCAGCCTTGCGACCTCCAGTCCTCCCTTCTGCATTTATCTTTCAGCGTTTTCGTAACCTTGTTCTTCTGAGGCCAGCCTTAGCCCTCGCCATGCGCGATAGCAGCTTTGATCTGCCGGTGATGTTGATCATCCACATAACACTAGGTTCCGAGGTTGATTTGAAACACAACTTCGCATCCTCCGGAGGGAGTTCACAGTCTTCTTAATTTGGATGGGCATTTCTGTTTCCTTGTATTACCTGCAAGACAACAGAGTGGATCAGTATCTTTTCATATAATCTGCAGATAAGCAAATTAAATCAGCCATGTGTAACCTGTTAAATCAGCCTTACTCATACAAATATTTTATGAATGTTGAGGAAGTTATGAATATATCAACGTAGATGCATAAAAGGTATATTGGTACATAAAACCAAGAGATTTTAAAGATCAGCTTGGACCCCTATATAGTCCTGGATAAAGTGGGTATTGCAAAGCAGGAGGCTTCCTTAGATTGTCTCTAGGTACACCACCATGAGTAAATCAGAATGTGGCTGCTGAGTGCTTAATATCACCCGCTTTGCTGTAGAGAGGACGGACTTTCATTGTTGCATCCAGCTTGAAATTACGTGCTATATGGGGCACCTTTCAGGTTCATTTCACCTTTTACCACATCGCAGCTGGTTATTCATAAGAAGATGCCTAATACACGTTTCAAGAATGCAGCTCTATGTTCATATGGGTGTGGGTGTTTGCCATCCGAGGGAGGTCGCACTTTGGGGCGACTCTGTGACCTCTGGAAAGTTGCGACCTCCTCCTTGTCATTCAACATTTGGAGTGGTGCGTTTCAGCACCTATCATGGAAATCCTCTGCAAGTTCAAGCACTCCGCTTTCGCTTCTCTGTCCAGCGATGCATTATAGTCTCATCACCATCTCTTTCATCTTAACCTGCATGCAGACATATGCATCGACCTGTCTCTTTTACCGTGGCTCGTTCTGGTGCAATGCTCGATTATCGTCATTCCGCTTCCATGGTGAGAAGCTCAATCCGGCATGAGCCTACAAATGGAAAATGCGCTGAATGAATTCGCGTGGGATGTGATGATCAGATTTCTTAGTGCCTTTGGACAGAGTATAGGAAAAACGCCATAAAAAATTAGCTTCTGTGGAGACAGCTAGACGTGGTCAGTAATGGCGATATTGAAAAATCAGATCCCAACGAATCTGCAGAGATAACGTCTTTCTAAAAGTGACCAGTGCAGCGGATCTAATGAGTGATTTTCTCCTAGAATATTTCCATCTGGGCTACAAAAGGCAGCAAAAATCACTCGGATTCTATTTCAGCAATGTATCTTTATACACTCACCAGAAATGCATGGTCTGTCCATGACAGTTGCCATGCAAACTTGGGGATAAACGCATCCAAAATTTCATTCGTGCAGTTTGACCAATCAACGTATTACAATAACGTTGCCACATTTCACTGTAGTGAGAAACTCCACCGTCGTCATGCTGGCCTCCAGCTGTATGTGGCGAGGTGGCTCTGCCCCACGTTGAAAGGCTGACCGCAATGTATATAACTGCTTCAACGGTAAGTTTGGCTCCATGCAACGTAAATGGCGAATGTTGGGCTCCATGCATCGTGTCTGTGTGGTTCTGCGCCGAGTTTCCAACTAAGGTTGACCATCATCTACGCCTGGTCCACGTGGATTAACACTACTCATCAACACGTTGGCGTCCATTTGTAACTATCCGCTTCATATCATAAGTTGAAAACGCCTTCAAACTTTTAAACTTATTTGTAATCCCTTCTCTTCTTTTACTTGATATGATCTCGCTCCTCCAACATTACAAGGTTTGAAAACCATATTATTTTCGTAACGCTCGAAGCATGGTCGTATATTATCATCCATCGCATTATAACGTGCCACCATATGTTTATTATAACACCCCGCTCCATGTTTCAACAATAACCTTTGACCATTATATATTCTCAATACATTTTAACGTAAGTCGAAACTGTACCACAGAAATGTTTGAGCCCTGTTTTCATGAGTTTATCATATGGTTCTGATCGCTTGCGCCTTAGTCGTAAAGCTGACCGTTGTAAATATATATTTGTCCTTAAGCCTTTACGTAAGTCGAACCTACCATCGAACATTTGCGCCGCATGCAACGTGTCCATGTCATCCTGCGCTGAGTTTCAAAGTTGACCATTACATGCAACGTAAATATTGCACGTTTGAATCCATGCAGCACCGTTGGACCATTCTTCTCCCAAATATTTACCATAGGCAAAAAAAAAAAAAAAAAAAAAAACTGCCTTCGACCTTTTCGCCCATGGGTAACGCGCCATAGTCATTACAACACGTTACTATGGGTTTGTTACGATGCTTTCTCCACGTTGAAACGCAAATTCCGACCAAATATTATATATCTATTTTCAAAAGAATAAAACTCGGCCATAGGAATGGCTACGTCGAACCATAATGCATTTTCATATAATTTTGACCAGCGTTTTAGTTGTAACGTTGACCACCATTATATATATATATGCCTCGAACATTCTAACATACGAATTAGGCATAGAAGTATTTGATCCTAACTGTAATGTTTCTCTAGGCAGTCTTAAAACATAGTTGTAAATTTTCATGCAACGCACCATAGTCATTATCATATCCGCTGCCGTGTTGAACCCAAACCTTTTAACACAACTTAAAAACTCGGCATCAACATATTCGAGCTCAATAGTAATGTCTTTCATACAGTTTTATACGATTTTTCTCCTCCATATGGTTTGGAAACCATATGTATTTGCGCTTAAACTCAATGTGTCAAAATGTCACCTTGGTCCATGGCTTTGAAACCACATGAATTCTGCCTTAGTTTAATTGTACAAAACCATAACTTTGGTCCACACATTTGTGCCCACCTTGTAGTTCGGGTTTAATAGATGTTGTTTCTCAAAGGTGTGGTTGGTATTTGAAACTCTGTCGTTGGCTTGCCGGCGCCACCATGTGTGTTTTTGCACGGCTGCTTGACACGAAAACACCTTGACTGAGATTTTCGTTCAATGTGAGTCTTCTAAGTCCACTTTGTTCACTGGACTACACCTTGGGCTAGACTGGTCGGGGTGGTGAAATACATTTCTTTGTGTACAGACATCGACATGGAGCTGACATCGTGCATAATCTCCAAAAATTTTGGTGTGCACTAATGAAGAAAGCCTCTTGCGTTGGTGACATAAAAGGTTCTTTCTCTGATCGATACGTATCACACTATCCTCCTTTTAACAGTACTAATCACTTGCTCCTGATCCTCCCCTGTTCCGCAACTTTGGCCTCTTCGTTGAGCCCAATTTTATTACCCTTGATGTCTTGACACGACTGAGGAGTTTGTCACCTGTGGGGTCGACCTGTGTGGAACATAACGACATCATAATTATTCTTTGATAATGGTGACCACAGATAAAACATATGAAACTAACAAGCCTAAGAGAAGTATTCAAACAACAGCTTAATGACCTACAGCGAGAAGGCCTTTAATCGTTAAAACAACAAGGTTTCCATTCAAACATATGCATGGCAATCTCATTACACATGGCGCGACTGCGTTACGAATGTTCGAAAGTATGCTAGATGATCTTTCCCACAAATGGCATGACTGCAGTGACACCATCAAGTCATGGTGATGAGACAGCTCGTGAGGGGTTGGGGATAGGTCGGTGGGATGTCGTTGACTATAAGTCAGGTGAAAGACTTTAACGCCTAGGCGAGCAGAGGGGGAACCTGAAATTTTAAATATACCCAAAATTTTGGGTGGTGTTGTAGCAGCTACAAAAAATGGCGAACCACTGGTAGAATCCAGCATCTCTGTCAATATCACCACAAAAGTTTGAGTCCGGATAATGATGCAAGGGAATATTGAACCAGTTCCGTGGGTACCCTTTGTATTACTTTGGCCCTTTATAGGTATTCCTAATCCTTGTGCCTCAACTAAGTCCTGCTAATCAGAAACACATCAAAGAGAAAGCTCACAGATGCCAGTAGCTTGATGATGATGTGAAGAGCAAGGCACTGGGTTTATTATTCTCAGGATTTTTAAAGTAAGCTTCTGGTGTTGCTCCGCTGCCAGCAGGCTTGGACAGTACCCCGGTGGAGTCACTTCAAGAAATCACAAACGTTGCTCCGCTGCCAGCGAGCCTGGTCAGTACCCCGGCGGAGTCATTGCATTACCTTTCTGCGCAGGAAGCCTTTCTCGATCCTTTACCCTTATTTGTTTCATGTGCTTACAACACTTATTTTCATGTGCTCATGGCACTTATTTTCATGTGCTCATGGCACTTATTTTTCATGGGTGGATGAGGGATCCCGACTTATTTTACGAGCAAGAGAGGTTGTTTCTCGTGTTACAGAAACTGAAATATATCCTGATTTGGGTTTGCCCTTGTGCCAAACCTTCACATCCCATCTACCACAATAGGTGAAGTGAGCAAAACAGATCATTAAGATGTCCAAGACTATGCTGGGCACAAAGCTTAGGCTACAGGTAGGGGTCATTCGAACTCATTAGGTCTCCCATAAGCAACCGGCTCGTATCTCCCTAGCTAAATGAGTTTTAGACTCATAGGAATCCTATCAATAATGCGACTTCGATGACTGGTCCTAAGAGAAAGCTGCCTCTTGAGGTAGCCACTGCAACCTCACACAAAACAATGGGGTTACTGTTTCAGCAATCGGGGCAAAGCAAGACTGCAAGGCGATAGGGTTGCAATGAGGGCTCATGAAGTGGCAGGCGATATGAAAAAAATGATGTGAGGGAGAGAGAGTACGACGCAATGTAATAAGCAAGGCTCAAGGTGCAATGCAACGCCATGTGCGAGAATGATCAACCAGTTGTAGGTGGAAAAGAGGCGCAATACAAGCAATGATTATTTATGCAGCAACAAGAAACTGAAAAGGAAATGAAAGAAAATACTCGTAACATGATGTTGCCTAAGATATTAATCGTAAACAAAATAGCAAAACATACTTTAAATTATGAAGAAAAATTTAGCAAGTAAACCTAATTAAAACTTTGAACTAACAAATTTTATTAACTGGTCCTAGCTAGCCTACGCCTAAAACCTAGTTTAACCAATGATGCGGTGAGGCTATGTAAAATCAGTTTTCCAGTGCAGCCACCACATTAGTTCCTGACCTGTAAGAGCAACAATGATCAAGATCAGAGCTAGTATCCAAAAAAGTGCAGCAGCAACAACACTTACCTTAGGAGCAGGTGCAATGGCAAGACAATCATAGATACTTACCAAAGGACAAGCTAGCATAGATTGTGCAAGTTGAATCCCACTCTCATCTTGATATGCAGCAATATGTTCTTGAAAATCAACATTTATAAATGACACACATTCATTCATGCACAATCCTAGATCTGAAGGGCGCTGGGTAAGCCACCGCCTATTTTCAAGCACATCCACCGGATGGAGTTGGTCGAACGAACCATCATGTTCATTATGGTAGTGAGGATCATCAGTTTATGGAATGGAAACAATAAGCAAGTGCCAGGCGAATTATAGATGCACGCGCATCCAAGTGTAGAAACCCTAGTTTGGAAAACCCTAGCTCGAGGTTGCTCTTGGGTTTGGTCAAGGGTATGAGGATCCGAATGCACTTTCAATGTAGGCTGCAATTCCTCACTGCCTTGAACAAACTCCAGACTTTCGAGCGGAGGGCTTCCCAACTTTGATGGTTGGGCAAGATCAACAAGTGTCTGGATGTGACCATGGATTGTGGTGAGTTGCAAAATGTCAGTGGGCTTTGTATCAATTTGGTCGAATGTTTGCGCACTGACAGATTGATAATCCGAAATGCCGAATTCTCCAGATTTGCCAAGATGGGGTGAATTCAACGTGTTTATGCTGGGAGGAGCGTGGTATTTGGGGATCGTCATCTCAGAAACGGTTGGCAGAAATTGAAGCGCTTCGACTTTCTGATAGGTACTTGAAACTTCCCAAAGTGCAGCATCGACTGCTGGTGTCTCCATATGGTCAGAAAAAAGATGTGAGTGAAAATCCTCAGCGATATGATTGAATATGTTTTCAGATAAAGAGTGATCGCTACAACCATCGATGTGGTCGAGTTGGGCACCTGGCATGTCAGGCTCCCCGAGAGTTACCAACTGGGATGGATCAATAAAGAGGACATCTTGAGGTTTCCCAAAAGATTCTGAGTGAGACAGATCAGATTTAAAAGATTCATCGATTTTAGACTGTGATTGTGAAACACCACCTGCGTGCTTATGATTTTCGCCAATACCAGTATAAGAAAACTCTGAATGTCTAGACAAATTTACTGGTATGGTGGGATCAAGAAACAAACTAGGGAACAATGAACGAAAAGATTGAGTCGCAGGGGCATTAACCCTACAAGGCTTTTCAACACATGCATTCAAAGGACACAAAAATCTAGCAGACCTTGTAAGGGAATCAACTTTATGCGGGGTAGGAGTCGATTCATAGTCCATATGTGAACTAGATTCATCATCCGAATCTGAACCAGATTCATAATCCAAATATGAACCAGATTCATAATCAGAATGTGAACCAGATTCATAATCCGAATGTGAACTAGATTCATCATCCGAATGTGAACCAGATTCATCATCTCAATGTGAATCTGATTCATAATTTGAATGTGAACCAGATTTAGGACTAAGTCCAGGGAGACATCGAGTGGGCTCGGGGTAGGTTTCATGAGCCAAAAGAGATAATGAGCCACTGGGGTGTTCAGATTCGACATCGTACGTGAAAGACTCAAAGTCAGAACAACCGTTGACTTGCGGATTGTCATAGGGAACACTAGGCTCAGGTCGGGTTGCTAACCGAAATGGTTCAAGGGAAACGAGAATCGCATACACGAACTGTTATCTTAACAACCTCCAATCGACATCCTTTTCAGGGAACTCAAAACAATAAAGAACAAATCTAATAGGGAACTCATATAAAGATTCCTGAGGTTCCATTCTGATTTCATTTATCTTTAGCAAAATGTTATGAAAATCATACCTGTGAAAATCTTGTTGTAATTCACTGGCGAGTTGTTCAAATGAATGGATGGAAGATTCCGGCAAAGTGTAGCACCATTGCTTAGCGCGACCTTCAAGGGTGAGGAAGAAAAGCAAACAAAAAAAACCCTCATCGTTAATTTCATAGCACTCACCAAAGTCACAAAAATCTGAACAGTGTTGGGTTATGGACACCCCAGTTTCACCATCAAATTTTAACTGGGACAAGTGATACATAAGTTCATCAGAGATGTAGTATCCAGGCTCATAAAACTTCAACAAACATCTCGGGAGAATGATTTGGGAACGAGCCATTAAAGATATGAGATTAACTGCAGGCTCTAAGGGCTCAGCTCGTCATCTGGCCCCCCCTTTTCGTTAAACATCTGGTCGGAGGTTGGCCCTCCTTCTAGCACCAAATCTGTTGACGGGAAAATTTATCCGGCCAACAGTAGGGGATCTCCCCGGTAGAAAGTCCCAATTAGACCTTAAACCATTTGGAGTAGGGATCCCGTCCGGGGTGTGGGTCCGGCTACCGCTTAAGACACCTTCCCTTCCGGTCTCAAAAGAACCTGATCGAATCTGCGGGCACACACTTATTCATAGGATACAAAATACATGATTGATGCATTGAACATGTCCACAACACTATGCGTAGCAAGAGAATAAATAAAACATATACGCCCGAAGAGATGCAGTTAACGACACGTCTTTGGGGTTATGCTTGTAAGGTATCTGACCACAGAAGAAATAGTTCTTAATGGCAAGATTCTCCTTTACTTTCTGAAAGATAAAATGAAATGCTAATAGACAAAGGTATTAACATCCATTTAGAAAGCGATAAAACTGAACATCATTAACACAAGCATAGATAAGCATGATGCATAAATGATGTTATTGAAAATGCAGTTTCATTAATCATAGGATGTTCTGAAACTGTTCAAGGAATACACATAGTGCTGTCGCAGCAAAAAACATCATCCGACAAAGGGGTTTTAACATGTATTTGTATTCATATGCCTAAGAATATGATCTTTCAATACAATGCAATGCAGCTCTTGAGTCTCCGAAAAGAAAAGCCCCCCCTTTACAAGCTCCCGTAGGAGTATTTATAAAACAAAACCTGCCCTTTGGGCTTCTTTGACCATTGGACTGCCTTGCGACCTGGTCCTTTTCGCGACCTACGACCTGAGCCGCTGTTACGACCTGCGACCTGGCTGTTGTTGCGACCTGCGACCTGGCTGTTGTTGTGGGGTCGCAAGGTGTAAGAAAATGAGAGAATGCGACCTTGTGACCTTGCGACTAGGTCGCTGGGTCGCGGGGTCGCAAAATGTGGAGAAACCGAAGGTATGCGACCTTGCGACCTTGCTACTAGGTCGCTGGGTCGCGGGGTCGTAAAAGGTGGACAAATCAAAGGTATGCGACCTTGCGACCTTGCGACTAGGTCGCTGGGTCGCGGGGTCGCAAAAGGGGAAAAACCGAAAATATGCGACCTTGCGACCTTGCGACTAGGTTGTTGGGTCGCGGGGTCGCAAAAGGTGGACAAAACGAAGGTATGCGACCTTGCGACCTTGTGACTAGGTCGCTGGGTCGCGGGGTCGCAAAAGGGGAAAAACCGAAAATATGCGACCTTGCGACCTTGCGACTAGGTCGCTGGGTCGCAGGGTCGCAAAAGGCAAAAAATCGAAGAGATGCGACCTTGTGACCTTGCAACTAGGTCGCTGGGTCGCAAGGTCGCAAAAGATGGAAAAACCAAAGAGATGCGACCTTGCGACCTTGTGACTAGGTCGCTGGGTCGTAGGGTCGCAAAAGGCGAAAAATCAAAGAGATGCAGCCTTGCGACCTTCGGTCCTCCCTTCTGCATTTCTCTTTCAGCATTTTCGTAACCTTGTTCTTCTGAGGCCAGCCTTAGCCCTCGCCATGCGCGATAATAGCTTTGATCTACCGGTGATGTTGATCATCCACATAACACTAGGTTTCGAGGTTGATTTGAAACACAGCTTCGCATCCTCCGGAGGGAGTTCACAGTCTTCTTAATTTGGATGGGCATTTCTGTTTCCTTGTATTACCTGCAAGACAACAGAGTGGATCAGTATCTTTTCATATAATCTGCAGATGAGCAAATTAAATCAGCCATGTGTAACCTGTTAAATCAGCCTTACTCATACAAATATTTTATGCATGTTGAGGAAGTTATGAATATATCAACGTAGATGCATAAAAGGTATATTGGTACATAAAACCAGGAGATTTTAAAGATCAGCTTGGACCCCTGTATAGTCCTGGATAAAGTGGGTATTGCAAAGCAGGAGGCTTCCTCAGATTGTCTCTAGGTACACCACCATGAGTAAATCAGAATGTGGCTGCTGAGTGCTTAATATCACCCGCTTTGCTGTAGAGAGGACGAACCTTCATTTTTGCATCCAGCTTGAAATTACGTGCTTTATGGGGCACCTTTCAGGTTCATTTCACCTTTTACCACATCGCAGCTGGCTATTCATAAGAAGATTCCTAATACGCATTTCAAGAATGCAGCTCTATGTTCATATGGGCGTGGGCGCTTGCTATCCAAGGGAGGTCGCACTTTGGGGCGACTCTGTGACCTCTGGACGGTTGTGACCTCCTCCTTGTCGTTCAACATTTGGAGTGGTGCGTTTCAGCACCTATCGTGGAAATCCTCTGCAAGTTCAAGCACTCCTCTTTCGATTCTCTATCCAGCGATGCGTTATAGTCTCATCACCATCTCTTTCATCTTAACCTGCATGCAGACATATGCATCGACCTGTCTCTTTTACCGTGGCTCGTTCTGGTGCAATGCTCGATTATCATCATTCCGCTTCCATGGTGAGAAGCTCAATCCGGCATGAGCCTGCAAATGGAAAATGTGTTGAATGAATTCATGTGGGATGTGATGATCAGGTTTCTTAGTGCCTTTGGACAGAGTACAGGAAAAATTCCATCGAAAATTAGCTTCTGTGGAGACAGCTAGACGTGGTCAGTAATGGCGATATTGAAAAATCAAATCCCAACTAATCTGCAGAGATAACGTCTTTCTAAAAGTGACCAGTGCAGCGGATCTAAGGAGTGATTTTCTCCTGGAATATTGATGTCCGGGCTATAGAAGGCAGCAAAAATCACTCGGATTCTATTTCAGCACTGTATCTTTATACACTCACCAGAAACACATGGTCTATCCATGACAGTTGCCATGCAGACTTGGGGATAAACGCATCCAACATTTCATTCGTGCAGTTTGACCAATCAACGTATTACAATAACATTGCCACGTTTCACTGTAGTGAGAAACTCCACTATCGGCATGCTAGCCTCCAGCTGTATGTGGCGAGGTGGCTCTGCCCCACGTTGAAAGGCTGACCGCAATGTATATAACTGTTTCAATGGTAAGTTTGGCTCCATGCAACGTAAATGGCGAATTTTGGGCTCCATTCATCGTGTCTGTGTGGTTCTGCGCCGATTTTCCAGCTAAGGTTGACCGTCATCTATGCCTAGTCCACATGGATTAACACTACTCATCAACACGTTGGCGTCCATTTGTAACTGTCCGCTTCATATCATAAGTTGAAAATGCCTTCGAAATTTTAAATTTATTTGTAATCCCTTCTCTTCATTTACTTGATCTGATCTCGCTCCTCCAACATTACAAGGTTTGAAAACCATATTATTTTCGTAACGTTCGAAGCATGGTCGTATATTATCATCCATCGCATTATAACGTGCCACCATATGTTTATTATAACACCCCGCTCCATGTTTCAACAATAATCTTTGACCATTATATATTCTCAATACATTTTAACGTAAGTCGAAACTGTACCACAGAAATGTTTGAGCCCTGTTGTCATGATTTTATCATATGGTTCTGATTGCTTGCGCCTTAGTTGTAAAGCTGACCGTTGTAAATATATATTTGTCCTTAAGCCTTTACGTAAGTCGAACCTACCATCGAAAATTTGCGCCGCATGCAACGTGTCCATGTCATCCTACGCTGAGTTTCAAAGTTGACCATTACATGCAACGTAAATATTGCACGTTTGAATCCATGCAGCACCGTTGGACCATTCTGCTCCCAAATATTTACCATAGGCGGAAAAAAAAAAAAAAAAACTGCCTTCGACCTTTTCGCCCATGGGTAACGCACCATAGTCGTTACAACACGTTACTATGGGTTTGTTACGATGCTTGCTCCACGTTAAAACGAAAATTCCGACCAAATATTATATATCTATTTTCAAAGAATAAAACTCGGCCATAGGAATGGCTACGTCGAACCATAATGCATTTTCATATAATTTTGACCGGCGTTTTAGTTGTAATGTTGACCACCATTATATTATATATGCCTTGAACATTCTAACATACGACTTAGGCATAGAAGTATTTGATCCTAACTGTAATGTTTCTCTAGGCAGTCTTAAAACATAGTTGTAAATTGTCATGCAACGCACCATAGTCATTATCATATCCGCTGCCGTGTTGAACCCAAACCTTTTAACACAACTGAAAAAATCGGCATCAACATATTCGAGCTCAATAGTAATGTCTTTCATACAGTTTTATACGATTTTTCTCCTCCATATGGTTTGGAAACCATATGTATTTGCGCTTAAACTCAATGTGTCAAAATGTCACCTTGGTCCATGGCTTTGAAACCACATGAATTATGCCTTAGTTTAATTGTACAAAACCATAACTTTGGTCCACACATTTGCGCCCAGCTTGTAGTTCGGGTTTAATAGATGTTGTTTCTCAAATGTGTGGTTGGTATTTGAAACTCTATCATTGGCTTGCCGGCGCCACCATGTGTGTTTTTTCACCGCTGCTTGACACGAAAACACCTTGACTGAGATTGCCGTTCAATGTGAGTCTTCTAAGTCCACTTTTTTCACCGGACTACACCTTGTGCTAGACTGGTCGGGGTGGTGAAATACGTTTCTTTGTGTACAGACATCGACACGGAGCTGACATCGTGCAGAATCTCCAAAAATTCTGGTGTGCACTAATGAAGAAATCCTCTTGCGTTGGTGACATAAAAGGTTCTTTCTCTGATCGATACGTATCACACTATCCTCCTTTTAACATTACTAATCACTTTCTCCTAATCCTCCCCTATTCCGCATATTTGGCCTCGTCATTGAGCCCAATTTTATTACCCTTGATGTCTTGACACGACTGAGGAGTTTGTCACCTGTGGGGTTGACCTGTGTGGAACATAACGACATCATAATTATTCTTTGATAATGGTGACCACAGATAAAACATATGAAACTAACAAGCCTAAGAGAAGTATTCAAACAACAGCTTAATGACCTACAGCGAGAAGGCCTTTAATCATTAAAACAACAAGGTTTCCATTCAAACGTATGCATGGCAATCTAATTACACATGGTGCGACTGCGTTACGAATGTTCGAAAGTATGCTAGATGATCTTTCCCACGCATGGCATGACTGAAGTGACAACATCAAGTCATGGTGATGAGACAGCTCGTGAGGGATTGGGGATAGGTCGGCGGGATGTCATTGACTATAAGTCAGGTGAAAGACTTTAACTCCTAGGTGAGTAGAGGGGGAACCCGAAATTTTAAATATACCCAAAATTTTGGGTGGTGTTGTAGCGGCTACAACAACATGGCAAATAGATCTCCCACCACCTAGTCTAGCTGGAAAACACCCTACAAGAGGGGTTGCAGCTATGCATAACAACTGCTTCAGAAATAACACAGTCTTGGAGGGAATGATCAGGAGGCCATAAAATAAGATCAAATTTTAAATATATCGCAGCAAGTCAGATTTACAATGATGCTCTTACATTATACAGTAGAATACAAGAGACAAGAGAGAAAGAAATCTTCAGAAAAGAGGGTTGCAACACATGTATAAATTGCAAAATGGCTTAATAGTGTTATTTTATGGAGTTGCAGCAGCTGAATGTTACACTTCAGATATTGAATAGATCTGTGGATGAAAGATCAAATCCATTTCAGATTTGTACTCTATAAGGACTCTATTACAATATCCCCTTGGGGTTTTGACCAAATCATGCATTACAAAGAGGAGATATGAGTTTTAAATAGCAAATCTGCAATATTATTCAGAAATTTATGAAGATGAATTTACATTAAAATAGATCAGATCTAAATGGAACATGGACCAGCAAGATAAGCTATGGATCACGAAATTGAAAGGCAAAGCTCGGCTCCAGAGATCTCTCTTCAAAAATTGGATGAAAACACCCTACAAAACCTCCACTGAAAATAACGTAGCCCCTCAAGGGAAACTGCATTGTAGCTTGAATAACAGAGTTGGCCTGATGCCAAGATACAAATCTGAAGCTCAAACAACTGATTCAATCTTCCAGGAGGTTAAAATAAACACTCACTAAGAAGAGGCATTAATACAAGCTAGATCTGAATAGATCTAGAGTTCCACTTGTTGCAGCCTAAAAAAGAAACCAAACCCTCACTGGATCTGCGTTGCAGTTGGAATTAGAGCTTGGAAAATTCCTTGATAGTGGATAAAATTAGCAAGACTCCTCCAGGAATTCTCAATGGAAGAGGTGAAATCCCTGCATAGGAACTCCAAGTGCTAAGTGGCACAATTATCCACTGAACAACAGAGAATGGTATTTGTCTAAACAGACAAGATACTTAGAAATATAGACAATCAAAAACCTTCTCTTGCTGCCTTCCCCTTCCTTTTATAAGATAAAATCCTTTGCAAACCCTAAACCACCTTGATGAGTTATCTCCTTTCACATGAGGGGCCTCCTTCTAGAATTGCGTTGTCCCTTCATGAGGTGCATTGTATCTAGACAACGTTGTAGATTTGGTCAAGGTTGACCCAGTCTCATAGCTCAAACCCCTTTCACACCTGCAAGTGATTTGTTTGCATAGCCTAGATTTATCCATGTTCATATGGGCATTGATTTATTCATTCTTTTAGAAGTTTTACATGCCCTCCTTTATTCATTTATTCATGCAACAAAAAATGAGACAAAATTGCATATTCCTCTTAGCTTAGGCTAAGTAGGAATATTATAGTCCTCCCCTCCAAAATATTGCTTGTCCTCAAGCAACTGATAGGGTGAGATTTTTAGTACTTCCCCTCCTCCATTTATGACACCATTAATGAGAAAGTCCTCATCATAAGCCAAGTGCTCATCAAGCCAATACATCATGAATTTTTCCTCCAAGGTCAACATAAGATGTGCATAGTTGATCCCACCAGGAGTGAAAAATTCAACAGAAATAAACATGGCTAGAGCAATGCTCCATCTAAAACATGTAGCATGAGGTACAGGGAGAAGTTCCAATATAGGTGGTACATACAAACTGCCCATCCTCCCTCCATACAATCCCATAAATAGTACAACTATATCATCTAAGTATGGAAGCAAGACTACATATATGCCAACATAAATATGAGCTGGAGGAGGTGGGTCAAAATCCCACATGTGATGCCAACATAGTGCATCTCCTGCCTACATTAGATCGAGGTGTGGTAAGTGGCATTACCACCACACATTTTTTTCATGAGTCACCTTAACATGGCTGACGATGTCAGATAAGGTTGGTGCGTTTGGAAAGCACCCATCATGAGAAGGAATCTCCCTTTGCACAACAAGGGAGTGGCCAAGTTCAACATTTCTATTGGCCCACCAAAATCCATGAGATCCACATGATCTCTCACTCCCTTTAGGATTCATATCCTACAAAAACATGGTAAAAGAATATGATAAATCAGAAGATAAAGCTTTCTCTACATGATCAGATCCTCTACCATCGAGGTTTCTCATACACATGGAGTTGTGCATGGACATGTTATCTCTCTCAAAAGAAGGAAGAAATGGCTGTAATGACTCTTGCATAGATTCCATTGGCTATCCCAACTCCACATAGCCCATGCACTCTTTAAAGTGCTAATATATTTCCTCTCTCAAGCCTTCCTAATCAAAGCTCCTCATGATCATTGTATAGATCTTCATTGAATGCATATGGTTGAGAAAGAATTCCTTGTGTGCCTCTTGTAGTATCTTCTGCTTGAGCTTGGAAGCTCTAGCCAAGAAGACCCTACCATGATGATAGATGAATCCCCCTTGGACTAAGTAGCCCTCTTCTTTCCGCATGTCATCTAGTATCATACCTGTGTGGAGATATTTGGAATACTCTATAAGCAGTTGAGATTTACAATAAAGATCCACATTGTTCAACAATGACAGCGTTGATGATACATCCATGGAATATTTTGTCATGTTTCTAATCTCTTCTTTGACATATCTCATGCTAGAGTTGTGTGTTGGAAGGCTGATCCTCCCATTCTTCTCCTCCCACAACACAGATCTAGAAAAGAGAGAGAGTGATAGTGATGCAGGGAGAAGGTCTCCCTCATTCTTTAGTTGTCCCAAGCCCTCCAGCACTGTATCTTGGTCTTCCATTTCTCCAATCCCTCCTGGATCTAGATTTGGAGCAGCACTTTGTGAGGCCTCCCCCACAAGATCTGAATCTGGTGGCCTCCCAGGTGGTTTGCCACTAGATAGGAATGTCCCTTGCGAAATTCTCATGAACATAAGAGAAGGGACTATGAGATCCTTGCTTCCACTACGCAAATCCATCTCTATTGTTTGTGTGGAAGTGCTAGGTGAGGGATAAGTATGCATTATTTGGATCATTTTTGGTTTACCACTCTTCATGTCCACCCACTCCATATGCAAAGCTTTCCAATCAGTAGTGACTTTCCCCAATGTAATCAACCATTGGACACAAAAAATGATATTGGTGTCTGGTATGTCAACTAAAAAAAGTGATCCACAAAAGTGTAGGACCCCAAAGTGACTGAAAGTAATGGGACATATTGCATGCATTGGATTTTCCTATCTCCTGGGACCAAAATAGAGAATCCCTCAGAAGTATCAGTGGGGATTACTCTTCTCTGCACAAGATGAGTGTCAATAAAGTTGTGAGTTGCCCCACTGTCAATTAGTACATATACCCTCTGATTCATGATTGAACCTTGTACTATTAGTGTCAAGTACTTAGGCACTCCTCTCAAAGATGTAAGAGTTCCACCTATTACAGCAAAGGTTCCATCCCCATCTCTAGATGGTGTTGGATCTCCCTCAACATTATCAGCGCTATGACCACTCCTTTTTTCATCATCTTCATCTTCCTCCTCAAAATCTGAGAATACTTTTATGTAGTGTGCTTTCCCAATAGCACATCTATGTCCAGGTGCCCATGACTCTTGGCAAGTGAAACATAGTCTCTTCTTTCTCAGCTCCCTCTTGACTTCAATATCAAGAGGCTTATTGAATGAGCTGTCCTTGGAAGGAGCAGCATTTTCTTCCTTCCCTTTAGAAAGGTAAGGGGCCTTGATCTGGAAAGTTTCCTTTGCTTTTGGATGGGCATCTTGGAGGTCTCTAGCCCTCTCAATGGCATCATGCAAAGTGATGGGCTTGCTATATTTAACCAACCCATGCAAAGGTTCCTCCAAGCCATCGATGAACATGTACACCCTCCTTGCTGCAGATAGATCAAAAACCATAACAGATAATCTCAGAAACTCAGTGATATAATTTTCTGCATTTCCTGATTGCTTTAACTTTTCAAGGCTCATGAAAGGTTCTTCTGGATCATTTCTGTCAAACCTCTCCACTAGTATTCTAGTGAATTTAGAATAGGCATTCACATTGGCATGGACCAATGTAGATAATCGATGGAACCACCAATTGTGTGCTTCACCTTCAAAGTGCAACATTGCAATCTTGATGGATTCAATCTCGGGGAATTTTTTCAACTGAAAGTAGATGTCCAGATTTTCCACCCATGCCTTGGTATAATTGGTGGATGACCCATCAAACTTGGGAAAAACGAATCTACCCATAGAGTGATGTTTATCATGATTATGGAAGAACCCACCATCTCTATACTGATGCCTTGGTCTCCTTTTGTACTTGAGGTGAAAAAACTCTTGGAAACTCAAGTGGTATTTGAATCTATGATTCTAAGATTCATATTCCATGAATTATTCTTCAAGGGATGCTTGCTCTTATGGTCCTTCATTCTCCACAGCCAAGAAGATAGGCATAGTGGAGCTTGTGGCTAGTTCACTGGTTGACCAGTCTAGTGGTGAGACATGCCAGAGCTTTCCCCAAGATGAAATCTCCCAGGAGATTCCCTCATTCTGTCAATCCTCATCTCTTTTATCTCTCTAGCAAGATCTTGCATGGCCACCAAAAGAATTCTTGCAAACTATTCTCCTTCTTTATCACTTGCAGTTTCAGGGGCTTTACCCTTGTCTTGATCATCAGTAGTGTAATCAAAATTTTTGTGACTTCTATTTTGATACCTCTTCTCCCTCTCAGTAAGAGGCTCATATTCTTTTGAAGGCAACATGCCTGTGGTTCTCCAATGAAAGCACAGGTTGTGCTAAGAAAGGAGCTTTGATACCACTGTAATATCCCAAAATTGGGATTTCACGGCAAGCTAGCTAAAATAATGCACTTCTGGGATATTTATGCATAGAAATGAGTTTTCAGCCTTGGATCCCTTAGATTAGTAGATCTGGAGTCTAGATCCAAAATGGGAGCAAAAAAAAATGAAACTAGGTGTGGCAAACATATCTCCCACCACCTAATCTATCTGGAAAACACCCTACAAGAGGGGCTACAGCTATGCACAAAAATTGATTTAGAAATAATGCAGTATTGGAGAACATGAGCAGGAGGCCATCAAATAAGATCAAATTTTAAATATACAACAACAAATCAGATTTACAATGATGATCTTACACTATACAATATAATAAAGGAGATAAGAGAGAAAGAAATCTTCATAAAAGAGGGCAACAACACATGTATAAACTGAAAAATGGCTTAACAACGTTATTTTATGGAGTTGTAGCAGCTAAATGTTACACTTCAGATCTAGAACAGATTTTTGGATGAGAGATCAGATCCATTTCAGATATGTACTTTATAAAGACTCTATTACGAGATCCCCTTGGGGTTTTCACCAAATCATGCATTACAAAGAGTTTTGAGTTTTAAGTAGCAGATCCGCAATATTATTCAGAAATTTCTGAAGATGAATTTACATTAAAACAGATCTGATCTAAACATAACATGGATCAGCAAGCTAATCCATGGATCACCAAAGTGAAAGGAAAATCCCAGCACTAGAGATCTCTCATAAAAAAATAGGATCAAAACACCCTGCAAAACCTCCACTGAAAATAATGCAGTCCCTCAAGGAAAACTATGCTATAGCTTGAATAACAGAGTTTTCCTGAGGCTAAGACACAAATCTGAAGCTCAAACAAAATATGCACTCTTCCAGGAGGTTAAAAGACGCACTGACTCAGAAGAGGCACCAATAGCACCAATACAAGCTAGATCTGAGCAGATCTAGAGTTCCACTTGTTGCAGCCTACAAAAGCAACCAAACCCTCATTGGACCTACATTGTAGTTGGAAGTAGAGCTTGGCCAATTGCCTGATAGTGGATGAAATCATGAAGACTCTTCCAAGAATCCTCAATGGAAGAGGTGAAATCCCTGCATAGGAACTCCAAGTGCTAAGCAGCACAATTCTCCACTGAACAATAGAGAATGGTATTTGTCTAAATAGACAAGATACTCAGAAATATATATAATCAACAACCTTCTCTTGATTCCTTCCCCTTCCTTTTATAAGATGAAAGCCTTTGCAAACCCTAAACCACCTTGATGAGTTAGCTCCTTTCACATGAGGGGCCTCCTTCTACAACTGCGTTGTCCCTTCATGAGGCGCATTGTATCTAGAAAACACTGTAGATTTGGTCAAGGTCAACCCAGTCTCATAGCTCAAGCCCCTTTCACACCTACAAGTGAATTGTTTACATGGCCTAGATTTATCCATGTTCATATGTTCATTTATTTATTCATTCTTTTTTCAGTTTTACATGTCCTCCTTTATTCATTTATTCATGCAATAGAAAATGAGACAAAATTGTATATTCATCTTAGCTTAGGATAAGTAGGAATATTACAGTCCTCCGCTCAAAAACGTTGCTTGTCCTCAAGAAACTGATAAGTTGAGAGTTGTAGTACTTCCCCTCCTCCATTGATGACACCATCAATGATCAATTCCTGATCATAAGCCAAGTGCTCATCAATCCAATACATCATGAATTGTTCCTCCAAGGTCAACATAAGATGTGCATAGTCCATCCCACTAGGAGTGAAAAATTCAATAGAAATAAACATGGCTGGAGAAATGCTCCATCTAAAACATGTAGCATGAGGTACAGGGATAAGTGCCAATCCAAGTGGTACATACAAACTGCCCATCCTCCCTCCATACAATCCCATAAACAATACAACTTTATCATCCAAGTATGGAAGCATGACTACATATATGCAAACAGAAATTTGAGCTTGAGGAGGTGGGTCAAAATCCCACATGTGATGCCAGCGCAGTGCATCTCCTACTTGCATTAGATCAAGGTGTGGTAAGTGGCATTCCCACCACACATTTTTTGCATGAGTCACCTTAACATGGCTGAATATGTGAGATAAGTTTGGTGCCTTTGGAAAGCACCCATCATGAGAAGGAATCTCCCTTTACTCAACAAGGAAGTGGCCAAGTTCAACATTTCTATTGGCCCACCAAAAGCCATAAGATCTACATGATCTCTCACTCCCTTTAGGAGTCATATCCTATAAAAACATGGTAAAAGAATATGATAAATCAGAAGATAAATCTTGCTCTACATGATCAGACCCTTTACCATCAAGGTTTGTCATACACATGGAGTTTTTCATGGACATTTACTCTCTCTAAAATGAAGGAAGAAATGGTTGTAATGAATCTTGCATAGAGTCCATTGGCTGTCCCAACTCCACATAGCTCATGCACTCTTGAAAGTGCTAATAGAGTTCCTCTCTCAAGCCTGCCCAATCAAATCTCCTCATGATCAGGGTATAGATATTCATTGAATGCATATGGCTGAGAAATAATTCCTTGTGTGCTTCTTGTAGTATCTTCTACTTGAGCTTGGAAGCTCTAGCTAAGAAGACCCTACCATGATGATAGATGAATCCCCCTTGGACTAAGTATCCCTCTTATTGCTACATGTCATGTAGTATCATACTTGTGTGGAGATCTTTGGAATACTCTACAAGCAGTTGAGATTTCCCCACACTGTTCAACAATGAAAGCGCTGATGATACATTCATAGAATTTTCTTTCATGTTGCTTATCTCTTCTTTTACATCTATCATGCCAAATTTGTGTGTTGGAAGGCTGATCCTCCCATTATTTTCCTCCCACAATGCAAATCTAGAAAAGAGAGAGGGTGATAGTGATGCAAGGAGAATATCTCCCTCATTCTTGAGTTGTCTCAAGCCCTCCAGCATTGTAGCTTGGTCTCCCATTGCTCCAATCCCTCCTGGATCTAGATTTGGAGCAGCACTTTGTGAGGCCTCCCCCACAAGATCTAAATTTGGTGGCCTCCCAGGTGGTTTTCCACTAGATAGGAATGTCCCTTGCAGAATTCTCATGAACCTAAGTGAAGGGACTATGAGATCCTTGCTTCCACTATGAAAATCCATCTCTGTTGTTTGTGTGGAAGTGCTAGGTGAGGAATAAGTATGCATGCCTTGCATCATTTGGGGTTTACCACTCTTCATGTCCACCCACTCCATCTGCAAAGCTTTCCAATCAGTGGTGACTTTCCCCAATGTAATTAACCATTGGACACCCAAAATGATATTGGTGTCTGGTATGTCAACTACAAGAAAGTGATCCACCAAAGTGTAGGACCCCATAGTGACTGAGAGTGATGGGACATATTGCATGCATTTCATTGTCCTATCTCCTGGGACCAAAATAGAGAATCCCTCAAAATTATCAGTGGGGATTTCTCATCTCTGCACAAGTTGAGCATCAATAAAGTTGTGGGTTGCCCCACTGTCAATCAGTATGTATACCCTCTGATTCATGATTGAACCTTGTACTCTTAGGGTCATGTACTTAGGCACTCCTCACAAAGATGCATAGTTCCACCTATTGGTGCAAAGGCTCCATCCCCATCTCTAGATGGTGTTGGATCTTACTCAACATTATCAGCGTTGTGACCCCTCCTTGGTTCATCATCTTCATATTCCTCCTCAAAATCTAAGAAGACTTCTATGTAGTGTGCTTTCCCAACATCACATCTATGTCCAGGTGCCCATGACTCTTGGCAATTGAAACATAGTCTCTTCTTTCTCAGCTCCCTCCTGACTTCAATATCAAGAGGATTCTTGAATGAGTTGTCCTTGGAAGGAGAAAATTTTCCTTCCTTCCCTTTAGAAAGGTGAGGAGCCTTGCTTAGGCAAGTTTCCTTTGCTTTTGGAAAGGCATCTTGGAGGTCTCTAGCCCTCTCAATGGCATCATGCAAAGTGATGGGCTTGGTATATTTAACCAACCCATGCAAAGGTTCCTCCAAGCCCTCTATGAACATGTACACCCTCCTTAATGCAGATCGATTAGGAACCATAAAAGATAATCTAAAAAACTCACAGATATAATTTTTTGCATTTCCTTATTGCTTTAAATTTATAAGGCTCATGAAAGGTGCTTCTGGATCCTCTCTATCAAACCTCTCCACTATTCTTCTAGTGAATTCAGAATAGGTAGTCACATTGGAATGGCCCAATGTAGATAACCCATGGAACTGCCAATTGTGTGCTTCACCTTCAAAGTGCAGTGCTGCAATCTTGATGGATTCAATCTCGGGGACTTTGTTAAACTGAAAGTAGATGTCCAGCTTTTCTACCCATACCTTGGCAGAACTGGTGGATGACCCATCAAAATTGGGAAAAACGAATCTACCCATGGAGTGATGTCTATCACGATTATGGAAGAACCCACCATCTCTATATTGATGCCTTGGTATCCCTTTGTCCTGGAGGTGAAAAAACTCTTGGAAACTCAAGTGGTATTTTAATCTCTGATTTTGAGATCATATTCCAAAAATTCGTCTTCAAGGGATGCTTGTTTTTGTGGTCCTTCATTCCCCACAGCCAAGAAGGTAGGCATAGTGGAGCGTTGTGGAGCTTGTGGCTGGTTCACTGGTTGACTAGTCTAGTGGTGAGACATGCCAAATATTTCCCCAAGATGAAACCTCGCAGGAGATTCCCTCATTCTGTCCATCCTCATCTCTTTGATCTCACTAGCAAGATCTTACATGTCCACCAAAATATTTATTGCAAACTCTTCTCCTTCTTTATCACTTGTAGTTTTAGGGGCTTTACCCTTATCTTGATCATCAGTGGCGTAATCAAAATTCTTGTGACTTATATCCTGATACCTCTTCTCCCTCTCAGTAAGAGGCTCATCTTATTCTGAATGCAACATGGCTATGGTTCTCTAATCAAAGCACAGGCTGTGCTAAGAAATGAGCTATGGTACCACTGTAATATCCCAAAATTGGGATTACACAACAAGCCTACTAAAATAACGCAATTCTGGGAGATTTATGCATCTAAATGAGTGTTTAGCCCTTGGATCCCTTAGATCAGTACATCTGGAGTCTAGATCCAAAAGGGGAGCAAAAAAAAAATAAAACTAGGTGTGGCAAACGGATCTCCCACCACCTAGTCTAGCTGAAAAACACCCTACAAGAGGGGCTGTAGCTATGCACAACAACTGCTTCAGAAATAATGCAGTATTGGAGGGCATGAGTAGGATGCCATCAAATAAGATCAAATTTTAAATATAAAACAGAAAATCATATTTACAATGATGCTCTTACATTATAGAGTAGAATACAGGAGACAAGAGAGAAATAAACGTTCAGAAAAGAGGGCTGCCACACATGTATAAACTGCAAAATGGCTTAACAGTGTTATTTTATTGAATATGTTGGATCTGATTAGATCTACTTTAGTTAGCAAAATTATGGACTCTATGATGTGGAATAAGTGAGGTGTAGTGGTGTTGGGGTGCATCCAATAAATGAGAACACCGAACGGAGGGGAGCCTTACGCCTTGAAAAAAACTTTTGAACAATGGATCAAGTCACAAACTGGAAAGTGACCATTCAAATTTCATTGCTGTCAAAAATGCTGCGACTGGGAAGGCTTACGGGAGAGTTGGATTTTAGAGTGAACCTAATGAGACAGACCCTTTCTAATTAAAGGGCTATTTCACCATCAGTTAATCTTGATCGCTCTGAAGGCCATTTTTATGAGGATCTAGGATTTTTTGGGTTCACGAGAAGTCCATATGGCTTGATGGAAATTAAAGATCAGAAGTTCCAACTACAAGAATCGGGATTGGAGGAATTTGCTCTGGTGGGTTCTATGCAGCTCATTGCAATTCCAAAGAGAAAATTTGGAGAGCATTGTAAGGCAACGAGCATCGAAAGCATGGAACTAGCAATTTATAGCATTGAGAGAAAGGAGCCAACGAGGATAATTTTTTGTTCTTAGAGAGCTCTTATGTTCATTACGAATGTTATCGAGCAGCTCAAGATAGGAAGGAAAATGGCAGCTGGAAAATCTTAAGCGTGGGAATCAAAGCGTAGGTTTGGGCATTATAGCGCAGCCGTGGAAACAAAATGAAGGCAGTGATGAGGGGAGAATCACTGAGGAACAAAATTATGTTGCACATAGAAGATCGAGCAGATCATTTCAGGTTGCCTCTCATAGCGACAAACAATCTGATGTTGGGCCTGATCTGGGAACAGATAGCATAGTTGCACACAGGGAGCAGTCTCGAGGAGAAAGCGGATGACGCAGCTTCGTTGGTGTCTCTAGCGTAGGATCGACGCAGGGAGAAGGAGAAGGCCAAATAACGTGATAGAGATCATCGAAAAGACCATGAGTGTGATCGGGATGGGGACAAAGAAAGGAGAATTCACAACTACTGCCACTAAGGTCAATCCATATCGTTGCTCTGCTAGAGGTGCTCAGCCAAAGCATATTGTTGGCTTAGGTGAGTGGAAGTGCATAACAGAGGACTCAAATTTGACAGTCTGCACTTGTGTTTGTCACGATAAAGATGGCAGCCATGAAATTTCAAGATGTGAGGGAAGTGGTGACTATTCCTGAGTATTTGAGTGCCAAGGCACCAGAGAAGATGGATGCATGGGTAATGAAAGTGGAGGAAATATTTTCGATTTTGAAAGAATTGCAAGACAGGGTGCGCTCCTTGGAGTCTTGCTTGGAACTCTCAGGCTCAATGGGGAGGATTTTGATGAGGATGAAAACCTCTCCATGGAGGAACGGTTTGAAGACATTAATTACGATGTTGAAAATGAAGTAGATAAAAAGGCGCAAGAAATGGATCAGAATGTAGCAATATAAGAAGCACAAAGCTCTTCAAGGATCAAGGGTATACATAAGTTGATTCCAATGATGAGACAGGCAACAAGAGAGTTTAGGTCTACGCTCCCATACAGAAGATGATGGTCGACATTACGTAGGTGCAGATCATAGCATGAAAGAAATATAGATCAAAGAGAGCTTATTAATCTCAGAGAGGATATTTTCACATGGATTGATTTAATGAACCATGTATCTGAAGAGAACTCCTAGAGGACTGGCAGTTACAGAGGCTGGTGACCCATGTAATCTGGTAGATGGGTTCTTTTTATATGGACATTGATTTCATATGTACAAAGACAACAACAATGAAACAAATACATACATACATACATACATACATACATACATACATATATATATATATATGTATGTATATATATATATATATATATATATATATATATGTATGTATATATATATATATATATTTATATATATATATATATATATATATATATATATGTATGTATGTATATGTACATATATATATATATATATATGTGTGTGTGTGTGTGTGTGTGTGTGTGTGTGTGTGTGTGTGTGTATGTATATCTATATATATATCTATATCTATATATATATATATATGTATATATATATGTATATATATATATATATATATATATATATATATGTATGTATGTATATATATATATTATTATTATTATTATAATGGAGTTAATCTTATTACATGTAAATGGGCATATTACTGTAAGACCTGGTATGGCATGCGTACCCCTGGGTAATCACTGGTAAAGTCTGGGTTAGACCTAGGTGATAGGGGGGATGTCAAGTTAACAATTACCCTAGGTAAAAGTTTAAGGGGGGAAGAACTAGAGTGAGCGGGGTTGTCTCTTTTAGCAGGTTTGGCTGGATTTAGTCAATAATCCCCAAGTCAAGCTTAAGGGGGGAATTGTTAGGCAAAATTGAATTGAGATAGAGTCAATGTTGACTAGGGTAAATATTAGTGGTTTTGGGGCTGTTGTGGAGGTAAATCCCCTCTGCGGACAGAGGCGATCCATACTAGCCCAGACCGGGTCTAGCAACAATCGTTCACTCTATAGTGCAGGTTCCTAATTGCAGATAAACCAAATAGCGATGAAGGCTTACTTGGAATCCAACGATGTTGCTCGTAGAGAAGGTAGCGCTCCCATTCCTTAGCTCTGGCAGATCACAATCCTCACGATCTCCGTGATTGGACACCTGCACACGCAAGAAACAAAACAAACGCAAGCGTAAAATCTAGTGCATGCAACTATATGTCAGTCAGAGAAGACATAAGTCATGATCATTATCAAGAGCAAGAGTGGAACCATAACCAATAGTCGCTTATCATTAATTAATCAAAAGAAGAATACAACCATAGCTCTGACACTGAATTCTCCTTCGGAGGGTCGTCAGCAGAACGCATATCGATAAAGCCTGTCAGGGATGGGACAAACCTCTCTCTTCATATGTCTCGACAATGACCTCCTTGCTTGGATTTGGCCTTAAGGGAATGGATCAAAGCTCTTGCAGCATAAGGCTCTGATGGCTCTTGGGAACTTGGAGACTAGCTATTCAGCCATTCAGCCCCTTCATCAATGGATGAAGGCTATATTTATAGAGGAGAGGAGGAGGTTGGGATCCCTACAATAGTGGAAGGGAGGCCTTATCCCTTTGGAGGTTCCCCATAAGGTGGAAACAAGAGGCCAAACAAGGAAGGTCGTGGTTATTCAGTCGAAACCACTCCTGATGACTCATCCATGAAGTTGTTGTAATCAAAACTTCGCATCTTTTTTTAAAAAAATTTCCAAAAGTAGATTGGCACAGGTGCTTAACTGGGACAGAGCACCAATTGGCACAGGCTCAGTGTTAATTTTCCCGCATTGGCACGAGGACATAATGGGCTACCAGCGCCAAGGCAAAAACAGGTGTTTTTAGGGGTCTGTTGAGGAAATGATCAAAAGAAGAAATGTTGTCCTCATTGAAAGGGATGCAATGATGGTATTTGCAAGGCATGCCACTGATTATTGGTCACAGAAATGACCCTCCAATGGGTGAGATGGGGATTGCAGGGACGGTGACAAATTACTGTGTAAAAGATACCCCCTAAAGCAGGAGGCCCGAAAGAGAGAGGGGGGTGAAATGTTTTATGAGAACATGTCCAACTGAAAACACTGCCGTCGGAAAACCTGCATAGAGAAATACAACTGATATCTCAGACACATGATATATCTGGTATGGGCGTAGCCATCCATAACAGAGTATACAATAATCCAGATCCAAGGTATGGACGCAGCCATCCAGTGAGGATCGATAAATAGACTCAGGTATGGTCGCAGCCATCCAATCAGTGAGTCATGTAACTAATCATAATAATCCACAAAATCACAGCCTGGATTATAACAGACAGAATCCAGGGTCTTGCACTCCATCTCGACCTGGACAAAGTATAAGTTCAAGCATGTGAATATGTGAGCTGAAGTCGAACATGCAAGAACATCGTCTGATTACCAGCCAATGATGAAAGTTATTAACAGACGCGAGAGGTACCACCATTAATTCCAATGGTCCTTAAGGTACTACAGGTACAGTCTACAGCATGTGAACAATGAGCTAACGTCGAACACCCGTAGAATCACTTGGTTAGACGCCAATGATGAAAACCTCACGTCGAATGCGAAGAACCTGCCGTTGAGGCATGCAAGCTCCAAGGTACCAGAAGGGAGTCTCTAGATCAGCTTCCTGGATAATGAGCTGAAGTCAACAGGAAGTGAACTTGATCGAAGGTGGGCCATAGTGTTTCCCACATCATCGACGCGAGACAAAGGAACATAATGTCTTTTTGAATCATGATCAGATGAGAATCAGAGGAAGGTTGATACTTGCAGAGGTCAACTTCTCTTGAACATATCGGCAGCAAGACAGTGGATTTGGCAGTATTTGACATCAATAGATCAGAGGTCATGACGATGGGACAAAGAGAAAATTAGAGGTCAAAAGGGATCACCCAAACCCACCGAGGCAAGTGGGAAAATGAGATGAGATGTCCCCAACCCAACACAAATGCAGACAAGTGCCATGTTCAAGAGCGACATACTGCCGACACGACAATGATGTTGGTTCCATTTTCCCCACCATTTCTGGCGAGTACCTCTTTATTTTTACACAAGCTTGAAGAGGATACCATATGCTTGTCATATAAATCTGTCCTTCTGACGAATCCATCCTAGTACATTTAACGAGCCCTAGGAAGGAGAAACTCGAATATCATCATTACGACTGAATCCAATGTCACCAGGGTTTAACGAGTCTGAAAAATGAAGAACTTGGCGTCTTTTCATGTTTATAAAGTTTGAAAAGACAGCGGAAAAGTAAACTCCAATGGTCCCTTTTCGTAAATAGTTCCTCAGACCTAAAAGGTAGAAAACTATATCTGAGAAAGCCTCCTAGTCGCGATAGGCTAGGGTATTCCTTTTTCATAAATAATCTATCCCAGCCCGAAAAAGGGGTAAACGTATACTGGGTAGATGCCGTTTCGTGTCCACTTTAACGAGATAAAAACGACAAGGAGCTCGGCAATATTTTCATGTTTAGAGAGTCAGAAAAGAGCTGAAAGATGACTCCACCTGGAGGAACGAGTGGTATAAATGGTAGCAACTGGTTCCGTTAATGGTGGAACTACTCTGAACAAATAAAGGTCGAGAGGATGGCTAACAAGACCACTCATCACAACGGTTCCTCAGGAATGGGTAAAACAACCAAGTGAAGGCATATGATCGACCAAGCAGATAGTGACGATGGAGTGAGAAAACCAAGGTTCATCTGGCAAAAGTAGGCTGATAAAATGGCAATCACAAGAGGTAAAATGGGAATTGTTTCATTTTTACACAAGCTTGAAATCAGGAAACTCTGCTTGAAGTTGGTTTCATTTTTACACAAGCTTGAAACAAAGATAAAATATGCTTGAAACCAGTTTCATTTTTATACAAGCTTAAAACGGAAACAAACTATGCTTGAAAAAGTAAGCATGCCCCCCAGCATGGTGACTCAATTCGAGGTACACACCCCCCAAGCTTCAATCCATATGAAAGGTAGATGGAGTGAAGGTTCAAGTTACGAGATCAAGAAAAAGACTCGACTGGTATTTTATGAAAACTTATCAAAGACTCGAATTGAACAGAAGAATGTCTCATTATTTTAACGAGGTTAACACATTAAAAGAACTATCCTCGTGACACCTTGTTTCATTTTTTAAGGAGCTTGACACAAGACAACGAACTGTGCTCCAACTGTCTTGTTTCATTTTTTGAGGAGCTTGACACAAGAAAACGAACTGTGCTCCGACGACCTTGTCTTATTTTTTAGGGAGCTTGACACAAGAAAACAAACCATGCTCCAGGAACCTGGTTTCATTTTTTAAGGAGCTTGACACAGGACAAGAACCATGCTCCGGGAACCTAGTTTCATTTTTTAAGGAGCTTGACATAGGACAAGAACCATGCTCTGACCGACCTCATCATAATGAACAAGAATTCATCGCTTCCAAGAGTTCCACTCTCGATGGAAGGAAAACATCCTGGAAGTCAGGACCCAATGCCCCCAGCACACTATGCACGACAGCATCATTACTGAGTACAGGCACGGGGTAGGTAGCCACATAGTTGACCTGCAGTGGGGCAGATACAACGAGTGGATAAAAACCAGGAAGGGATGATGGTGGGCCAGCTGCCACATCAGGACCAAAGAACGAAAGCTGATCAATGGTCACAATCCGTCCTTCATGCAGAAAACAAACCACACGAAAAAGGGATAGGTTTAATCGCGCCCCAAGAGCAGATTGAAATCCAATGGGCTTGGAACAACCATCACGTCCATATGGACGGTTTTACCTCCCAATGTAATAGGTAACCTTGGAAGGATCCCTAACGGTTGACTCGTTCTTCTATTAAACGTCAACAGATTCTGTGTAACAGGCGCAAGGGGTGGTGAACTGAAAGCTTGCCAAGTAGTTGAGGATATAACACTAATAGACACACCTTCATCTACAATGGTGTTGGTTACAACCAAGCCAAAATCCTGTACCGTTATCTCGAAAGGCACATAGGATGGAAGGCGGTATCCTGCAAATCGATTCCAATCAAAGGAAGTGACCAAACTACTCGGAGGGGCTACCATCGAACTGAGATGGTCTTCCCCTGGGGTTATAGAAGAAGAAGGAGCATCCTCCATGAACTCCATCTTGAAGGTGGGAGGAGTATCCTCCAGGACCTCCATCACAGGAGGCGGAGGAGAAGCTTCTTGAGATATAGGGACAGGAGAATCTTTCTCCAAGTCTGAAGAATCTGAATAAACAAGAAGAACCTGAGGGGTATGAGGTCCACTCTCAACAAAAAAGACCTGGTGCTCTGTAGGCAGGTCCAGCTCAACCGATCCCACGACCAATGGTTGTTCAGGGATGGATTCCTGAATTTCAATTTCCGGGGGAGCGGGATTGACCAAGGATGACTCTTGACCAATCATAGGATTAGCTGGTGGAGGACTCAAAGAAAGTTGTTTATAACCAGCCGGGAGGCATGGTGTAGAAATAGTCGAGTTGTCCAAAAGTCTCTTGGCTTCATCCATATATGGACAAAGGTGAATGGCATGATGCCCTTCACACAACTTACAGGGATTGGTGAGCTTACCCTGTTTCTTAGGAGCCTTACCAACACCAGTTGAAGACGTGCCCCCAACCTGACTCTTAGAAGCCAAAGGCAACGGTGGGTGACCGTTCGACCATACTTCGAGTACCTTGGGAATACCAGGGCAGTCTCGAAGAAGATGGTCTCCCGTGCACAACATGCAAGGGAACTTGACTTTTCGTGGAGGGTTGGAAGGTTTATCAAGAGGTGACTTCTTAGGCACAATATCTGCAGAGCTAGCCTCTCCTTTATCTAACTTCTTCTTCTTCTTCTTAGCCACCTGGTTACTAGAATCCAGACTTTCACCAGGCGAAGTAGAAGAGGAGGACACAGAAATAGGCGAAGAAGGGGAGAGGTCCACCTTGGAATCACCATGATGTTGCTCAGGCGGAGGAACTGATTGAACAATATCCGAGACATTCAGAACCACAGAGGTTGAAAACAACCAAACAGGCAACCCAACAATTAACCCAGGAAGGGACAATGTTGCCATATAAGGAGCGCCAACATTTTCAAAAGGAGGAAAAGGACCCGGATTCCCATCAGAGGGGATTCCTTGGTTGGTGAACTCCGGAAAAGTTGCCATCGGAAATGATCTTCAGAACAACACCCTAAGGAAACTAAATTTAACCAGGAATATTTCATGGGCAGTTAATTTTTAAAACATTGAAACAAGACTCTACCGTTTCATCTTTTAAGAGTCGAGAAACAGGAAAAAGGTGACTCTATCGCTTTCAAATTGGAAACAAGCGTGAAAGGACAAGCGCTTGATGAAATTTTCAAATTTAAAGAGCCAGAAAAGATCAAAATGACTACTCAAGAATACTAGGCAAAGGGTGTACCAAATAACTGTGAACTGCAATATACACCTTGGTTTCAAAATGAAAGAGAAATCAACCAAGGACTTAACACACGTGCAGGAAATCTCCTCTAATGTTGTGTCCGGTGTATCACGGGTATAGGGCGACAGACTCGGCTTCCTATGGATAAAGGATAGAAACCTAGTGGGGTCTCCCTTTATATACGTGACAATACGGGGAGCACAAGTCCGTACTAGTGTTGTCTAAAGCCAAGAGGCGAATGACAGCTACTAAGTTTAAAGATGCCGGAACACATCTCTAGCCTAGACCTCTAAATATTTCGTTAATGTTTCAATTTTTCCTTGGTGTAAATTGAATGAATTTTAATTTTTATCTTCAATTATGTTTCGGTTTCAAGGCCCTACCGTATGTCATATGACAATCTCCTGTATGCAACTATATGAGAAAAGAAAACTTTTCAATTCGATGAATGCTATCTAGTTAAGGGAAGAGCTTCAAACAATGATGCAACATAAAACAACACTACAAACGAAATCTTTTCCAAACTAGATGACTTTCACTATTCAAAAGTAATTTCAAACATTCAACGATGCAAACAATGCAATGTGATCTATGCAAAATCCTCTTTTTAGAAAAATATGCAATTGTAATCTATGCACAATTTCCTTTTTCCTTTTCAAATGATAAGAATGCACTCAATGCATTTTTCGATGAAATGAGAATCTACTCAATGCATGTTTTTGATGAAAGAGAATGCACTCAAAGAGATTTCTAGTTTTCAATCATTAAACAATGTAATCTAAGTTCGATGATGGATCTCAAAAAAATACTTTTCAATGCAATGTGATCTAATGCATTTAACGAAAATCAAACTATGAGATGAAAATTAAAAGAACGCAAATCTCCTTAATGAAGGATGAATGAAAAAAGGATGTAATCAAACACTAAGAATGCAATCGTTGTTTCAAAGACTTTGTCACGAAATCCCTCTAAAGGTGACAAGACATATGAGGTCAAACACAAAGAGGAGCTTCAAAGAAAGAGATCAAAACAAGGCATTTGTTAGTATGAATTCTTCGTCGAAGTGTACGAAAAAGAACCACTTTAGCTACGCATAACTAATAGCCCTAACAACAATAGAGGCTGCCAAACATCTTCAGATCTGCGATTAGTAGTTAAAATGCTGCAACAAACAGATCTATAAATGGAAAGACATTAAGCAATAAAGTAAAGGGTTTGCTCCATGCATCCAACAGACAAGACAAGAACACGATTTTTGAATGAATTTTTATATTACAGGGCACCTGGGAGGAAACAAGAAGGTGTATCCAGATCTCCTCAATGGGATGGGTTCTTTGTAGTCCTCGGCACTTCAGATCTAAGCTTTCTCTCTCTTGTAGATGTAGAAAACCCAATGTAGAAGGTAGAGCTCAATGGGAGCAACAATGGCAGAAAATGAGACCGAGTGTATAGATCCAGAGTGATCTAGTATGCAACAAAAGGTGAAGAATGAAGGGGAAAACCCTCCTATTTATAACAAAATGTTGGGTCATTCTAGATCTTGGTGCATGATTAAAATAATGTTAACCAAATCTAGATCCACCTCTATGGAATATTTTATTATTATTTGTTGGAGGGAAAGGGTGTTTGACTTGAGTCAAATCCCTTGATTAGTGAAAAATAAATAAATAAATGATTTATTTATCTTTTTAAGGAAGTGGTTGGGAGATAATCAAATAAATAATGATTTATTTGATTAATGGTGGGTGACTTGGTCATATTTAACAAGGAATATTATCTAAATAAGATTTAAATAATTATTCCTAGAAAATAACAAGATAACTAAGGGTTTATCTCATTAATTTCTTTGTTTTTGGGTTAAACATGACTGGGAATAATAATTAAATTATGGTTTAATTAATTATTCCATGAGGAAAATCAAACAAATATAGGTATGTTTAATATTTCCTTTTGGGGTTTCCTATTTTAACATAGTGAAAGCAGTTTTACTTAGGGTAAAACTGGTCTTACATGGTGTACTTGGGTCCATCTAATGATAAAAGGTTAGATGACCAAAAAATGGTGTAACAGCATTCATTCCCTTTTACAACAAACAATCATGGAAAGAAGACATTCCAAACAATGAGCAATGTAATCTATGCTCATATAGAGAAAAGATCGGAAGGGAAAGACACACTGGTAAAGGATTTAGGGAAAAATTCTCAATTTTCACACACCCTGAAATTGGCTCGACTTTGTCATTAACAACTAGCGCCAACTGGCGCGACTTGCTCACTGACAACTAGCACCAATGCCCAATTGGAGCGGGTTGCTAACTGACAACAAGCGCCAACGCCTGAAAATGAAAAAACAAAGAATTTCTCCCAACCAAGACCAGACTCACCACTTCAAGCAGGATTCTAAACAAACCCAGAAGCAAAGTACTGACCAAAAGAAAATTCTGAACAAGGGTAAACCCTACCACCTATAGGAAATGGCGTGACTGTCTCACTGTAATCCGCGCCAGACAGGGGATGGCACGAGTGATGAACTGGAAACCTGCGTCAATTGGCGCGACTGTCAGGGCAGAAATCACACCAATCAAGCCAACCATGAAAAGATGAAAATTCAGAAACACAGAGGTCAAATCTGATTCTCTAGGGGGCTGAACAGAGGTTTTACTCCAGAAGAAGTGAACCAAAAGAGCTGATCAAGCAAGCAAAGTCAAGAATTGACCGAAAGATAAGACAATATCCCAAGTGTTCAGTTCATAAACTAAACCGGAGATTGATTGAAGTAGCTTTGATCTACTTCACTAATGCAGAGCAATAGCTTTTATAAGGCTATCTGGCCAACTTCAGGCTCCGTCTATAGTTTATAAAGCAAACAACAAGCTAACTCCCCAGTGGAGTTACCAATTTGTTATGGAGGTAAATCCCCTTTGTGGACAGAGGCGATCCCTACTAGCCCAGACCGGGTCTAGCAACAATCGTTCATGCTATAGTGCAGGTTCCTAATTGCAGATAAACCAACTAGCGATGAAGGCTTACCTGGAATCCAACGCTGTCACTCGTAGAGAAGGTAGCGCTCCCATTCCTTAGCTCTAGCATATCACAATCCTCATGATCTTCGTGATTGGACACCTACACACGCAAGAAACAAAACAAACGCAATCGTAAAATCCAGTGCATGCAACTATATGTCAGTCAGAGAAGACATAAGTCATGATCATTATCAAGAATAAGAGTGGAACCATAACCAATAGTCGCTTATCATTAATTAATCAAAAGAAGAATACAACCATAGCTCTGACGCTGAATTCTCATTCGGAGGGTGGTCAGCAGAACGCGTCTCGATAAAGCCTGTTAGGGATGGGACAAACCTTTCTCTTCGGATGTCTCGACAATTATCTCCTTGCTTGGATTTGGCCTTAAGGGAATGGATCAAAGCTCTTGCAGCATAAGGCTCTGATGGCTCTTGGGAACTTGGAGACTAGCTATTTGGCCATTCAACCCCTTCATCAATGGATGAAGGCTATATTTATAGAGGAGAAGAGGAGGTTGGGATCCCTACAATAGTGAAAGGGAGGCCTTATCCCTTGGGAGGTTCCCCATAAGGTGGAAAAAAGAGGCCAAAGAAGGAAGGTCGTGGTTATTCAGTCGAAACCACTCTTGATGACTCATCCACGAAGTTGTTGTAATTGAAACTTCGCCTCTTTTTTTAAAAAACTTTCCAAAATCAGATTGGTGCGGGTGCTTAACTGGGATAGAGCACCAATTGGCATGGGCTCAGTGTTAATTTTCTCCCATTGGCACGAGGACATAACAGGCTACCAGTGCCAAGCCAAAAACTAGTGTTTTTAGGGGTCTGCTCAGGAAATGATCATTAGAAGAAATGTTGTCCTCATGGAAAGGGATGCAATGATGTTATTTGCAAGGCATGACACTGCTTATTGGTCACAGAAACGACCCTCCAATGGGCGAGATGGGGATTGCAGGGACGATGACAAATTACTGTGTAACAGGGGCACATGGTATTGTGCACCCATGGTTTTCGACCAATGGTATTGCATGTAATGGAGCCTATAAAAGGCTGGGAATACTTCATTGTAATGTAAGGCCTGGAGGTGAGTGGTGAAGGCTCACTTGGCCGGATTGGCCAGGGTTTTGGCCAATGTTTAATGAAATTTCATTGGTTCGGTTTTTCCTGGATAAACATCTGTGTTTATGTTAAATTTTTGTTGCTGGTTATTTTTCATGATTATTATTCCTCTCGATAAATATTTTATTTCTGCGGTAAATTTCTAACATCTATTACAAGATCCCTTTGGGGTTTTGACCAAATCATGCATTACAAAGAGTAGATCTAAGTTTTAAGTAGTAGATCGGAAATATTATTAAGAAATTTCTGAAGATGAATTTACATTAAAATATATCAGATCTAAACAGAACATGGATCAGCAAGCTAATCCGTGGATCACCAAAGTGAAAGGCAAAGCCCAACACCAGAGTTCTCTCATCAAAAATGGGATCAAAACACCCTGCGAAACCTCCACTGAAAATAACACAGTCCCTCAAGGGAAAATATGTTGTAGCTTGAATAACAGAGCTAGCTTGATGCCAAGATACAAATCTGAATCTCAAACAATTGATGCACTCTTCCAGGAAGTTAAAAGACACACTCACTGAGAAGAGGCACCAATACAAGCTAGATCTTAACAGATATAGAGTTCCATTTGCTGCAGCCTACAAAAGCAACCAAACCCTCACTAGATCTGCGTTACAGTTGTAAGTAGAGCTTGGCCAATTTCCTGATAGTGGATGAAATCATCAAGACTCCTCCAAGAATCCTCAATGGAAGAGGTGAAATCCCTGCATCGGAAATCCAAGTGCTAAGCACCACAATTCTCCAATGAACAATAGAGAATGGTATTTGTCTAAAAAAATAAGATACTCAGAAATATAGACAATCAACAACCTTCTCTTGATTCCTTCCCCTTCCTTTTATAAGATGAAAGCCTTTGCAAACCCTAAACCACGTTGATGAGTCAGCTCCTTTCACATGAGGGGCCTCCTTCTAGAACTGCGTTGTCCCTTCATGACGTGCATTGTATCTAGACAGCACTGTAGACTTGGTCAAGGTTGACCCAGTATCATAGCTCAAACCCCTTTCACACCTGCAAGTGATTTGTTTACATGGACCAGATTTATCCATGTTCATATGGACATTGATTTATTCATTCTTTTGGGAGTTTTACATGTCCTCCATTATTCATTTATTCATGCAACAACAAATGAGACAAAATTTCATATTCCTCTTAGCTTAGGCTAAGTAGGAATATCACATTATCACCCTCTCCATCATGTGTGCATTAATGCACCACTTCGTCCATCATCTCATCATAAATTCTCTATGATATTACATTTGATTTCTTCCAAGATCTTAGTTGATTGCTTCAACATCCATGATATTTCTCATTAATGAGACATGATCTCTACTCCCTTCAAATTAAGTAGCTACTCCATTACTCCATTATGTAGATATATATCTGAAATCCACATACACACATCAAAAATGGATTTTATTTATATTTGGGGTTTATGGGTCCCTCCACCCTCTTATTTACTTAATTACTTATGGAAATTAATAACTTTAATACTCCAATTATCTTCTGGAAAATTTGGGAATATTACAGTCCTCCCCGGAAAAATGTTTCTTGACCTCAAGCAACTGAAAAATCGGATGCTACAACAAACATCCTCCCTCCAAATGGAATCCTCATGTGGAATGCCTTCCCATTTGTAACAATGTGTCATGCATGTCTAGCTCCAAAGTTGCCTCTCTAGAATTTCTAGAATGGCCTCCAACTGAAAAGTTAGATATCCTTCCTCATCAATGAATCTCCAAGTGGCAACCATATGATGACAAAAGATCTCCTCTACACATGAGATACATGAGATGAAGTGGTTCATTCCAAAAGTGGAAACTTCGAACTCATGAACTATTTCTGCAACCCATGATACATAGAGTAGATTGCATCTATCAATGCTCACATCATTAGCCCTGTTGGCCATGTAGGAATCAAACATCACATCAACATAGTGATCAACATGAAGTAGAGACATATGGGAAAACATGAACAATGTCAAACCATATTATCCTAATAACAACCAATGCACCAAAGCCTTCTTCTACCATGATAGATCATCATGAAAACAAGCAAGAGAGTCACACTTTCTCAAAAGAAGCTACTGCAATAATTCTTTTTGTTTCCATGCCAAATCTGCATCAATATAAATGTGAGAGACATGCTCTCTCAACAGAAGCCACCACAACAATACCTCTTGTTGTCATACCATATCATCATGGTACCAAATGTAGTGGCCATATTCTCTCAAGAAAAGCCATCTTAACAAGGCATATTGCTGCCCCATCACATCATCATCATAACATGTACAATGACTATAATCCCCCAATAGAAGCCAACATTCTAAGGCCTCCCGTTGCCATCCTCCAATGATGTCATGCAATGTATGGGAAGAATTTAATCCATACTCTCCCCATAGTAACCCTAGCAACAAGGATTCTTGCTGCCTCCTTACATCATCATGATGCAAGTCATGGAGCAACAATATAGTAATGGACATGTGAGATGTCTCATAAACATAATACAAACAAGATCCCTTATGCCACATCATGTGAGAGTTATGATTTCTCCCAAACCCAAGTACATACATGAACATGAGATACATCCCAAACAGAAATACATGTAAATACATGAGACATATCCTAAACAAGAGTAAACTCATGGACATAAAATATATCATGAGATGTCCAAACTCTCTCATCAACAACCTGTTAGGTCTCTGTAATAAGAAAGATTGGCAAAAGTCTGATCACAGAGTTAACATCATTTCAACCAACTTTGGGATTCTAGGATCTAGCCCTCCTGAATCTGGAGAGGGATCTCTCCAATATGTACAAAGATGGATTCGTCTTTGAAGTTTAGGGTAATGATATTAGGCTAGTTATGAAGACCAAGGGTTTGTTTGGTTTTTTGGATGGTTGAACATAGTTGTTGTCTGAGGCTGGATGATCTATATGCAAATAGGTTCAAAAGTGAGAAGTTGCAAGAAAAAAGAGTAAGCTTTGATAAAAAAGAAAGATGATGGCATATTTTCAGTCCATTGGGCTATGGAGTCATAATAGGATTTAATTGAAATAATCAGGTCCAAGAGTGGTCTATGGAGCAAGTCATCTATGCCTAAGGATCTCTTTAAAGTTTGATTTATGGAATGGAGTGATACAATAAGAAAGGGAAATGACAGATGTAGAACAAAGAGCAGCCCAGGATCTGGTAAGTACTTTGAAACTAGCCAGCCTTTGACCAGGCACTTAAGAAAAACATAGAAGAAAACTAGGATCTGGTAAGTACTTTGAAACTATCCAGCCTTTGATACACTTCTGATAGAAAACATATAAAAAACAAAAGGGAAACTCAAAGATAACACAGAATGGTCTAAGATCTGATAAGTACTTTGAAACTAGTCAGCTTTTAACACATCCTAAGGGAAATAATCAAATAGTTGAGCAAATAAGAAAGGGACTCGGGGCTAACCATAATTTCCTCAGTTCATCTTCACACAACATATATTGAAAGTAACATTTAAAAATAACATTCAGCTAAGACAACAAGACGAGGGAACGCCAACATCCCTGTACTTAAACTGAATTAAGTCATTTTCAAATAACACAGTTGAGAGAAAACATTTAAATAAAGGTTTTTCAGCCAGAGAAGGTTACTGATATATAGTAGGTCCTAACCCTATTTAAACTGTTCTTTATAGTGGAAAATGAAACAAATTGAAAACAAAAACAAAATACAAGTTACAGTGAGAATAACATCACCATCACCATAGACCAGGATCCCATAAATTAGCTTGTATTGATGCTTCAAACAAGTTACAATCTTCAGATCCAGTGTTTTAATCCATCTCTCTTCACAACCTAACCTATCTGTTACAAGCTGAGCTCCAAGAGCCAGTGAAATCCTATCTACAATCAAGAGTTTTCAGCTCAGTGACAATTTCAATGCTTCAGCAATTATATTAACAACCAACCCTTCACTCATCTTCTACTGAAGTATTTATAGAAGGATGAGGAGGTGAGACCTGATAAAAGATCTCAAACCAATTAATACAGTCATAAATGTCTTTCTTGGCCCTTGGGGGCTCAAAGAAGAAATTATACAGGTGTTCTACTACATTAACTGATTTACATTTATGAAAATAGCTCGGTGGGAGCTTGGTTTGACATTTGAGGCTCTGTGTACAATTTGGGCTACTCTCCGGACGTCTGTTAATAAATTTGATGGCAGAAGTAATTTCTTTGGCTGTGTCGAAGAAAAATGTCTGATTTTGATCAATAAATTCAGCTCTTGATGGAATACTTCGAGGCACAGGTGGCGCTTTAGTTGGTGGGAAGAATCAATTTGCTTCCATCTGTGGCGGTGAAGGGTTTCTTGACAAAACACTTTAGATTTTCCTTTAATTTTTGTTTTAGATCCAGGGATTTAGGCGTTTGATAACTGTTTTAGCCTTAATCCCCACAATCTGTCCACTAATCTGTTGTTCTGGTTCATTTCTGGTCTTCAATCTCTGATACTCTTTTTCTGCATTGATCTTCACGGTTTTTCTGTCGTGCAGGGCTGCGCAGGTCATATGAGGCATCAATGCCTAATAAAACATCAATGAAACGTGATATTAAACCTTGTGGATGATTTCCTTATGTATTCGAAAGCCGAAGGATTGTCATCCTCGGCCTGCGAAAATTTCATCATTTTAACCGAAAAACCTTAAACCTGCACAATACAAACAAAATGAGGAAATCCTGCGTTTATATGGGTAAATCTGCATCGGAGGGTGTGTGGGAGAATGAGACGATCGAAGCCATTTATCGCGCTATGATCGATGGTCGGGGGCGACTTGGAAATTCAGTGGCGGAGGAGGTTTGACGGGGCCATAGAATCAGGAGGACAAATAATAGCCGTTGATCTGCAGAGATCGACGGCGGAGATTGAATCTTGGACACACGATGGATGGGTTAACGGACGAGCATGTCCGTTAAAGTTCGAGCGAGTGAGGCGATCGACAACCGTCGGATGGGAAGTCCCAGATCGAACGGTGGGGGGTGGATTTCGTTGCATGGTTATGGTGTGAAGTTTAACATGCGAAATGAATTGATAGCACGATGGTTTTGAAATAATGGCGGGGACACGTGTCGGCCAGTGTATGGAATCGTTGGTCGACGAGAGAAAACCACCGTGGCTCAGAAGGTGGTGCAAAATTGGAACCGGTGGTTTCTTGACAAACGACACGGGAGAAGGGGGGGTCCACCTGGTGAGATGTGCTCCGCTCCGTTGGATCTGGGGAGCAGATCGACGAACCAGGTTGATCGCAAAATAAAACATGTGATTTTAATTATTCCCTGTTAAACTTTATAAAATGGGTTTTTTTCGGGTTTTCAAAGGGAAATGAACGGAGGAAAATGGTATTTTTCAGTTTAGCGCCTAAGGACTGAGCGGTCAGTCCTGGCGCTCGGGTATATGGAGGAAAACGACCCGGGGACTTAGCTTGAAAGGGCTAAAATGCCAAAAACACATAAAATATGCCATTTATATGATTTCAAATGATTTTTTAGAGGAAAAAGGGTCCGAGAAGTTAAAAAGTGAGTTTTTAACCTTGGGAAGTGGAATGTGTGGAGGGTTAAAGAGAAAAAATATGTTTTTGTGGGGTTATTATGAATAAAAGGAAAATGGAGAATGAGGTAGTTCGAAGGAAAAGGAAGAGGAGAAAAAAGGGGAAACACTGCAGTATTTGACTTGGATTTTTGCAGGATATCAGGGGTTTGGAGAAGGAAACAAGTATGAAGATCTAACCAGCAACATGAGTTTCACCAAAATACTTAAAGCACCAACAAATTTAGGACTGAATTTGTTTCTTGAAGGCTGCAAATAATATTTAGCCACCAACAGATATGATAGGAAAAATATGAGTGGCTAACAGCGGCTCCACTTGGGGATGGTGCCTTCCTGAAGGCATCAAGAATTCAGACTTGATTTCTCTGGAATGCTGACTGGTGCCTGATCCATTATTTGCTCTGGCTTTGTTCTAAAAAGTAACATCAGTCATGAAAGAAATATGAACTTCATCAATACAACTTCTACCTACCCAATCCTACTGATATAACATTTTTTCTTCATCAGAGTGCACTTGGATTGGCAAACTCTTTTCACAACATTTTTATTCTTTTGAAAGAATAAAAACTAATCTACTTCTATCCCTTATTTCTCCTTGAACTCAGATTAAACAGTTGAGCTCAAATATTTCTCTACCTAATCTACTTTCTGTTGGGATTAAACTGTCCAACAGACTTTCATTCTCTAAATTCTAAAGCAGAATTTTAAAAAAAACTTAGTCAAGATTAAGCTGTTTGACTAACTGTGATATATGGCATAAAAACAAGCTGCACATAGATTATTATTTGCAGAAAAAATAGAAACAAAATGGAAGGCTTAAGATCTGAAAGTTTCTCATCATGGCCTTCTCCTTTCTTCACAGCTCTGTTTTTTCTTTTTCTTTGAGTTGTCTTTGCTTTTCTTCTGGTTCAGATTTTGAGTTTGTTTGAACCTTCAATTTATAACCTAATCTATCTACTAACAAGCCAAAATTGAACAGTTTGGAAAATCAAATTCGCTATCCTATCAGCAGAAAAAATTCAAAAGATAATTAGTCAAGATTAAAGAGTTTGACTAACTAGAAGTGTGTTTTGAGGAGTGGCATTTGAGCTTGCACACTTTCAGATTTGTTTCTCTCTTTTCTTTTTTTTTGGCATGGGGCCTTGCCTTTCTTGTTTTCATTCCTGCCCTCTTTTCATTTTTTCTCTGTTTTTGTATTTTTTGATTTTTCATAACTTTGAATGCAATGGTGGATGGACTATTCATAATGGAAAAAAGATAAAAAGGCTTCAAAACATAAAATGGATCAAGAGAAGTAATGCTTAAGCATCCTGCCATTGATAGGACCCCTAAAAAATTCGGTTCCATCCAGTTCTTGTAAGAAAAATGCATTGTTTCCAACAACTAAATGAATAGAATAAGGGCCAAGCCATAGATTGTCAAATTTTCCATGCTTTCCCTTGTCTTCCCTCCTTGAATCCCACTTCAAAACTTTGTCCCCAATCTTGAAATTGCTGGCCTTTGTTCTTCTATCAAATATCTTCTTGATACTATCGTGTTTCTATAATGCTTTGTTATATACTTCCTCTCTGGTTTACTGAAGATGAATGGTTTGATTTATTCTTCTGATTATGTCATTTTCTTCATTCTGCAACTCTTGAATTAACTTCATAACGGGTACACCAAGGCTGTTAGGAAAAATTGCATCTGTACCATACACAAGCTAGAAGTGTGACATACCAATAGATTTCTTTAAAGTTAATCTGTCAGCCCAAAGTGCATGGATCAGCTTTGTGTGCCAAGAATTTGTATTGTCCTCCAACAGTTTCTTGATTATGTTCACTAAGCTTTTGTTGGAAGATTCTGCAAGTCCATTACCCTGAGGTTAATAGGCTGTGGAATGTCCCAATGTTATCTGATACTTGTGACAGAACTCGACCATTTTCTTTGATCCAAATGCTGCTGCATTGTCTGTGATGATCTTGGTAGGACAGCCAAATCTGGAGAGGATGTTAGTCTCCAAAATTTTTATGATAATTGAATCATTGGCCTACCTACAAGGAATGGCTTCTATCCACTTAGTGAAGTAGTCTGTGGCAATAAGAATCCACCTATGCTGGGCAGAAGATGGTGGATGGATTTCTCCTATGAAGTCAAGTCCCCACTATTGAAAAGGGGCTTCAACAGTGATTGGATGCATAGGCAGGGGTAGTAACTTTCTCTTGCCTTCAAATAGTTGGAATTTATGGCAAGTAGTGGTCATCTTGTGTACATCAGGAAAAAGAGTAGGCCAATAGAAACTAGCTCTCAGAATTTTGTTGGCTGTTGCCTTCCAGTATAAATGACCTCCACACTCTCCTTCATGGAATTCCTGCTTAACCTTCTCTGCATCAAACTCAGGCAAACATTTAAGCAATACACCACTTGCATTTTTCCAATAGAGACATTTATCAATAATGCAATAAGTTACAACTTTCAATTTTAGGAACCTTGCCTTTGTTTTTGATAAACCAAGAGGTGTATTAAGATTAAGAAAAACATAAACAATATCAGTATACCAAGGAGAATTCACAAAATGGTCTTCAATAATGGGAGCTGAGAATTCTTCTTGGTCATCCAAAGCATTAATCATATTAATATCAAGAACTTCACAATTAGATTCAGCCATTAATTTAGCTAGACCCTGGCCTTTGATGAGCTTAGTGGGTTTTATCTCTAAATCATATTCAAGAATAACAGCAATCCACTTACCTCTCTTACCATCTGGGTCCTGTGTTAGGATGTCTTTAACAACTGAATTTGGGACAAAGGCAATGATGTGTGAGTAAAGGATGTATACTCTGAAGTCTTTCAAAGCCTTTACCAAAGCAAAATCTTGCTTCTCCATAATGTTATACTTCAAAGGGGAATCCCTCAATGCCTTACTAAAGAATGCAATATGCTGCTCTTTCCCTTGTGGGTTTTTCTGTAAAAGGACAGCAGCTATGGTGTGTTCTGATGCAAATGAGAAGATATAAAAATCTTTTGAAAAATCAGGACTTATGAGAACCGGTGTTTTGGTTAACGCTTGTTTCACCAGCTCAAAGGACTTCTTTTCTTCCAATGTCCACTTTACCCCTTGCTCCTTCTTTAACATATTTGTGATATTCCTAAGGAGCTCAGCCAAGTTGGGGATGAACCTTCTCAAAAAGTTGATCTTTCCAATAAAATACTGCAACTCTTTGATGTTTCGAGGATGAGAGATTTGCAATATGGCCTCAATCCTCTTTGGATCTATCTTTATACCCTCTTCTGAAATAACGTGCCCAAGAAGTTTACCTTCTTAGAGACCAAATAGTGTTTTCTTAGGGTTTAAATATATTCCAAACTTTCTGCACTTCTCGAAAACTTTTCTCAAATGTTCTAAGTGGTCTTCATCTATTTTTGAAAACACAGTGACATCATCAAGATAGATAATGATGAAGAAACCCAACTCTTCCGAGAATGCTATGTCCATGGCTCTTTGAAAGGTTGCTCCAGCATTCATTAGACCGAAAGGCATTTTCACATACATGAAAGTGCCCCATGGTGTAGTAAAGGCTATCTTTAATTGATTAGCAGGGTGAACTAAGATTTGATTATACCCTGAAAAGCCATCCAGCAAAGAAATTCTTCTAGACCCTACCACCCTTTGTAAAATATGATCCATTTTTGGTAAAGGGTAGTTGTCCTTTAATGAAGCTTTGTTTAAATCTCTAAAGTCTATACAAAGCCTGATTTATCCAGTCTTCTTCGTAACAGACACAAGATTAGATACCCATTCAGAATATCTAATAGGGACAATAATACCAACATCGTGCATCTTAATGATTTCATTCTTCACCAATGGCAACTGGACAGGGTTTATTCTGCGCAATTTCTGTTTGAATGGTTTTTTGTTTTCTTTAAGAGGGATTTTGTGCTGTATTATTTCAGTGTCATAGGACTTAAGATCTTGGTAACTCCATGCAAAAACATCAGAGAATTCCTTAAATAGCTCTATATATTTGAGTTTAATGTGAGCTGGCAAGGTTTTGGACAGTTTAACCATCTTCGGTTTTTCCTCACTGCCTATGTTACATTCCTCCACTTCAGTCTCTATAGGTTCTAGTTTTGGTTCATTTGCCACATCGTTAAAATTGAACAACTCTTCCAAAGGTGCTAGACCACTTGGCAAACTTTCATCTTTAGAGTGCATAGTTTCTATTTCTTCTGTTTCTAATTCTGCACTCAATTCTGTTTCGTTTCTAAGTTTGCTAGTCTGAAGGTTAATGTTGACAAGCTCAGGAGAAGGCTCTTCCTCACTAAGAAAATTTTCTTCACTGCAGTCTGTATCATAGTCTGAATCTGAACTATGCAGTTCAAATTCATTTCTGAATTGCATAAAGTCTTCTATTTGTTTATCTCCGTCAAACACCTACCAGTATTTTTATTATCAGGCACAGCTGGTCTAAATTTTATTTGAGGTGAGCAATCATCGATCTGGTGTGGCATTAAACATGTCCTGGCTGCAAAGGCTAAATTGTGGGCTATAAGATTTCTTTTTCTTGGGACAAAACTCAGTGTGGAGCTCTCAAATGTTTTCAAAAGATCCATGAAATCATTCCGATAGGCCCTAAGTCTGGGATGATTTGCATTATACTCCCCATTGACTTGCCTAATGATTAACTCAGAATCCCCATATACATTTATTCTTCTAGCTCCTAACTTCTTCAGCAACTGTAAGCCTAAGAGCAGGGATTTGTATTCTGCTATGTTTTTTGAACACTGAAAGTTCAATTTGCAAGAAATACATTCTGTGTGCTTGTTATCAGTGTTAGTAATCCAGACACCTGCACCAGCGTTCGTTCTAGTGCATGACCCATCAAAATACATAGTCCAGAGAGGATTACCTTTAGTTTTATTAGTTTGGTGAATGTCCTCTGTATGATTTGACCCCTCAAGTTTTTCATCGGGTTGAGGATTGCTCTCTTGACTGTCAAGGTTTAACAGCAATGGATTCATGACTTGTAATTCAAGACCGGTGTTTTATTTTCCAATGTTTTCAAATGTAGAAAACTATTTTGACACTTCAGTGCTGTGTTCCTCTTCCTCTGTTTTAGCCATTGATCCTTTTAGAGTGATTTGTTGAGGGAGGGTTTCATCATTAAACATGATAAAAGAATCAAGGATCATACTTACAGCGTATAGAGGAGAGTTTTGAGGCATGTCTTTACTTGTCATTGTGTATTGCATGTGGGACTCCCTGTAAAGTCTTCTAGTCTGATTGAAAATAGGGATAGTCGCATAGGTCATGTCCATTTGCATGGTCCCCTGTAACTTAGCCCCCCACGATCTTGATAGAAGCATTCCATACTTCAGGGGTACATCAGCCGCAACAACATCCATGACCAAACACTTGGCTGGCATTTGGGCTAAATTAACACAGAGGTCCTTGATCAATCCTAGACATTTAACTCTGCTTGAGTCAAAGGAGTACAGGTCTTTGTAAGGTCTAGTAATTTCAAGACCCAGGCTTTCCATCACATCTTTTGGCATTAAATTATGGGAAGGGCCTGAGGCATGCATAGCATTGTGCAAAATTTTGTCATGAACGTTCAAACTTACATACAAGGGAGGGACAAGTCCCTCTTGAAACTTACCTTCAATCTTTGGACCAAAAATAAGCTCTGGCTGGTCGTCATTAAGATTGAGTGTATCCACATTTTCTTTTAGGTTCAAAGCCTTCAAAATTTTGGACCTATATATATGTTGGGCAGCTAACTCAGTCAAAGGAGCAGAAATTTTAATCTTTGAGATTTCCTGTTCCAGACTGAAAGGAATTTGATTCTTTAAGGTGTTGGTTTCAGCCTTGTTTACTGCCACTTTATCAGCAACAACAGCTTGCTGATTTGTTTTATCTACAGTTGACACAGCGGTTATAATAGGAGTACTATCTGAAGTGTTAGTACTACTTATGTCTGCACTCTGTTTTTCAAGATTTTGAGTGTCTTTCTCTTTCTCTTTACCAGAATTATCAGCCACTGTTTTGTCCTTTTGTTTGACTATTTTAGGCTTGGTTGCAGTGCTTTTTTGAGAAGGTTTTTCAGAGGTTTTTTTGTTGGGGGTTTGTTGATTAGATTTACTTCTGAGTTCATATTCCTTTGAAGGCTCTATGACAGCATTTTCCATGTTTTGATAATAATTTTCACTATCATCTCTTTTGTCGTCGTAAGGTGTATAAAGACCTTGTTTTCTATCATAATGAACCTCGAAGCTATCATCATCTACCCCAAATAAGTTTATATCATCATCCTCTATTATTTGATCCGCTTCCTCAACCTCACTTACATAGTTTTGATGAAAGGGAGGAGTGATCTATTGATCATCTTCCCTGGGTTTATTTGGAGGTTGATTTCTTCTTAAATTCTGATTCTGGTTTTGGTTTCTGTTTTGAGGAGCGTTTTGATTTAGAATTGCTTGCGCTCTCTCTAGAATGCTCATTTTCTTCATCATTTCTTCCATCATTCTTTTCATTTTTGAGTTTGGCATAGAAGATGATGACTCCTCTCTGAAAGATACTTTCTTTTCAGCTTTCATTCTTTCCCTCTTCTCCATAAGGTTAACTTCCACAGAAAGAGCACCTCTTTGCATATCTTCAAGGGTTGAAAAATCTCTTTCTCTGAGTGAATAGGTCATGTCAGCATCAAACCCTTTAGGAAACTTGTTTAAAGCTGAGCCCTGTGGAGGTTTTAGTTCAGGAGAAAGTGCATTATACACACTGTTAAATCTGGTACAATAAGCCTGTACACTTTCCCCTGGGTTTCTATGTAGATTGTTATAGTCAGCAAGGACTTGGAGAGGATTCTTCCTCACTTCCCATTTGTTTAAGAATGTTTGATGGAAGCCTTGGAGATCATTAATACTATGGGGGCCTAAACCTTTAAACCATTTTCTTGCTTCTCCCTGTTATAGCATCATTTCTCACCTTGACATGATTCATGATTGCTACATGGCTTTTTGGGCACCCATTCCTACAGACTTGGACAAATTCACTTAAAAACAGTGGAAAATCCCTCATACGCGACTATGCCCATACTTTTTTGCGTGTATACGCGAGTACAGCTAGACTTTTCCGCGTATGCCATTAAAATGATTAAAAAATATATAAAAATCCCTAATTTCGCGCTGGGTTGATGGTTACTCAGGTAGTTCAACCACCCCATCCCATGGCCAACTGTTTCCAACTGCTGAAACTACTTGGAGGGACTATAAAAAGCCCTCATGTGTATGGCCTAAGGGAGAGAGAGAAAGTATTGATATTATACTCTGTTGGTTCCCTATCCAAGTCTGATTCCCCGTGCCTCCTGCACTTTCCCAGTTCATTGTAGGAAACCCTTGTTTCCTTGAGATACACATCCCTTTATATGTTATCTCGTATGCACCAGTTTGGAAGGAGTCTTAGCAAGGCAAGGGCTGGACGGATCCGGACGACGGTCTGCGAAGGCCTTGGAAGGATCAGGTGATCTCTCCTCTTGATTACTTTTGTACGTACTATTTATAATACAAAAGTATCATGTTGTTCCCGAAATAAACGTGTTAGTGTATGCTTTAATGTATGAAGAATATTTGTTATACAAGCATCCATTATGATTTATTTAATGTTTTATATGAATCACACTAACATATAGAGTAGAAATATGCTGTACAACTTGTCCTTTGTGTTGGTTTCTTCTTGTATTTCAGGTTAAGGAGGAAGGATGGTTGCAGGGAGTTTGGACTCCACGTGGATCTACTTCAAACGTAGGACCAACGGGTAAACCTCTCATTCTGCTCTATTTAGTTTTTCTGAACGTGCATCATTGTGTGAGTCTCTGTTAAGTAGTACGCCCCTGCTCTGTGGAGGTTGTATCCCAACCAACCTCTAGGGTGTTAATTCCCCGAAACAGAACTGGCGACTCCGCTGGGGATCACATTCTTGTGATTCTCCTGTTGGGCTGTTTCAGCTGTTTGGTAGGTTGCCAACAGTTTTTTCTGTCTTTTACAGTCCAGTTTTCTTTCTTCCAGTCAGTCTGAAGTCTTGGTGTCTTTCCCATGCTTGTCTTTTTGTTTTTATTATCTTTCTTTGTATACGCTCTTTTGTTTGCACACAGTCGCGTATACACGCGAGTTTGTCTAAAGGGACACGCGTATACGCGAGTTTCCCTTAACACAGACGCGTATACACGCTGGTTGCATAACTTCTAGGTCGCGTATACCTAGGCAGATTTTGAATTTTTAGGATTCTGGTGTTTTTGGTCCTTTCTGGCTGTGGAGGCCTGTGTCTGCAGAGTCTCTGTACTTACTAGAGTGTGAAGGAAGTGGTTTCAAGTCTTGTTTCTCTTTCGTTGGTTCGAAAACTAATCTTTTTGGCAGAGTGTTCTTGTTGGTGCTGGCACTCCTGGATTGAGTTCCAAGATTGCTTTCTGAGCATTCTTGGCTGTTCTGCTTTATCAGAACAGAGAGCTTCTGCTCACTGACTCGCTCCTATCTTTGTGTTGTGCTTTGCATTGTGTTCTTTGCTTTGTTTTCGATTGGTTTTCTTGAGTTTCATAGGCTAGGGTTTTGTTGCAATTTTCGGAGAACTTTTCTTGTTTCTTTGGAGTCTTTTGTTGCAACGAGTTTCCACTATTTCTCTAGGCTGGTTGGCTGAGTTTTTGGTCTTCCATTGCTCTTATTGATCTTGCTATCATTAGCTTTATAAGGTTTGGGAGCATTGTTGAAGTTTATGCTTGAAATTCGGTCTCGTTTTGGCTTGGATTGTGATAGTTGTGCTTGGTCTTTTTGAGCTCTTGCTTTATAAAACTGAAAAGCCCAAAAAACATTTGTTTTGCTTTTTGTTTTTTGCATTTCAAAAACTCAAAAACATTTGGTTTTGTTTTTGTTTTTGTTGCATTTTTCATTTTCGTTTGGTCATATCTTTTGAAGCTTTAGTGAAGTTTCTTGCTTCTAGTTTTTGGTTTGATTTTGAGGAGAAGTTGTCATTTGATTTCTTTTTCTTGTTGTCAAGTATTTTTGTTGTCTTATACTAAGAGTTCTTGTTTCAAGAATTGGCTTTCTGGACAACAAAAGATGAGTTAAAACTGAAGGAGCTTTTTGGGAAATTTCACCTTGTTTCAAGGGACTTTTGCATCTTAGAATTTACATGCTAGTGGTCATTTGCATTAGGAGCATTGAATCATTTAGTTAACTTCTTAGTTTTTGTGAGTGTGAGTTTGTAATTCGAAAAGAAAAATACATTTTTTAGTCTCGTAGAACTTATATAGAAATTGCTCTTCATCGAAAGATAAAGAACTGCATGTGCATGTAGTCAGGTTTTTATTAATTTCTTTCGCGTCAAAACACCATTGGTTTCAACTCCATATCCTTGTGACTTAATACAACAGCCCTTAAAATAAGCGATTTAATCTAAAATCAACTAGCAAGTTTTACTAAGTGTCAATCACCAACTAGCTAGGTTGTAGGGCCTTGGAATAGATGAGAGGAGAGTTAACTCTCCAAGGCCGCTCAAACAAACATAGAAGTTGATTAATTGAGCGAAATCCAACTCCGTGAGGTGGACTGGGAAAGCTCTCATCCGAGAGTCAAGCGCGAGGGGAAGTGAAGGTTAAGAAGAGGGATACCCCCCCTCCGATTAGCTGAATCTAACCTCAAGACCGTTCCGCCCAGCCTCTGATACGGATTGGTGTCCATAGTTGTTGTTCCTAGGTTCCACACAGGTGACTGCGGGGGGGAATACCCGTGGTACCTGAGGCAGACGTCGCATCACTTTCAGCAGTACTTCTGGGGGGTGCCCTTGCGAAGCTTGGGTGCTTGAGCTGGCAAAGGCTGTCGTTTGGAGGTCGGCGTAACTGTTTCTGATACCTTCGCTAGTTGTTCTGGGCCCTAATCATCCCAGACTGCTTTCGGGAGGTCCTATACTTCGCTTGCTTGTATTTTGGTGTCCGGTCCTCATCACCCGGAGCAGAAATACTCGGAGGCTATTTGCTTGCTGTATCTCAGGGATTTTTATTTTAGTGAGTGCTCTTTTGCTCCTAGCTTGCCTAGCTTTTCACTTTTTTGAGTCTAATATAATAAATCTATAAAAGTGGCTGATCAAGCGCCTCGACGTTCGAGGAGAATCCGGGGGTTATCTCCCGAGAGTGCAGAGCCTTCTTCGAGAAGGCGTAGGAGCGATTTAGTAGGTGGTTTTCACCCTGTGGAGTCTGACGCTGTGGAGAGAGATCCTCCACTAAGGTCTGAAGGTTTCGTTGCTGATTCCGGTGTCGGTTCCGAGAGGAGCGTTCCGCTCACCTCGAGAGTATTGTTTCCTCAGGAAGAAGATTTTCAGATAGAAGATATACCTGAGCCTGCAGCTACAGGTCCCTCTCCTCTTCCTCTTGATCATCCGTTTGTTATTCAGTACGTCGGACCGGAGTCTGAGAGACCGCCGGATCTTCCATATCTTTCTTATCTTTCGATGGCCACGACCGGGAACGCGGCTTCTACCGTGAGTGCTGCGGGCATTCAGACCCCTGCTTCTGTCGAGGCAGGGGGCACTCTTGCTCTATCTTCGAGTGCTTCTAGCACTGCTATGTTTGGCTCGGGGTTCACCCAAGCATATGCTTCTCAATCTGGTCCCTTTGTTTCAGGGATGTCCATTGCTGGAAATCCCTCTTTTTCCTTTACCGCCGGTGCAGCTGGATCTACGCCCATGTCCAACATGGCTAGTGGATCAGCTTCTTTTCAGAGTTTCCCCTTTGGGACTCGGCATATTCCCCATTCCCAATCCTTCTTAGGGTCGTTTCCTTTTACGTCCTGCACTCGTAGTTTTAACCTCTTGGGCACTTTGAAAAGTTCGACCGTTTATGGGAGATTGAAATTGGAATCCCATGTTTGCAACGTCGGGGGGGCAGGGAATCAGCTCCTCGCGAGTCATCAAGGAATGCTTCTTTTCCCCCGCATCGTAGTGCTTATCGATTCTTTTCTCCTTATCTAATGCGGAACCCCTATTTGGCTTTCCTCTTCACTAATACTTCAACGGGGAACCGATCTGGTTTTGGTAACTCGGCGTGGGGAGGAGGTTCTTCTCCGTTTTCTACTGTCCTTCTCGCGCCCGGTGCCTCATCAACCAGGCTATTCTTTCGTAATGTGGTAACCATCCCATCAAGGATGGAATTGTGCTCCACCGATACCATTTCTCGGCAACGTTAACTCGCGCACTTGTCGAAGTTAACTAATGACCCGATTCGGTATAGTCCGGGGGGGCCTCCGGTTCCAACCAAACTTCCTTCAGACATTCCTAAGTTTGAAGGTAAGAATGGTGAAGATCCGGCAGACCACATCACCACTTTCCACTGATGGTGCTCTTCAAACTCTCTGATCGACGACTCGATTAGATTGAGATTATTTCAGCGCACCTTAACTGGAAATGCCGCAAAATGGTATATAGAGCTCACTGGGGGCAGTTTCTCCACATTTGGAGAACTGGCTGTCACTTTTCTTAACCATTTTCCCTTGCCCGTCGTATATGGCTGGGACCGAACTCCGGCTAATTTTAACAGGATGAGGCACCCACATTTCGATCATATTCGTGAATGGAGGAGAAGGAAGAGGCTTATCAAAGCCCATATTCCAGGTGAGTTCCTTCTCGAGTGGTTTTTGAAATCGCTTCAGTCAGAAATTTCAAAGGATGTATCCCTATCTGGGGTATTTTCCGAGGAGCAGGCCATTTTTAGGGCCCAGCAGTTAGAACTGATCTATTCTCATTCTGGGGTACTTTATAAGTATTTTCCCAATGCTCCTCGCTCCAAGTTGGATTTATCGAAACCCAAACCTGGTCTTCATGGTGATGGGCTTGTCGGATCGGTCAATAGTAGTGCAGCCAGCCTGCTTTCTCAATTGCAGAAGTTGTCTTTACAATCTGCTCCTTCTGGTCAGGCTGTGCCTGCTGATTCATCACCTTCCCAGTCTTTGTCCATAAATGCAGTCCAGTCTTCTGAGCCCAAAGGAAATCAACAATCCGATGGGAAGAAGAAGGGACGTAATAACAAGAAAAAGGGCAAGAATGGGAAGGACAATGCAAATAAAACCAACGAGCGTGTTGGTGAAGGGCAAAAGGAGAAAAAGAAAGTGAAGTTTCCGTGCAAGCTTTGTGTTGGAGACCATCTCACGCACCTTTGCCCGAAAATTCAGGATGCTCAGCGCCTGTTATCTCAGTAGGGTTCTTCTAGTTCCCATGCTATGCTAACAAACCCTTTTCCCCAACTGCAGCAATTAGTTGTTGGCGCGAACCAAAATCCTGGGGCTTCCTCTGGGGGCACCTAGGAAGGGGAAATTCCATCGAACATCTTTATGATGAGTGCTCACGTGGATATCGCTACGAGATCCCGTGATTATGGCGGAGAGGAATCTTCGAAACCTAAGGAAGTTCCTGATGCTATTGAGCCGCTTCACATCACGAAGCCAACTGTCGAGTCTATGCCTCGGATGCCCAAAGCATCTTCTAAGCGATCAGCGATTAATCCGAATGCGTGGGCTGCCCAGAACTACTCGATTGTAGAAGATCTGGTGCAGAGTCCTTGTGCTATGTTAGCTTTAGAGGTACTCCAATCTTGTCTGGCTCAGCGCAGTGCTTTGCTCACTGCCATTGGGGCTATTGATCCGAAAAATTCTCTTCTGATTACATTTGATATGACTAATTTTGATGAAGAGACTCCTCATCATATGGCCTTCCATATTAAATCATCGTATCGAAGACTAACATCTTCATAGATTTGCTAAGTCATGAGGGTGCTTCTACTTGCTTGATGTCTTTCGCATGCTCGCATGTCGGAAGACACTTGGATCTCCAAAAGCTGCTCCGTGTAGCACTATTCTTACTGCATTCGATGGTCATTCTCACAGACCCCATGGTATTGTCCCGGCTTTGCCCATCTGTGTTGGGGGCAAAACCGTTAACATAGAATTTGAGGTAGTAGATGCAGCCTTGGACTACAACCTTCTGTTGGGGAGGAACTGGATATATGAGATGGATGCCACGTATCCTCATTATTTCGGATTATTTGTTTCCCTCACGAAGGGAGGATGGTTACAGTTGATCAACTGGACTGTCTGCCTGTAGACCCGAATGCATCTACTGACTCAACTATTCCAAAGCTGGATAATACCAAGGCGCCTGTTGAGAATTTAGGGGTTGGAATGTATTCTTCCTTGATGGGTACTTTCGATATTCCTCCTCCTACGGTTCATATAAATGAAATTTCATCCTCCAAGGCTCCTCTTCAAAGAGAGTTCTTCAGAACTCATTATTTTTCGGACCCTTGGACCTTACCTTCTCCAACACCCCATTGGAAGAAGGGGCGCGGGTGAATGGCACTCTACTTCGCAGCTCAAAGATTGCATATCACTGTTGTTGACACTGCAGTCTCCGATCCTGCCTTTCACGCAGGAGTTGGATGTGATGTGGCTCCGGCTTGACTTATTTTTCTTCTCGCCCAGATTGTCTAGGGATACCACTCTTCCATCTCAAAGAGGCCATCCCGGAAGCGATGACATTCCACTGGGAGGACCGTGGGATGACCTCGGTAATCGGTCTTACTCCTACCCGACTCTGAGCAAAGCCTAAACAAGTTTTCCAAGTCCCTCAGTCTCCTGGACCTGTTCACCCAGTCTTGAGCCCTTTAGCACCAGCACAGGTTTATGCTGAAGGGAACATGGTTGTGATCTCTCCTACTATCCCGGTGAACATCTCCAGGAATCCCAACATTGTCGAGAACGTTTTCATTGGAGCCGAATGTTCCCATGAAGAGGTTCAAATCTATACCGAACTCTTCAAAGAGTATAGGGATGTTTTTGCTTGGTCTTATGAGGAAATGCCTGGCATAGACCCATCTATCGTTCAGCATGAGATCAAGACATATGAAAATGCTAGGCCGGTCAGGCAAACACTTCATCCGATTAATCCTAGGAAGGCAGTAGCTATCAAAGCTGAAGTTGAAAATCTGCTTAAGGCGGGATTCATTTTCCCAGTTCCTCTGACTGAATGGGTTTCAAATCCCGTTCCGGTAGATAAAAAGCAAGGAACGATTCGAGTGTGCATCGATTTCAGAGACCTGAATAAGGCATTTCCTAAGGATAATTACCCCACACCTTTCATTGATCAGATTATTGACGAGTGTGCCGGTAACGAGATTTTCTCCTTCATGGACGGTTTCTCCGGGTTATAATCAAATTACTATCCGTCCGTAAGATCAACATAAGACCCGCATTTATTTGTCCCTCGGGGTACGTTTGCATATAAGAAAATGCTCCTTCGGTCTTAAAATGTTTGAGCCACCTTTCACGCTGTCTTACGCCTTCCACGACATCAAGAAAATTATCGAGGCATACGAGATGATCTAGTCGTCATTCTCGAAAGAGTGACGGATCATCCGTGTCACCTCCGCAAATATTTGAAAGATGTCGTTTTTATGAACGTTGAATCCCGAATGCGTCGCGGTAACATCCCGTCGGCTGTTGGGATTTATCGTGTTTAGTGAAGGGATAAGGGTAGATCCCTTCAAGGTTGAGGCAATACTTCGGTTGCCTCCCCCGTCTTCAATCCGTCAACTTCAAAGTCTCCAAGGGAAGTCTAATTTTCTTCGGAGGTTTATCGTTAACTATGCTGAGATTACAAAGGGATATATGAGACTGTTGAAGAAAGGAGTTCCTTTTCTTTGGGACGACTACGCCCAACGCTCATTCGATGCCTTGAAAAAGGCATTGACCTCTGCTCCTTTACTGAGTCCACCCGATTATAGCAGAGATTTTCTTTTGTATCTGGCTACAGCAGAATCTACCATTGGTATGGTTCTCGTTCAGGAGGATGATGCTCTGGCTGAGCATGTTATTTACTACCTTAGTCGAGGACTGGTAGGACCTGAACTGCGATACACCCCGATAGAAAAATTAGCCTTAGCAGCAGTCCATGCTGTGCAGCGACTCCGGCATTATATTATTCTTCGCAAAACTTATGTCTTGGCAGTTTCCAATCCATTTCAGTTTGTCCTCAGCAGGCGAGTGATTGGGGGAAAATATAATAGATGGATTGTGATATTACAGGAATTCGATCTAGAGTTCATGTCTGCCAAATCCAAGAAGTCATTAGTCTTTGCGGAATTGATCTCCGAGTTGCCTTGTGGAGAGGAGATGATCTATGATGAGTCCTTCCCGGACGAACACTTGTTTCTAATCTCTCCACAAGATCCTTGGTATGGGGATATCATTGTGTATCTCCAGACTGCGAAGTTTCCCTCTTCTTTTTCGAAAGATGAGCGTCGTAAGCTGCGTCACTTAGCCAAGAATTATCTGATTATTGGTGATGCTTTGTACGAGGGGTTGATTCAATCCTAAGACGCTGCTTAACTTTCGAAGAAGCCGAGGCTGTGCTCAATGATTCTCACAGTGGAGCTTGTGGGGGTCATTTATCAGGGCTTGCTACAGCCCAGAAGATTTTGCGTGCTGGCTACTTCTGGCCCTCGATTTTCAAAGATTGTATTGAATCGGTCAAGAAGTGTCATCCTTGTCAGGTGTATACTCGAAAAATGTGCGCTCATCCAGCTCCGCTTTTTCCAGTTGTTACTGTCGGACCCTTTACAAAGTGGGGTATGGATTATACTACTTGTAACCCGCCTTCGGCAAAAGGTCACAAGTACATTATCGTAGCAGTAGACTACTTTACGAAGTGGGTCGAAGTTATGCCTACTTTTGGGAACGATGGTGAGACTGCAGCTCTTTTCTTCTTCAACCAAGTTATCGCTCATTTCGGTATACCTAGAGAGATTGTCACTGACCATGGCAGTCACTTTCAGAACAGTATGATGGCTGAGTTGGCTCTTAAATTGGGTTTCCGGCAAGAGCATTCGTCTCCATATTATCCTCAGGCCAATGGCCAGGTGGAAGCCGTGAATAAGTCCTTGAAGACAATTCTTCAACGGACGATTGATAAACATAGATCCAACTGGCACATTATGCTATATCCCGCACTCTGGGCATACAGGACGTCAGTTAAAACTGCAACTGGCTTTACTCCGTTTCAGTTAGTCCACGGGGTGGAATCCGTATTCCCCATTGAATGCGAGATTCCTTCCCTTAAATTAGCTGTTGAGCTTCTTCCTGACACTTCTAGTCTGGTAGAGCGGCTTCTTCATCTGGAACATCTTGATGAGCAGCGTCGAGATGCGGCCATGTTGAATGAAGCCCATAAAAACCGAGTTAAAGCTCAGTACGATAAGGCAGTTAAGCCTAGGGTCTTTTCCGAAGGTGACCTTGTTTTGGTCTATGCCCAAGAAAAAGATGCCTTGGGGGCAGGAAAGTTTAAGTCGATGTGGTATGGCCCCTATATCGTTAAGAAATTCCTTAAGAAAGGAGCGTATACCTTGGTTGACTTCGAAGGGAACGAGTTGCCGGAGCCCCAAAATGGGCTCTATTTGAAGAAGTATTATGCCTAGGCTTTGGCCTGGCATTTTGCTTTGTATATAGTAGTTTTTTGCTTTGTACATATCTGTTTGATTTTCGATTTTTGATGAGATGGTGATGTTTTTTGATCTGCTTTGGCAGGTTGTGTTGGATGTCATGAGTCATTTTGGTTTCGCCGATGGTGCTAGTAGACACACCCGGAACTTAGCTTCCGCGGCTTGGGTGCTTCATTATCCTTCCGGTCAGCTGTTGGTATCAAGAGGGGTCTGCATTGGTCCTGCTTCCAATAACATAGCAGAATACACTGCAGTCGTTCATCTACTCTCGGAGGCAATATCCTTGGGTGTTGATTCGTTGGTAGTTTTCTTGGACTCCCAGCTGGTGGTGTCGCAGTTGAACAACACTTATCAGGTACGAGATCCAATTTTATTACGATTGTTCTTGAGGGTACGTTTGTTACAAAGGTCATTTCAATTTTTAACATTCATTCATATTCCTCGAGCTGATAATTGGTTTGCTGACTCATTGGCTAATCAAGCTTTAGATTGGCATATTAATCATTCAATACAATAAATTTTAATCATCAAAAACATCATACATTTGATACATTTATCACATCACATCAAATATCGCTGTATATATCATCGGAGTGTCAAAAAACTTTACAAAATTTGGATCCATAAATGTCGTACAAAACTTGGGCTTATGCCCCATCATGTTCAGTCTCAAAAAAGAATATACAGTCATCTAATATATAAAATCTGTCTACTCCTGAGGACCCTGCCCAGAAGTTGTGTTCCTATAGAACATCACTGCAGTGGCCACACGGCGGAACAGTCTAACCCAGTCCCGGGGTACTCCTACAACCCGTCTCTGGACGGCTTCTGGCAAGTCCTCCACAGCAGCCAGAGGGATTTGGCGGGCCAGTCCCTCCAAGTTTCTCTGCACGGCCTGGAGGGTCCTGTCAGAATCCGCTGTCTCTGCTTCACCTCTGCGGCGTTTGTGACGTGCTAGGCCCTCAGGACGCACTGGTCCAACATCTGAAACATGATCATTTTTCATTTGTCAGTCATTATGAATCCAATCCAAAAACATGTTTGTTTTTCATTTTCATACATATTTGAAAATCCAAAAAAAAAATCATATAAGTTAAAATTTTTGAAAAAACTTACCGACTGCTCCCCATGCTGCACCGGGTGGAAGTACTAGATCTGGATCTCCTCGGAAATCCATCCCGGCATAGGGATAGTCATCTACTGCGATGATCTGTTCTCTCCACCACAAGAAGAACTCATCATCCCAGGTAGTTCGGGGTACCTCGCTGCCCCCCAGTCTCTTCATCATGTCTGCCCAACGGGCAATTCTTGGGTCCCGAGGGCTGCTGATAGTTGAGATGACTTTGGGTCTCAAAGCCGGAACTCTCTCGAAGAAGAATGTAGTCAAAATGGTTCCATAGCCAAAATGTTTTGTTTTTGTTTGGCGAATGGAGGTCAGTTGTTGTTTCATGTTCTGTAGCAGGGCAGTGCACCAATCATACACATGAATTAAGCACTCTACAGCTATGCTCATGTGCGTCCTAGACGCCTGATGCAGTGAGGCAGATCCTGCCACTCTGCCGATGGTGAATAGGAGGATCTTTATGTGCAAATCCCTGATATCTCTGATTGCAATCTGTGTGCCAACTTTCTTGGAATTATCTACGCAATATATTTGGACATAGTCTTCCACGGTCAACCCTCCCAGGGGCTTTCCGTGCAAGTCCATTGGGTCTCCCCTCCTGGAGAGTCCAGTGATGAAGTATATATCTTCCACTTCTATGCGTAGTGGCATCTGATCAATTATGAAGCAATCCTGATCTGGTTCCCAGTAATTTACGAGCATTTCAAGCAATCGCACATTACTTTTCATATTGGGCAGTTTAAAGAATTTGAACAATCCACAGTTTCGGAGGACATTTTGTGCTGCGCGATCCTGCATGACCTCTTGGTCTATTGCGCTATGCTCACGTTCCCTCCATGAGATGGTCATCCTGAGAAATTTCATCAAAATTTGCATTAGAAACTCCTTTTTGGGTTACGGACTTGCGCATACGCGACTTTTTCTGTGCACAGTCGCGTGTATACGCGGCTTGCCTTCATTGAACCCGTGTATGCGCAGATACGCATTTTTTAATAAGGGTTTCAAGGTAAAAATTCACTTAATTTTAATTTTTAAACGGACAAAATGAATAAACAGGATGATTAAGGAGCCTACCTGAAGTTTCGCTGAGTTCCGACGGTCGGTTGTTCCTGATTTGCTGAAAGAAGTTTTTAGCTCCAGAGCAATTTTTCCAAATCAGCTATGCATAATGAACCAATTGAGAGGTAACTTGTGTATTTATGGCTAAAAATTGAAAATTTTCGCAAAAATTTCTTTATGCTTATTTTTTCGATCTGTCTTATGCTGTATAACTCGATTGCTTGGAAGTGCCCAGTTTGGTATATTTTCAGGTACATTTTGACGATTTTGAGATTTTTCCTGGTTTTTGATCCATGATTTCCGACTCTTCACGGCAGGTATATGATCTTCACTGGCATATAGGTTAGGGAATCACTTTCCGCTGCATCTTGCATTCTAGCCTCCATACTGATCACTTGCCTTAGGGTCGATCCCATCAAGTCATGAGTATTACACCCATTTCACTCGCCGATTTTTAATCATGACTTGATGGTAGAGCCTTCCTTTACATGGGCTTCCTAGTTAGTTCCTCGCTATCACTTGTTGCCCATGCTGCTTTTTATGTAGGCTCGGGAGTCCTCTTTAGTCCCGCCATGTCTTTCGTGTTGAAGCTTCATTCTTCTCCTCCATCACTTATCATTTTTCTGGCTTATACCCTAGAGGCTCCCTGGTGTCGTTAAGTTGTATTACTGCATTGCATATTGGCTACTTGTTTATCCTGGCCTTTAGCCGGCTTCATTTGGACTCGATGTTTAAGCCAACTTTTGACCTTGATTTTCTGTACAAGTTAACCGTTGCATGCACTTAGCTATCACGACTTGACACCTTTGTACCCATGGATGGAACGTTCCTCTGAGTATCACTGACCAGTTTTCGCCACCTTGCATTGAGCATAGGATTGTTCCAAACCCCGGAACTAGTGCATCTGTTTTTTTTCGATACTCGTTCTATCCATTGTATCATAGCATTCTTTATTCTTTTTCAGGCTTATTATGAAAAAGACAAAAAAATTAAATATAACAAAAAGAGCGGGAACGGGGTGTATCTTCGTTATTTCGATGGCAGTACAGAGTCAGTTTGTCGCCCTTGAACAAAGCACATATACTTATATATATTTCCTTCATTTGGGATGGTTCTAGTTTGACCTAGGTTCAGCCTTTACCATGTTTCACTTGTCAGTTCTCCCCCGGCTGGTTATCTCTTCCAATCATATGGAGAGTTTGTTTTGCCTCCTGCAAGACAGACTTATACAGTGTCACTTTTTACTGCCATGGTCATCACAGAGTCGTGCTTTTGTTCAAGGGAAGTTTAGCCTGAGTCGGCCATTCTGCGGTGTCTCTTGACTCATTATTCAGTCGGCCTTCCCGGTCTTGTCAGTATCATGTTCTATCACATCAGATGTTTTGGTCTTCTGCTCATGCTGGTTTGAGAAGGTCCCCATTGACTTCTTGCTGGCGGGTTTGTCTCTTATCGACTACGACACATTGCTCTGAGAGCAAACCTAGAGCCGCACCCTGGCCCTATTTCCATCATTGATAGGTGACCCTGTGCTCAGCATTTGATCATCATTATGGGTCTTTGACTGAGTGGTTTCCCCTGTGTTCGACGTCAGCACACATTATCACACTTGGGATTCATGCAGTACCTTGATTTCCATTTGACCCTATCGGTGGATTTCTCGCCTCTGTGTCATCTTTCATTATTGGTTGGTTCAGAGGGTTTCTTCCGTGCGCTAGCTTCATCTTGTGCACGTCGGAAACGTACTTCGGTTTTGGTTCCATCACTCTCCTTCGTCCGATTCCTTCCAAATCTTGGCCTGCGGGTTACACTCGCACTGGACTGATGTAGGATGCCTTAATGCCTTCCTTCCAGCAGATCTTTTCCCATCGACTCCGACTCATTGCTCTGGGAATAAGGTCTAGAGTCTTTTTGTCAGTACCTTAGGGTTTGCATTCATCAGTGGCAGACTCTTCGCTATCGACAGTGGGGATTCATCATTGACTCCTGATTGGTAGATTCTTTCAAGTGTTCGACTTCAACTCATTCATTCGCACTTGTTAGATTGTACTGGGGCACCTTGACACTCATTATCATTATCTGTGGGTTGTCTCGCGTTGGTTAATGGTATACATCATTGACCGGTAATCCAACGATTTCTCACATGGTCGACTTTACCATTTATTCCCATTGTGTAGAATTGTGCCATTAGATCGCAGTGAAGACTTCGGTTGTATCGCATTTTTCAGGTTCACTCAAGGATGATTCTTTCATTTCGCTGTTGTCGTCCACCCTTATATGTTGGGTGAAGCCAAAGACAAAGAAGATCTTATATTGTTGGCTCCTTAGTTGCGTGATTGTACCGTTTGATCTTACCACTTATGATCCCACTTTGAGATTCAAGCATTTATTTGACTGACGTCGCTGCACCATATTTCTATCACTATATGTGATACTTAGACATTGATTCTGACTTGTACTTCCGAGCCATGCTCAGATGATTCATTGTGTACTTTCAGTTCAGCTATACTTGTATACATTTTGGATCTATTTTGTACTTTCCATATGATGTATTTTTGACTGAGCATGGGTATGCCCGCCTCAGCATGAGTTGACTCTCTGTTTTCTTTCATTGGTTTTTGGCAGGCTGAAATCCTGTAATCTGGTGAAGTCCTCTCTTGTCCTTGCGAAGTTCTTTCTATGTGCATAATACATTTCGGCCATCATGTACCCCTTCTGACCTCATATATTAGGGGGCATCTGTTATAGCATCGTTTCTCACCTTGACATGATTCATGATTTCTACATGGCTTTTTGGGCACCCATTCCTACAGACTTGGACAAATTCACTTAAAAACAGTGGAAAATCCCTCATACGCGACTATGCCCATACTTTTTTGCGTGTATACGCGAGTACAGCTAGACTTTTCCGCGTATGCCATTAAAATGATTAAAAAATATATAAAAATCCCTAATTTCGCGCTGGGTTGATGGTTACTCAGGTAGTTCAACCACCCCATCCCATGGCCAACTGTTTCCAACTGCTGAAACTACTTGGAGGGACTATAAAAAGCCCTCATGTGTATGGTCATAGAGAGAGAAAATAATAAGATACTCTGTTGGTATTCCCTATCCAAGTCTGATTCCCCGTGCCTCCTGCACTTTCCCAGTTCATTATAGGAAACCCTTGTTTCCTTGAGATACACATCCCTTTATATGTTATCTCGTATGCACCATTTTGGAAGGAGTCTTAGCGAGGCAAGGGCTGGACGGATCCGGACGACGGTCTGCGAAGGCCTTGGAAGGATCAGGTGATCTCTCCTCTTGATTACTTTTGTACGTACTATTTATAATACATAAGTATCATGCTGTTCCCGAAATAAACGTGTTAGTGTATGCTTTAATGTATGAGAATATTTTTTATACAAGCATTCATTATGATTTATTTAATGTTTTATATGAATCTCACTAACATATAGAGTAGAAATATGCTGTACAACTTGTCCTTTGTGCTGGTTTCTTCTTGTATTTCAGGTTAAGGAGGAAGGATGGTTGCAGGGAGTTTGAACTCCACGTGGATCTACTTCAAACTTAGGACCAACGGGTAAACCTCTCATTCTGCTCTATTTAGTTTTTATGAACGTGCATGATTGTGTGAGTCTCTGTTAAGTAGTACGCCCCTGCTCTGTGGAGGTTGAATCCCAACCAACCTCTAGGGTGTTAATTCCCCGAAACACTCCCCCAGACTTTGAGCAAACAATATGAGCTTGACAGAATCATCATCAATTTCATTTCTGTCAAAGTAGTCATTCATCTTGTCCACATGTTGTGATGTTGTTGTAGTATTGCTAGCATCATACAATGGGATTTTGGACTGATAGTCCTGTGGAAGATTGACTAATGGTACAGGAAGGACTAAGGGAGCATACCATGCTGCCATGATAGGTGGTGGGTTGACAAGAGGTGGGGTGGGCTGAAATGAAGTGGTTTGAACAGTGGATGAGGGATGAACAGAAGTGGATGGAACAACAGTAGATCACTGAGCTGATCTTGGATGAGAGACACCTAGATTATGTAGAAAATGTAAATCAGAAGGTGTTGATTCTCTATTCCCAAGGGGTTCACTTGTTTCCGGAGATGAATGTGAAGACTCAGAATCTAACTGATCTAAATCACCAAATGACCTAGTCCTAAATGGGTTGACTAAATCAGCTTGTGATTGTTGCAGAGCTGAAAGATTTTCAGGGACTGAATTAGCTCTCAGGGATGATTTTAAAGCAGTTGAAGATTGTATCTTATGAAACTTCCTAAGGATTCTTTCTGGGTTATCAACTATCTCAGGTGGATCAGGGTCAAGATGGGCTCTAGTGCGAATCTTTCTAGGAGCCACTATGCTATGTTTTAGACCCAAATAAACAAGAAAATTTCAACCAAACATGACAATCTTTGAGGGGTTAACTAATCTGTTTTCACAATTTTAATCCTTCAACCTTATAACTGAGTTTGAAGGATATTATAATGATGAGGGTTCTTCCCAGTGAATTCTTAAGGTCTGTTTAGGATTATGGAGTCGCCAGGTGGAAATTTTAGAGTGTGTCCAAAGAAGTACACTGTCCACCACAGTGCTTGTGAGACATCCCTTTTCAAGGCTATCCCAAAACACAACAAACTCTAACCAGAGATTGACTGGAAGGGCATTCACCAGATATGTCACCTCTAAAAGAGGATGAGATCCGAAGGCTACCTGGCCCTTTCCATACTCTGTCTATGAGTATGAAGTAAAACACATCCAATGGTAAGTGAAATGTATGAGCAAGTGTTTTACTACCAATCTGAAATTCTTTTTGGTATTTTCTGAATTGTTTTTATTTGTGGTTTCTAAGAATAAGCTACCTTTGCTTCAAAACATAGCTACTGTTGTGAGACAAATATAGTCTACTCTTATGGCTAAGCCAGCTAAATTTCCAAGGTTAGATAAGAACTTAAGAGAATCCTAGGTTGACCTAGATTGTCACTGATTCAAACAAGTTTCATCATGATTACCATTTCTTGGTAGTGCTTGAAAAGGCTGCTTTTAACTCTCAATTTTTTCTTGAATAAAAGGTTTCTGAGGTCTCTAAGGTTTTATACAAACACTCAGTCCCCAGTGGAGTCGCCAGAAATGTTAGGTCTCTGTAATAAGCAAGATTGGCAAAAGTCCGATCACGGAGTTAACATCATTTCAACCAACTTTGGGATTCTAGGATCTAGCCCTCCTGAATCCAGAGAGGGATCTCTCCAATGTGTACAAAGATGGATTTGTCTTTGAAGTTTAGGGTAATGATATTAGGCTAGTTATGAAGACCAAGGGTTTGTTTGGTTTTTTGGATGGTTGAACATAGTTGCTGTCTGAGGCTGGAAGATCTATATGCAAATAGGTTCAAAAGTGAGAAGTTGCAAGAAAAAAGAGTAAGCTTTGATAAAAAAGAAAGATGATGGCAGATTTTCAGTCCATTGGGCTATGGATTCATAATAGGATTTAATTGAAACAATCAGGTCCAAGAGTGGTCTATGGGGCAAGTCATCTATGCCTAAGGATCTCTTTAAAGTTTGATTTATGGAATGGAGTGATACAATAAGAAAGGGAAATGACAGATGCAGAACAAAGAGCATCCCAGGATCTGGTAAGTACTTTGAAACTAGCCAGCCTTTGACCAGGCACTTAAGAAAAACACAGAAGCAAACTAGGATCTGGTAAGTACTTTGAAACTATCCAGCCTTTGATACACTTCTGATAGAAAAACATATAAAAAACAAAAGGGAAGCTCAAAGATAACACAGAATGGTCTAAGATCTGATAAGTACTTTGAAACTAGTCAGCTTTTAACACATCCTAAGGGAAACAATCAAATAGTTGAGAAAATAAGAAAGGGACTCAGGGCTAACCTTAATTTCCTCAGTTCATCTTCACACAACATATATTGAAAGTAACATTTAAAAATAACATTCAGCTAAGACAACAAGATGAGGGAACGCCAACATCCCTGTACTTAAACTAAATTAAGTCATTTTGAAATAACACAGTTGAGATAAAACATTTAAATAAAGGTTTTTCAGCCAGATAAGGTTAGTGATATAAAGTAGGTCCTAACCCTATTTAAACTGTTCTTTATAGTGGAAAATGTAACAAATTGAAAACAGAAACAAAATACAAGTTACAGTGAGAATAACATCACCATCAACATAGACCAGGATCCCATAAATCAGCTTGTATTGATGCTTCAAACCAGTTACAATCTTCAGATCGAGTGTTTTAATCCATATCTCTTCACAACCTAACCTATCTGTTACAAGAAGAGCTCCAAGAGCTAGTGAAATCCTATCTACAATCAAGAGTTTTCAGCTCAGTGAAAATTTCAATGCTTCAACAATTATATTAACAACCAACCCCTCACTCATCTTCTACTGAAGTATTTATAGAAGGATGAGGAGGTGAGACCTGATAAAAGATCTCAAACCAATTAATACATTCATAAATGTCTTTCTTGGCCCTTGGGGGCTCAAAGAAGAAATTATACAGGTGTTCTACTGCATTAACTGATTTACATTTATGAAAATAGCTCGGTGGGAGCTTGGTTTGACATTTGAGGCTCTGTGTATAATTTGGGTTACTCTGCGGACGTCTGTTAATAAATTTGATGGCAGAAGTAATTTCTTTGGCTGTGTCGAGGAAAAATTTCTGATTTTGATCAATAAATTCAGCTCTTGATGGAATACTTCGAGGCACAGGTGGCGCTTTAGTTGGTGGGAAGAATCAATTTGCTTCCATCTGTGGCGGTGAAGGGCTTCCTGACAAAACACTTTAGATTTTCCTTTAATCTGTGTTTTAGATCCGGGGATTTAGGTTTTTGATAACTGTTTTAGCCTTAATCCCCACAATCCGTCCACTAATCTGCTGTTCTGGTTCATTTCTGGTCTTCAATCTCTAACACTCTTTTTCTGCATTGATCTTCACAGATTTTCTGTCATGCAGGGCTACGCAGGTCATATGAGGCATCAATGCCTAATAAAACATCAATGAAATGTGATATTAAACCATGCCAATGATTTCCTTATGTATTTGAAAGCCAGAGGATCGTCATCCTCGACCTGCGAAAATTTCTTCATTTTAAGTGAAAAACCTTAAACCTGCACAATACAAACAAAATGAGGAAATCCTGCGTTTATATGGGTAAATCTGCATCGGAGGGCATGTGGGAGAATGAGACGATCAGAGTCATTGATCGCGCTATGATCGACGTTCGGGAGCGAGTTGGAAAGTTAGCGGCAGAGGAGGTTTGACGGGGCCATAGAATCAGGAGGAAGAATAATAATCGTCCATCTGCAGAGATCGACGGCAGAGATTGAATCTTGGATGCACGATGGATGGGTTAACGGGCGACCATGTCCGTTAAAGGTCGAGTGAGTGAGGCGATCGGCAGCCGTCGGATGGGAAGTCCCAGATCGAATGGTGGGGGGTGGATTCTGCTGCATGGTAATGGTGTGAAGTTTAACGCGCGAAATGAAGTGATAGCACAGCAGTTTTGAAATAGTGGCGGGGACACGTGTTGGCCAGCGTATGGAATCGCTGGCCGACGGGAGAAAACCACCGTGGCTCAGAAGGTGGTGCGAAATGGGAACCGGTGGTTTCTTGACAAACGACGCAGGAGAAGGGGGGGCTCCACCTGGTGAGATGTGCTCCGCTCCGTCGGATCTGGGGAGCAGATCGACGGTCCAGGTTGATCGCAAAATAAAACATGTGATTTTAATTATTCCTCGTTAAACTTTATAAAATGGGTTTTTTCGGGTTTTCAAAGGGAAATGAACGGAGGAAAATGGTATGTTTCGGTTTAGCACGTAAGGACTGAGTGGTCAGTCCTAGCGCTCGGGCATATGGAGGAAAACTTCCCAGGGGCTTAGTTTGAAAGGGCTAAAATGCAAAAAACACATAAAATATGCCATTTATATGATTTCAAATGATTTTTCAGAGGAAAAAGGGTCCGATAAGTTAAAAAATGAGTTTTTAACCTTGGGAAGTGGAATGTGTGGAGGGTTAAAGGGAAAACATATGTTTTTTTGGGGTTATTATGAATAAAAGTAAAATGGAGAATGAGGTAGTTGGAAGGAAAAGGAAGAGGAGAAAAAAGGGGAAACACTGCAGTATTTGACTTGGATTTTTGCAGGATATCACGGGTTAGGAGAATGAAAAAAGTATGAAGATCTAACCAGCAACATGAGTTTCACCAAAATAATTCAAGCACCAACAAATTTAGGACTGAATTTGTTTCTTGAAGGCTGCAAATAATATTTAGCCACCAGTAGATATGATAGGAAAAATATGAGTGGCTAACACAACCAAAGTAACCATGCCTTTTTCTTTTGCATTCTTCCAGTGATGTGCAAGGCATGAATAAAAAAAATATGATCCATTGGGTGGTAACCATACTCACCCAAGAGCAACCAGTGCAACCATGCTTCTTGCTACCCTATATCATATATATGCAAGTGCTTTGGCAACCCCTTGCTCCACATCATCAACCATTCGTCCCAATGAGGATGATGGATGTCATTCTGCAAAAACATGGTATCCTCCCAGTGTAGAATACCATCCACCTCAAACTGATGAAGAAATTTTCACTCCATGATATGTTGAAGTGCACCTCCACTGAGATCTCTCCATTAGATCTTTTTCTCATCAATGGCCCTCCAAAACCAATAAGGTTCTGGATCTGTTGTAGGTAGAATTTTATCTTTGAGCTGTGAGATGCTCATTAAGAAGGTGTCATCTAGAAAGGAGAAAATATTCCTCATCTCAAGATGTTCACCATCTATCATATTTTCCTCCATTGCTTCATGAATGTAGCTTCCATTTGATTTCTTCCATAAGGAATGGGTCCTCTTCTTCTCACTACTGCTCATTAACATCACTGTAGATCTACAAGGTGATGCATGTGCTGTCTCAAATCAAGGCACAATGTTGAACTCATAACCAGCCATTGTACATAGGATCATAGTCATCCCATCTTCTAAAATTCCACATTTCAACTCAAAGGGTTGAATGTAGTTCATCAATGACAAAATAATATGGGCTATCATCTCCTCCTTGATTAGATCAAGAGTCCTTTGCGCAGTGATATGATGTTGCTCCAAATCAACATTTTGTTCTAACCCTTGCTCATGCAATAGCCCTGATGGCATGTCCCCATAAGTTTCAATAAGAGGTACTGAAACAATATGAGATGAAAGTGGTTGCATACCTTGGATCAATTGATGTGTGGGAACCTCTTGCAATACCACACGAGTTCCTCCAACCGGAACAATAGTCCCTCCAACTGCTGGTATGGGTGATGGCTACACTTCTATAAGTGTACCAGTTTTGGTATCTGTCTCCTCCTCATCATGCATCTCATCAATCATGCATGGGGCTCCCAATGTCAAGAAATCAAGACAATATTGCAAAGATGCAAGTGATCCTCCTCTTGATGTAAGCACATCTGCAGCTGGTGGGGGTAGAGGCTCCTCCACCTTAGTGATAGTGATGACGTCTTCTTTTATATCTTCATGTACTATCTCCTTGATGATGGGAGATGTCACTATGTGAGACGTATTTTGTTTCTTCCTACCATATTTCTTCTTCATTTTTTTCATAAAATCTACATAAGAAGACACTTCCATGTGTGCTACATGATTGAAGCACCAATTTATTCCTTCACCTTCTAGTTGTAGTGCTACAAACTCCAAAACCTCTCTTTCTGATATAGGATATTTCAGAAAGATTGTAAATTATTCTTCCCTCCAAGGCCTTAATGTTCTTGTGAAAGACCCATCAAATGTAGGCACGAAGAATCTATGCCTCTTTCTTCTATTGCTGCTTCTGGATCTCCTCTCTTCTATGAGTTGCAGAAACTGTTGGAGAGAGATATTCTACTTCAATTATCTAAGCTCTTACTTGTATTGAGATAGATATTCACTTAGGGTCTCATGCCCCAAGCCTTTATCATATTCAAAATAGTCCTCTTTCTCAAAAAAAGTGGATCTAGTGGAATAATGTGAAGCTCTTTGCTTCTCTGGTCTTCTTTGTTGCTGAAAAGAAGTGCGGGGACTTTCTTCATCTTGAAATGTTCTTGAGGTTTCTCTGTGCCTTTCTCTTCTTGTTTCATTGATGTAATCAAATATATCCTTCATAGGTTTAAAGAAATATGAGGAAAAACTTAATCCCTCCATAGTAGATCTCTACTATTTGATTTTCTTATGTTGTCAAAATTTCCAAAAGCTGAGCCAAATATCATGCTCTGATACCACTGTACTATCCCAAAATGGAATAATGCATTGATATACAAACATAATATTTGTAACAAAGAAAATGTACATGTAATTTTATGATCAACACAGATATAGACAGAATAGCTAAGCCATTTTATTTATAGTAGAAGATTTAGTTACAACAATGTACAAAATATGAGGTAATCTAGCCAAAGAGATGGCCTAGAATGACCCTAAAAACATGCCAATGTAGGCACTACGTAAGTGGAGAGTCGTTGGAAGAAAATACTACGTTGTCCCTTAAGTAGATAATGAATATATGATTGCAGGTTTAAAATGGAAATGCAGGTCTACGGAGATTTGGAGCTCTGTTGATGCAAATATTCTAGATCTGGGATTTATGATGGTAACCAAAGATAACCCAGACAGGATTTCTCAGATCTATCAATCTAAGATAATCACACTCATGGGGTTTCACTATAAAACTTTTGGGTATGTAGATCTGAAGCTAGATCTAGAAAATAGATGATTGCAATATGTGACAACATCGTATCTAAGCTTGAAGGGTTGATCACTTCACTAGATCTTCAAGCTATAAGCTATAGATCTAGCTCCTTAATCCTCCTCTGAGGATTTCTGCTGCTGCTACACAACTTCTCATAAAAAATGTGTTGTAAAGGAAGGAGGCTCTCTAGCCTACTGCAAATTATGGCTATGAAGCTCAAGACTGATGGAAATAATGCATACAATGTGAAGGAATGGTCCTCCATTGGATTACTAGCTTAAATGCTAGCAACTTCCCTTCTCCCTTGGATCTACAAGAATGGACTGCGCAATTCCTGATGGAAATGTTGTTGTTGGGAGATGAATAATATATGGCCTGATGCCTAATGTAGATTTGAAGCACTATAAGGCTGATATTAAAGCTAAAGGTAATAGGATGAATCCTTTTCCAGTTCCTCAACTGAAATATTGAAGGACAACCTCCTCCTCTCAAAATGATCTTCAGAAATGTGTAATTTCTGAATATGGGTGTTCTACAGAAAGTAGGAACAATATGGCACCAATTCCTGATGATGAATGAAGGACAATAATATTTTAAGAGATACTCAATGAAAGAGGTGGGATTCCCAACCAGGAACACCCAGTGCTAAACAACACTTGTAATCTTATCTAAACAACCAAAGAAAGCATGGAATGTCAAAGGGAAATTCCAGATTTAAATAGATCATACATCAATAATAATCTCAAACATATCTTCTATGTTTCCTTCATCTTCATTATATAGGTTGTGAACCTTATCATGCCTTGGCCCACCTCATAACTGTGATTTACATGTGGACATAGGTATCTATGTTGACTATGTTGTCTCTTCATGATCTTCATCATGTGTGAATTTAATTATCACCCTCTCCGTCATGTATGCATTAATGCACCACTTACTCCATCATCTCATCATAAATGCTCTATTATCTTACATTTTATTTCTTCCAAAGTCTTAGTTGACTGCTTCAACTTCCATGATATTTCTCATTAATGAGACATGATCTCCACTCCTTTCACATTAAGTAGCTGCTCCACTACTCCATTATGTAGATCTAGGTCTGAAATATCCACATACACACATCAAAAATGGATTTTATTGATCTTTGGAGTTTGTGGGTCCCTCCACCCTTTTATTTACTTAATTAATTATGGAAATTAAGAACTCTAATAGTCCAATTATCTTGTGGAGAAATTGGGAATATTAAAAGTGGAGAGATTTGGAGTTGGTGTACTATTTTGACAATAATAAAATTAGAAGTTACAACAATTTTTGAGGAATTCGTATGGCATGTAAATTTGGTAATGTTACTTCCTTGTGTTAATATTTATACATTTTACCATTATATTTTCTTTCTAGTTATAATCTCTCCTGTTTGTAAAAAAAATTCATGTATACATGCTCTGTTTTAAAAGAGATTCTCATGTATTTTTCTTATTCTTCTATCAAAATGAATTCACCTCTTGTGCTCATTTTGATTTTCTGCAATTTCATCCTATACCATCAACGACTAAAACTCCAAAATACCTCTTATGCATACCTACCTTGCTCCTAATTATCTCTATAACTTATCATCTAAAAGTGTAAACCTAGCTCCTAGTTTTGACCCTCCTAAAACCATCATCCAACTAAACCCCCTTCATTCACAAAAACTTTTGAGCCTAATAGATTTAGCTTGAATCCTTTCAATCATAGTCAATATTTTACTGTGATTTCATGGAGAGAGACCTCTCCATCTTGGTAGGGCTAGATACCAAGCAAAAAGAGGTCTGAGGTTACCTCACTCGATTTCCTCCTCAGCTTGGGAGATTGTTGGGGCTAACAAAACCTTCATTTTCATTGTGATTATCTTGCCAACAGGACCTTGGTTCACTAGTGAGATTGAAAGAGTATTAAGCCATTCAAAATATAAATAATTCAATAATAGGTATGCATCCCCAACATCATAGGTATCCATCACCAACATCATGATTCTTTTCTTGAGACAAATTCCAAAAAAAATAAAAATAAATAAATAAATCACATGTTATCTAGAGTTAAACACTGGGCATTAACTCAAAGAAATGTGCTTACATACCGTAAATACCTTGAGCCATGTGCACCTATCTATACCTAAATTCAAACATGATCACAAGAGGAACATGATCCCTGTTAGAAGTGATGGTGACATTTTGCATCCCTCATAATAATTTATGGATTTTATAATGGAGTTTTGATTCACTAAGTTCGATGTTGTAATAAGCCGTCCACCAGGGCTCATTCTCACACTGGCCTGCTTCATCCTAGTGGCATAATTTTTTATTTTAAAATGGGGGTTTTGATTCAGTGAATTTGATGGTGTATTGAGCCATTCACCAGGGCCCATTCTCACTCTAGTTTGCCTCACCCTAGTGGCATGTCTCAAAAAGGAATGAGGCTAGTACAAATCTCAGGCAGTTTTGGATGAATAGTTATTCCTTAAACCTGGCATCAAAGCTACAAAAAGTATTTTTTATACAGTGCAGCCTTCTCCCAGTGGGTGTGGTGTGGGAAGTAACTTAAAAAAACAAAAACAAAAAATAAGTTCTACATTGGCAGACTTGCACATGAATTTAGTGGTATTGTGGCATTCATTACCATGGATTATACCAAAGGCACACACACTAGATTTGTGTTAGGTCCTTATATTACTAGTATAGTCCCTTATTGTTGTTAGTGTAACCCCCTTATTTTTATCGTTGTACCCCTATAACCCCCATATTTTTATTATTGTGCCCTTAAATTATTATTGTTAGGTAAACTAGGAATACATTGTGGCTCCACTAGGATTGCATTGTGGCCCCATGGATTGCATAGAAAGGAGGTTTTGTCATTTGTATAATCCAATAATTTTTCATTCATGTAATTTATTGGAGGTTACCCCCTCAAAGTGGCTTATTTATAAGGAGTTTACATCTCTTTTCTTCTCTTTTTGGAGTTGGTTTCACAACATTTGGTATCAGAGCTTTGGATTCTAGGGTTTTGTTGCACCAAACAGGTCATAATGGAATTTTTTCTATAACTTTTTTTCTACAAAGGTTCATAAGCTGAAGTTTTTAGAGTGCGAAACCGAAATCCTGAGGAACATCATTGCAAAATTGCTGAGCTTGGTTCACAATATTTTCAGAGATATGATCTATGGAAGTTAGGTCTTGTTCAGGCTCCTGAATTTCATCTCAAAGAGGAAATCATGGGAAAATATTCATAACTCTCTCTCTAAGCATTAGATTGTAATTATGTAAAAAGTGGCTAGAAGGAAACGGACTATAGTTTCCTGTATATAAATTTCAGAGCCGAAGGAGCAAACAGTGATATGTGGCAAGTCGTACAAGTTCTATCTACTGAACGAGTCCATAATTAGGTCATTATGGGAGATTAGACATAACTTTTCCTTGAAGAATCCAAATCAGGTCAGACCAGTGGAATTTGAAAGAGGATTTAGAGGTCTACCACAGGGCCAAATTTTAGATATTGAAGATCCTAAATCATAGAGATAATTCAGTTTCAATAGTGAGCTCCTCAAAAGCAATAAAAAGGTGTGTATTTTATTCGAATTACATAAGTCTCATTTGAAAAAAAATAGTTTGAATCTATTCCAAGGGCATATTGAAGAATAGAACTCAGTATTGGGTTCTAAAATGCCCTGCTAAAAATAATTCAACACCAATTAAGCCTTCACAAGGCTCTACTATGACTCATGAATACGAAGAAACACAACATGAGATATCAAAATTACAAGAGAAAGTGCACCAAATTTCTCTATCACAAAGAGAAACAAAAAATGAAATAGAAGTTTTGAAGAAAGGCATGGAAACTAAGATGGATGGTTTGAAGAAAGGCGTGGAAGCTAAGATGAATGGTTTGAAAGATAAGATTGAGGGAATGGAAGTGGGCATGGAAGCTAAGATGGATGGCATGGAAGCTGAGATGGATGACAGGAAGCTAAGATGGATGAAAAAATGAAAGACAACATCGAAAACATGAAGAATGATTTGGCAAAGTTGATACAAGAAACTCATGATGAGAATAAAATACATGTTAATCGCGATTTCATAAACTCTAATGTTGGATTGAAGAACCACCATATTCCAAAGAGGGATATGAAGAAGTTTGATGTCAAGGATCCCGTAACATGGATACTATAGATGGAACATTATTTTGATCTCAATAATGTGCAAAACACACAAAAGGTATGCATTGCAACTTTACATTTAGAACAAAATACATTTGTATGGTATCGATGGCTTTACTCCCGTAAAAAAATTGTCACTTGGTCAATTTTTATGGAGGAAATGATATCAAATTATGAGGATACAAAGAGAAACACCTTCTTTATCCAATTGATAAATATCAAACAAAAGGGTTCAATGGCGGAGCACATTGAGGACTTCCAAAAACTGAATATAAGGGTAACTGATATTCCAGAGGAACAGAGGATTGATGTCTTCATAGGGACTTTAAAGGATAACATCCAATATGAAGTTCGTTTTTTGGAACCTAATCCATTGGAGAAGGCATTCAAGTTGGAAAGAAAAATTGAATGTAAAATTATGGTGACAAGGAAGCCTACCACTCACATCTATAAAGATGAGTACTTCTCAGACTCACAGAAGTTGACATAAAGACAGGAGAAGAAGAAAAGATCTTTGCTAAATTGTGATAGAAAATACACTAAAGGTCATAAGTGCACAGTATTTATGGATACATGAAGAATAGAAAATGAGGAAGAAACACAGAAACAGAGATATACAGACACATGGAAGAAGAAAATTAGTAGGATACATGTGTATAATGCATGAGATACCATACTCCTAAGGGTATTCAAGATAGAAGGACATATCAAGAAGAAAAAGGTAATAGTGTTGATTGATTCAGGTAGCACCCATAATTTTATTCATTGTAAGGTAGCCAAGGAATTGAATTGTTTCCTATACCCAGCACCAGAATGTCAAGTGATGGTTGCAAATGGAGGAACTATAAATTGCTCTAGAAAATGCCATAATATCAAGCTAACCATGGGGGAATATCTATTGAATAGTCCAATGCTTTCCATTCCTATGGGAGGTGTTGATGTTGTACTAGGAGTACAATGGTTACAATCTTTGGGGACGGTAGCTTTTAATTTTCAAGAACTTTTCCTTGTGATGTTTTGAAGGAAAGAAATTCAAATTATGGGGGTATCACCAGAGCAGTATATTAATAATATCTAATGTCATGAAAAATCAAATCATATACACACACACACACAGCAGAAGAAAGAACAATGGGGGGCGTAATTGCACAATTATGCTGACTAGAAGTTCCGACATCAAAATCATCTATTTCTACAGATCTCCAACAAGTCTTGGACAATCATTCCAAGGTGTTTGAAACTCCCAAAGGACTCCCACCTATTCGTGATCATGATCATGCTATTCATTTGATTCCAGGAAGTGTTCCTCCAAACATCGGACCCTTACGGACTCCTTGTCAAGAGCAGAATTAACATGTGTTTGTATAACTAGTGTTTCTAAATTGAGTTCATTAATTGTCAACTAGGGTTGGTAAACTGCTGAAGTGTGGTGCACTATATATGCCTAGGTAATTTTTTCTCACTACGTTGTGTCTAGTGTTTTATGATGTTTTTGGTTTTTATGGTTTTATGTTCACAAGGGAAAGAACTAAATGCTGGTGAAAAGAAGCTACTGGTTAAAAACAGAGTGAAGCTTAAACTATGGATGGAAAATAACAAATGCAAAACTTGATAATGACTCTATTGCAAAGAAACAAATCACAACATGAACTTGAACTTATCCAATTCATTCATTAAAGATGTGTTGGAAGAGCTGGAGAAATGGACAAGTTAAGTGTAAATGGAGTTCTCCTAACTAAACAATCAACCAATCAATTTACAATGTTACAACATCTCATCCATGGTTAAAGGTTTATTGAAACATATTTGGAAAAGAACATTTGTAGCATCATAAGATTTCTACTCTAAACTAGCTCCTAATTCTGTTCTGCAACTCAATCTAGCACCACTAGGCCTCACTCAAAAGTTATAGATTTCTTTTTAGAATAGTCTTTGAGAAAAGGCTTGTTTGTGAAATGGTAAAAAGGTTGCAAAATACTCCAGGCCTTAGACTGATATTATCTTCTGTCCAGATAATTATGTATTAGTATGAGTTTGGAACAAAAGAAGTTTTGTAAATAATGAAGACCGTGGTATTTAAATTTAACAACTAATGCAATTTAAAATTCAATGGATAGCAACTAAACTTGGAATGTTAATACAGTGAGCTAAGACTATACTAGGGTGCTGCTAGTCTACAGTGACCAGTGTTAAACTGAAAATCCATTATCAAACTGGAAATGAAATGACAGAGCTGAACTAAATGCAATCTACCTCCAAAGTGTTGTAACTAAATTAACATGTAACTAGTCTATGGAATTCTACAGTCCATCTCGTCAATAGGAATGATATTTTGGAAGAGTTTTTCAAACAAGTATGGTTGTATTATTCGATGCAGTTGAACATAAATGTAATACTGAAAGCAAATACAAATAGACTCTAAGTCACCACAGCTGTTTCTTATTCGTTTTTCATGATGTTTTGGAAGATTTTGTTTGAGTAAGACCGACTGTGACACTTAGTATAAACAAGCAACTAAAACCTACAATACCATAGCTATGACTTATTCATCATAATGATATTTTGGAAGAGTTTATTAGAGTAATTATAACTGTGATAATTAATGAAAGGAAATGCAACTAAAATCTACAACACCACAACTATGCCTTATTCATTGTAATGATATTTTGGAAGAGTTTATTAGAGTAAGTATAACTGTGATGATTAATGAAATCAACTATGAACATAAACTTCAGAAACTTGTCTAAGCTAGAAATGAAAATGAGACTAAAATACTTATCTAAACTGTATAAACAAGGCTGCTCAGGAGGCAGGGGCAGGGGCCCTCTATCACCACGGTAGCACGAAATCCACTTCAAGATTGACTCAACACTTTCAAGGAAATGATTTCTTTTTCATTAAAGAGAGATTACTTCAAAACAGAATGTTTTCGTACTTCTGAAATCTAGCAGTAAAACACAAAATCTAACCAAAATCTAACCTTTTCCCTCGGTTTCCCGAGCTACATTTATAGCAAATTTACATAATAGAATTCGAGATAATCTAGGGATAATTGTATTTCCATATTAAAATCGAACTATAACTCTAAAGGTGGCATCGTAATATGACTAAGGACATATGGACTGTCCTTGTCCTATTAGGAGTCTATCTCCTAGTTTGAGTTCCCACGTGCATAACCACGTACAGAATTCCGTTCAATCTTCGTGGAGAGCAAAAAATGTTGAGGGCATGCTCTAGAATATGACCATGTGTGGTTTTCTCTGAGAGGACACCTGGAACCTGCTTAGACATGAAGACAGCTGTAGAATTGGAAATTAGCTATAGAATGTCTGCATTCTGTAGCTAGTCCTAGTTCAAAAAGTACTACAATGACAAAATCATAAAAACATAGCAAGTTAGTCATAATATTCATTCTTAAAGAAATTTTAACTAATTTCATTGATCATTTGAGCCTGGGATTACTAAGGGACAAAAGAAATGGAGTGGAATGTGGTGGAAGAAAGAACATTCTTGGAGCTCAACATACCCCCACTGCTAGATTCTTTCATGTCCTCATGCAACTATTCCATGAACTCAGAGGCCTCTGCAAGAACATCCAACCCTCTTCTTCTGATTTTCCTGGTATTTAAAGGCCTTCTGGGCTTCCTGATGACTAACTTGAGCCTTAAATTGGTAAGTGCCCTGATTAAATTTTTGTTTCTCTTTTTCAACTTTTCATTGGCCTTTTCCACTTTGTCCATTTGTAGAGACAGGGTTGAGTTCATACTGGTTTTTAATTTAACTTGCTCCCTCAGAATATCATTCTTAGTCCTGATATGTCTATTAAGTACTTCTAGCTCGTACTTATCTCTTCTTAGCACATCTATTTCAGACTGTGGAGGACTAGGGGTTCTGTCTCTACTCTCTGAAGCTTTTCTCTCTAATGATTGAACATAGTTGTAAATTTCTTTCTGTGCTGGGTCTATTTCAGGGGCTCCTTCATCAAATTCTTCCTCAGTAGGTGTCTCTTCATCTTCTATGTTTATGTTGTGTAACCAACTCCAAAAATAGAAGAAATGAGATATCAACGCCTTAGAAATAAGCCACTTCGAGGGGGAAACCTCCAATACATTACATGAATGAACAATTGTTGGATGATACAATTTACAAAACCTCCTTTCTATATATAGGAGTCCATGGGGCCATAATGTAATCCTAGTGGGCCACAATGTAATCCTAGCCGACCTAACAATAATAATTTAAGGGCACAATAATAACAAATGGGGGTTACAAGGGTACAATAATAACAATAAGGGGGTTACACTAACAATAATAAGGGACTATACTAGTAATATAGGGACCTAACATGCCCCTGTCCTTCAAAAAAAGTGTTGTCCTCAACGCTTGAGTAGCTCTGGGTGCTTTTGTATAAAATTCTCATCCTCCCATGTAGAATCTTCAGTGGGTAAGTTCTTCCACTTGATGAGATACTCTGAAATTGATCGATTCCGTGGTTGTCGAGTTCTTGTTTCCGTGACCGCTTCCGGTTCCAATATGATTTTTCCTTCCTCATCAAGTTCTGGCAATATTGTTTGAACTGGAAGATTTTCACCTATAACCTTCTTTAAGCACGAAACATGGAAAACTAGATGTACTCGCGAAGAAGCAGGAAGCTCCAATTTGTATGCCATAGTACCAATCTTTTGCAACACCTTGTAAGGACAATAGTACTTTGGCGATAATTTATTATCCTTCTTAGCTTGCTTGATGGAAATTTGTTTATATGGTTGTAGCCGTAAAAATATCCAATCTCCTACATCAAAACTTCTCTCGCTGTGATGTTGATCTGCCTGTTGTTTTATTCGATTTTGTGCCAAATTAAGGTTATCCTTTAAGAGTTGGAGAACTTCTTGTTGATGCTCGATGTGATCTTCGACTACTTGAACCTTCGAATTTTCCCTTAAAGATGATGTAATCGATGGTGGATGATATCCATAAAGTGCCATAAATGGGGTCATTTTTGCTGCAGTATGGAAGGAAGTGTTATACCACCATTCAGCAAGAGGTAACCACTTGACACATTGTGTTTGTTTATCAGATACAAAACAACGAAGATATCCTTCCAAACATTTATTTACGATCTCAGTTTGACCATCAGATTGAGGATGATAAGATGAGCTATGAGCTAATTGAGTACCCAAACAAGAAAATAACTCCGTCCAAAAATTTCCAGTAAAAATGGGATCTCTGTCGCTCCCAATAACCCTTGGGCTTCCATGTAGCTTTTGAATTCTGTCCATAAATGTAGTAGCAACTGTACTTGCTTTAAATGGATGAGATAATGCACAAAAGTGTGCATACTTGTTAAGTCTATCAACTACCACCATGATGACACTCTTTCCTTCGGACTTAGGTAAACCTGTGATAAAATCCATTGAAATCTCCTCCCAACGTTGACTTGGAATGGATAAAGGTTGTAGAAGTCCCGGGGTCTTAATTGTCTCAACTTTATTCTGCTGGCAAACCAAAAATTCCACCACAAAATTTTGAATATCAGATTTAAGGCCATCCCAAAAAAATTCTTTCTTCACCCTGTGGTAAGTTTTTAAAAATCCTGAGTGTCCTCCTAAAGGAGAAGTGTGAAATTCGAGAAGAATATTTTGTTTTAGTTGGGAATTCTTACAAAGATATAAGCGATCTTTGTACCATAAGGAATCATTTTTCCAACTAAATGTATCAGATGTACTAGGATCTTGCTGCAACTTTTGAATGAGTGTCCATACATCTTTGTCCTTCTTCCATTCATCTCTTGCTTCAGTTATCCAATCTGGTTGGATAATAGAAATAGCACAAAGCAATGCTTCCACCTCTTCATTCTTTCTTGAGAGTGCATCTGCAACAACATTAAGCTTTCCTTTTTTGTAGATTATTTCAAAGTCATAACCCAACATCTTTGTGACCCATTTTTGCTGCTCTTCGAAGATAGTCTTTGCTCCAAAAAGTGTTTAAGACTATCATGATCAGTTTTTACCTTGAAGTGTCTTCCCATTAGGTAAGTTTGCCATTTCTTTAGTGCATGCAGTATTGCTAACATTTCATTCTCATAAATAGGTTTCTGTAAATAATTTCCTTTGATTGGACGACTTTAAAAAGCAATGGGTCTTCCTTCCTGCATTAAAACTGCACCAATTCCATTTCCTGAGGCATCACATTCCACAATAAAGGTTTTTGTGAAGTCTGGCGTAGCTAAGACCGGTGCATGGCACATTGCCTCCTTAAGACGTTCAAAGGCCTTAGTTGCTTCAGGAGTCCATGAAAATGCATCTTTCTTCAATAATGTTGTTAGAGATGCTGCTATTCTCCCATAATTCTTAACAAACTTGCGATAATACCCTGTTAACCCGAGAAATCCTCGCAACTGCTTTATGGTTGTGGGGACTTTCAATTCCTTAATGGCTTTAATTTTGTTAGGGTCTACTTTAACACCCTCATGAGATACAATATGACCCAGATATTCCACCTCTTGTACTCCAAAGAAGCATTTGGATGTTTTTTCATATAATTGTTTCTCCTGCAATAGTTTGAGCACCCTGTCAACATGTTGAACATGATCCTTCCAAGACCTGTTGTAGATTAGTATATCATCAAAAAATACTAGCACAAATTTTCTAGGGAAGGGTTTGAAAATGGAATTCATCAACCCTTGAAATGTAGAAGGTGCATTGGTAAGGCCAAAAGGCATGACCAAAAATTCATAATGACCCTCATGAGTTCGAAATGCTGTTTTTGGAATATCTTCGGTCTTCATTCTAATTTGATGATATCCTGAACGAAGATCCAACTTGGTAAAATAAATTGCTCCATGTAATTCATCCAATAATTCATCAATCACAGGAATGGGAAATTTATCTTTAATGGTGAGCTTATTGAGCTCCCTATAATCAGGACACATTCGCCATGATCCATCCTTCTTGTGTACCAATACTACAGGAGCAGAGAAAGAACTTTGACTAGGTTGAATTATACTCGCCTCTAACATTTCTGCAATCATACGTTCAATTTTGCTCTTTTGGAAGTAAGGATATCTATAAGGCCCGATGTTTGGAGGAACACTTCCTGGAATCAAATGAATAGCATGATCATGATCACGAATAGGTGGGAGTCCTTTGGGAGTTTCAAACACCTTGGAATGATTGTCCAGGACTTGTTGGAGATCTGCAGAAATAGATGATTTTGATGTCGGAACTTCTAGTGAGCATAATTGTGCAATTACGCCTCGTTGTTCTTTCTTTAGAAGCTTTGTCATGACATTAGAGCTTATTATCCTTCCTGGCTTCCCTTCAATACCCCGTAATTCAACTTCCTTTCCTTTTGAAAAAAATTTCAAGAAAAGTTCTTGAAAATTAAAAGCTACCGTCCCCAAATATTGTAACCATTGTACTCCTAGTACAACATCAGCACCTCCCATAGGAATGGAAAGCATTGGACTTGTCAACACATATTCGCCCATGGTTAGCTTGATATTATGGCATTTTCTAGAGCAATTTATAGTTCCTCCATTGCAACCATCACTTGACATTCTGGTGCTGGGTATAGGAAACAATTTAATTCCTTGGCTACCTGACAATGAATAAAATTATGGGTGCTACCTGAATCAATCAACACTATTACCCTTTTCTTCTTGATCTGTCCTACTATCTTGAGAGTTTGAGGAGTGGTAATTCCGGCCAGTGCATTACATGATATGGTCGGATTCATTTCTTCCTCTTCTATGGCTGGTTCGTAGTGTATATCCTCTTCTTTTTCATTTTCTTCTTCTTCTTCACAATCTATGTAAAATAATTTCTTTTCAACACACTTATGACCTTTAGTGTATTTTCTATCACAACTGTAGCAAAGCCCTTTTGCTCTTTTTTCTTCCAATTGTTGTGGTGTCAACCTTGTAGGTTGTGGAAATCTAGGCGTAGAAACACTTCCTTATTTATAGAATTGAGTGGTAGGCTTCCTTGTCGCCATAATTTTACATTCAACTTTTCTTGCCAACCTGAATGCCTTCTCCAATGAATCAGGTTTCAAAACACGAACTTCATGTTGGATGTTATCCTTTAGAGTACCTAAGAAGAGATCAATCCTGTGTTCCTCTGGAATATTAGTTACCCTTATATTCAATTTTTGGAAGTCCTCAATGTGCTGCCCCACTAAACCCTTTTGTTTGAGATTTATCAATTGGCTAAAGAAGGTGTTGCTCTTTCTATCCTCATAATGTGCTATCATTTCCTCCGTAAAAATTGACCAAGTGACAATTTTTTTACGGGAGCAAAGCCATTGATACCATACAAATGTATTTTGTTCCAAATGTAAAGTTGCAATGCGTACCTTTTGTGTGTTTTGCACGTTATGGAGATCAAAATATTGCTCCATCTGTAGTATCCATGTTACAGGATCCTTTCCATCAAACTTCCTCATATTCATCTTTGGAATATGGTGGTTCTTCCCGCCAACATTAGAGTTTATGAAATCACAATTAACATTTATTTTGTTCTCATCATGAGGTTCTTCTACTATCTTTTCACCATTAGGAAACCTTTCTTGTATAAGCTTTGTCAAACCTTCCATGTCTGCTTTTAGAAAATTCTTCATGTTTTCCATTTTCTCATCGATCTTAGCTTCCATGTCATCAATCTTAGCTTCCATGCCCACTTCCATGCCATCCATCTTAGCTTCCAAACCAATCATATTAGCTTCCACGCCTTTCTTCAAACCATCCATCTTAGTTTCCACGCCTTTCTTCAAAACTTCCATTTCATTTTTTGTTGTTCTTTGCGAGAGCAAAATTTGCTCTTGTAATTTTGATATGTCATGTTGCCATTCTTCATCTTCATGAGTCATAGTAGAGCCTTATGAAGGCTTAATGGGTGTTGAATTATTTTTAGGGGCCATTTTAGAATCCAATACTGATATCTATTCTACAATATGCCCTTGGGATCAATTTAACTTGATTATTCAAACAAGACTTGTGCAACTTGAAAAAAATACACACCTTTTTCTTGCTTTGAGGATCTCGATATTGAAATTGTATTATCTCTGTGATTGCAGATCTTCAATATCTGAAATTCAGCGCTATAGTAGCCCTCTGAAGTTTCTTTTGAATGCTACAGGTATGACCTGATTTGGATTCTCCAAGACAAAGTTGTGTCCAATCTCCCACAATGACCTAATTATGGACTGGTTCAGTAGAGCGAACTTGTACTACTTACCACGTGTCACTGTTTCATTATTTATATCTGAAATTGATAGCCAATAAACTACAGTCAGTGTACTTGCGACCAATTTTTACGGCACTCCAATCCGATGCCCAGAGAAAGAGTTATTGAACTTTTCCCACGATCACCTCTTTGAGATGCAATTCAGGAGCCTGAAAAAGCATTACCTTCCACAGATCATATCCCAAAAAATATTGCGAAACAAGCTCTGAAATTTTTTGAAGAATTTCCTCAGGACTTTAGCTTTGCACCATATGAATTTCAGATTCTGAACCTTCATAGAAACAAATGTATAGAAAAAATTCCACGATGAACTGTTTAGGAGCTTGAAAACAGACCTAACTTCCACAGATTATATCTCCGAAAATATTGCGAACCAAGCTCTGAAATTTTTAGACAAGCTTCCTCATGATTTTGGCTTCGCACCCTAAAAATTTCAGCTTCTGAAACTTCCTCGAAAAAGAGTTATAGCGAAAATTCCACGATGACCTGTTTGGAGCAGCGAAACCCTAGAATCCAAAGCTCTGATACCAAATGTTGTGTAACCAACTCCAAAAATAGAAGAAATAAGATATCAACGCCTTAGAAATAAGCCACTTCGAGGGGGAAACCTCCAATACATTACATGAATGAACAATTCTTGGATGATACAATTTACAAAGCCTCCTTTCTATATATAGGAGTCCATGGGGCCATAATGTAATCCTAGTGGGCCATAATGTAATCCTAGCCGACCTAACAATAATAATTTAAGGGCACAATAATAACAAAATGGGGGTTACAAGGGTACAATAATAACAATAAGGGGGTTACACTAACAACAATAAGGGACTATACTAGTAATATAGGGACCTAACAGTTTATAACTCCAGTTTTTTTAACCCATGTCTTCTTTAGTATCCCTCTAAGTCTGTGGCTTCTTCTCGGTTGAGATGGCCCTTCTCATTTTTCTCTGGAAAATTTTCTTATGATCCTCTCTTTCTTAAGCTGTTTCTTAATCTGAACTATTTTTTCATAAATCATTTCTTCACTGCTTTCTTGTATTGTCTTAACAGTTTCATTTTTGGAGGATTTCCATTTTCTGCTTATTTTTGTAGGTTTGTCTTTAGGTGGAGGTTCCTTTGATTCCTCAAAGTGATTTCTCACCAAGAAGTCATCCAAGTATCTCCCATTTTTGCTAAATGATGTTCAATTAAAATCTTGACTAAACCATGGTGGTATAAGGTTGTCTCTACAAATTGAATTCTCTTTTGAACACTTGAAGCCATTTTCTTTAAACTTTGAAGCAAGAAATAGGGCAAATTAAGTTCTTCTTCTAGGAAATGCATTATCAACCTAATATGGTAAAAATAGAAAGTACCATATCTACCTTCACAAGTGATGAATTTTTGCAGGATAAGAAACATGTTCCTCCATTTGTTCTTTAATGCAGAGCTAGGGATACCATTTTTAAAAACAGTGACATCCATACCTGGTGACTTGAGTATCTGCTTCCAACCTTCGTTATGAAATTCTTTGTTCTTAAACCACCTTTCTCCTTGTCTAGGCAATCTTGTTGCTTCTGCAATAAAAGCCTTTGTGACAGTGAATTTAATATCTCCAACTTCAACCTCGGCCCCATTAAAATATCTTGCAAAGGTTTTAGTAACCTCTTTGTGGAAGCCACTGAATTTTTCAAGGAATTGCAACCATCCTGCTTGTTATAAGATTTCTCAGATTTGGAGATAGCCTTCCAAGTATTTAGTGCCAACTGGTTCTGTTCTCACGATGAGGCCCATAACTTTTCTTCAATCTTCAATTCACCAGCCTTCTGCTCACGGTGAGAATGGTCGTTAACAAGTTGTTTTTGCTCCCCAAATGTTTCCTCTGTTCATGGTGACAATGGTTGTTACAGAGATACCTTTGTTTTATAGAATGAAATGGTTAAGAGTTGGCTGCGGGAAAGAGTGATATGGAGTGGTTACGGAATGAATTAATGAGGTGAGGTGAAGAAAACGAATCAATGAGTGAAAAGACCGCGGAGATATTTTGTAACGAATTCAAAAATCATCATTAAATGCTTAGTGATGTGACTAATCCAATCACTTCAACACTTTAACCGTTTAGATTTTGAAATGATGATCGGATATGAGTTTTGAAATGGTGGAACAGAAGGAGTTTTATCCAAAGTTTTTGCGGAAGGTTTGTTAGGCAAGATCAAAAAAATTAATTAAAACACTTTTTGAATAATATACAACTAAACTACACTAAAATTTTCATGATATGCCATTATAATCACTTCATACCTTTGCCTTTGCTTTGATTTTCTTGTGATCTTCATATGTTTTTCTCTCCCCTGAAAATCATTACTTTTTGAGTCTTCATAACCTTCTTTATTTTTCTTGTTCATGGATATGAAGGATCATTTTGTTGCAAATAAAATGATTACTAGCCAGTGCTTTCAAGTTCTCTGGCTGCAGAATGTCTGCCTGGCTGCAAAATGTTTGACTAGCTGCAGAATGTCCAACTGATTGCAGAATGTACTTGTAGAGGACTTGAAATATGGTTTGAAGCTGGAATGATGAAAGGTTGTATGAAATGAATAATTAAATATGGCAGGATGGAGTATGAATGAAGTGAATAATGGAGTGGAATGGATCACAACTTATGCAATGGAGTGAAAAAGTGCCCTACAATTTCTGCTGTGTATTATTCAATTGCAGAAAGGAGATCAAACTTAAAGATCTGAAACGGAAATGAAGTGGACCATGAAGTGAAATGGATGAAGTGTGGATGAATGAATGGAATAAGATATGATATGAGTGAATGGAATGAAATGAATGAAGTATGGAATGAAATGAAGTGAAATGAGATGGATCATAAGTGAAATGGATCTGCACTTATGATTTTGTAATAGCTGCTTGCAAAAAAAAAAAAAAAAAAAAATGGAAAAGTTAGAGTGTCAGAAAGATTCTGATTTTCACTCTATCTTTTCTGTATAAACATGCCAATCAGTGATTGGTTTTCATGTCTATATTTTATTTTATTTTTTATTTTTTTAATATGTCTGACTTCATAAAATTCAATTAAGTTGATGAAGAAGAAAGATTCTTCTTCATTAACTTCACATCACTGTTTTCCTGGAACTTCTTGACAAACTAATCTCCTGAGAGTGGTTTTTGATATAGCTTCAATCTATGACCATTCACAAGAAAAGTAACCTCTTCTTCATCTATTGTCCTGATTTTTATTTCTCCATTGTCAAAAATTCTCACAATTTCATATGGCCCAAGCCAATGTGTTTGAAATTTACCTTGAAAATCCTTGAACTTTGAATCAAACAAGAGAGCCCAGTCACCTTCTTTGAACTTCTTTTCCTTGATGTACTCATCATGCCATCTAGCCCTCTGTTTTTGGACTATACTGGTTTTTTGAACTGCATCTTGTCTGATCTCATCTAATTCATTAATCTGCTCCAATCTGTGTTTTTGTGCCTCTAATAGAACAAGTCCTAGCTGAACTGCCATTTTGAAAGTTTGAATCTGGAACTCTATGGGAAACAAAACTTGTTTTCCATAAACAAGTTCATAAGGAGTATGGCCTGTTGTGCTTCTCCATGTAGTTCTATAGGCCCACAAGGCTTTAGGAAGCCTATCTACCCAATATCTTCTATGTAACTGAACAGTCTTTGTTAGGATCCCTTCAATGACCTTATTAGTAGATTCCACTTGACCATTTTCTTGTGGATGATGAGGAGTAGATTTTCTGTGTCTGATTCTGTACCTCTACATCATTTGTTCCACTAGCCTTGATGTGAATTGAGCTCCTTGATCTGTAAAAATTTCCCTTGGGACACCAAAACGAGTAAAAATATCCTCAAAAATAAAATTAACTACAGATGCTTCAGTAGCAAAAAGTAATGGCTTGGCCTCTACCCATTTGGTAACATAATCAGTGCAAACTAGTATATATCTCTTTTGTCTTGATGGAAGACTAATAGCTCCTACAAAATCCAAAGCCCATTTTTCAAAAGGTTCAATATGTACCTGGGGCTACAATGGCATCTCACCTGAAGGAGAAGGTTTCCCTACCCTTTGGAAAATGTCACACCTTTTGACATACTCTTTAGCATCTTTGAAAAGGGATGGCCAATAATATCCTAAGTGAAGGATCTTATATGTTGTCCTCTTATCAGCAAAGTGTCTGCCACAAGGTTCATCATGACATGCTTTGAGAATCTCAGGCATCTCATCTTCCTGAACACATCTCCTAATGATAAAATCTGGAACTGTCCTGTACAACTCATTAGCAACCCATGAATATTTTGCACTGTCATAAATGATTTTTCTTTTATCTTTTGCATTCATTATTGAAGGAAATTTCCCTGAAACTAAATAATTAGCAATGTCAGCAAACCAAGGAGTCTAAGTAGAAATTGCAAAAAGATATTCATCAGGAAATTGATCTTCGACTAGAGTGTCATCTTTCATGTTTTGGAGTCTAGATAGGAAATCAACTACTGTGTTTTGTTTTCCAGGCCTATCTAGAATGGTAATGTTGAATTCTTGTACAAGCAATAACCATCTTATGACTCTGCCATTAGTAATTGATTTTTTCATTAAATATCTAATTGTAGAATGATCTGTGTGAACAAAATTTTCATAGCCTGTTATATAGTGTCTAAATTTGTTTATGGCATGAAAAACAGCTAAAAAATCTTTTTCAGTTACAGTATATTTTAACTCTGCAGGAGTCAAATTTTTACTGGTATAGTAGATGGCATAAGGAATCAGGTATTTTTGTCCCAATACTGCTCCTAGAGCTGTATCTGAGGCATCTGTTGAAATATGAAAAGGTAACTTCTAGTTAGGTCCCCTTAAAATAGGTGCTTCAGAAATTTTTGTTTTCGGGGTCTCAAAAGCTAACTGGAAATCAGAATTCCATTTGAATTCACAGTCTTTGGTAAGAAATTTAAAGAGTGGAGATGCTATCTTGGTGAATTTTTCTATAAACCTCCGATAATATCCTGTAAATCCTAGAAAACTCCTAACATCTTTTTGACAACTTGGAATAGATAAGTTAGAGATGACTTCAAATTTTGACTCATCAACTCTAATCCCATCCCCTGAAATGTGATTCCCCAAAACAATACCTTCAGTAAACATCATGAAACATTTCTCATGACTAAGTGAAATATTTTCTTCTTGACATCTCTTTAAAAAAATTTCCAATTTTTCTAAGGCTTCTTCAAATGTGTTTCCATAAACTGTGAAATCATCCATATATACCTCTACACAATCATATATTAGATCTGAAAAAATTCCTAGTACTGCCCTTTGGAATGTTGCAGGTGCATTGCATAATCCAAATGGCAACACTCGGTAAGCATAAGTACCCCAAGGACATGTAAATGTGGTTTTGTCTTGATCTTCAAGTGATACTTGAATTTGATTGTAACCACTAAACCCATCTAGAAATGACAAGTACTTTTTGCCAGCTAATGTATCTAACACTTGATCTATGAACGGTAAGGGAAAATGGTCTTTAAGAGTAGCTTTGTTTAATTCTCGGTAGTCAATACATACCCTCCACTTACCATTTTTCTTTGGCACAATTACCAAAGGAGAAACCCACTGATTATCTGAAATAGGATAGATAAAGTTGACATTCAATAATTTCTGCAATTCTTCTTTAACAATCTCCCTAATATTTGGATTCATTTGTCTTTGAGGTTGTCTGATTGGTTTACAATTTTCCTCTATGTAGATGTGATGAGTGAAATTCTTTGGGCTTATCCCTTTCATATCAGTGTACTCCCATGCATATGCAGAAGAATGTCTTTGTAAGATCTTGACTAACTCTGTTTGTTGAGATTTTTCTAGGTTCTTGTTTATGTTTAAAGTTTTACCTGGAAATATCTCACTTGTAGAGCTGCCAAATTTATCCATAGAATAAAGAGACATCTGTCTTGATGATAAAAACTCAATGTTGGATTCTTTTTGAAATTGTTCATGTTCACATTCCGAAGAGGATTCAAAGTTTTCTAAAGTATTCAGAATTTGACTATCTTCACTAATTTCTGAAATTGTGAAGAGAGGTTGTAAGTCTTCTTCATCCTCTATCCACTGAGTATCATCTAAATCTGTAATTGTCCTTGCTGGAGGATACAAAGTGAATTTCTTAGTTGAAATAACATCAGAGATGTACATATCACCAGATCTACAACTAATGAAAGCATCAGCTGTAGCTAACCAAGGTCTCCCTAATATAATAGGATGTCCTCCTAGATTATTCTTAGGATTTAGGATCATAAAATCCACAGGGTATTCCCAAGAATCAAGGGACACTAGAATGTCTTCTATTACCCCATCATGTTTGATCACAGCTGTCTGCTAATTTTAATAATGTAGGTGTAAAGAGAATATTAGGAAGTTTCAGTTTATCCATGATTTGTCTACTCATGATATTGATTGCTGCTCCTAAATCAATGAGTGTGTTTTGGATTTCAATTCCATTGATGTGAATTTTAACAACTGGATTTCCTGGGTCTAGATACTTTGGAATAACAATCTTACCCATCATGATATCTGCTATTTTTCCTGCCAGTTGAATTTTCTTTGTCTCTCTTATTCTTTTTCTTGTTTTCTTCATACTCAACTCCTTTATTGTTTTTGCTAAAATTGGAATTTCCTTGATGGCTTGTAATAATGGAATCTTAATGAAAAAATTTCTCAGCTCATCTAGGAAATCATAATTAGGCATCATAATTTGTTTTTCTACACCCCTATCAATTTGTAATCTTTTTCGAAAGGGAGGTGTAGGAGTGGATGTTGATGGCTGCTCTAATACAGGAGTTGAAATTATTTCTTCTTTTTGTTTGGATTTTTCAATGTTTGGGTCCTGAAAAGATATGTCTTCCTAAAGAATTTTATTCACCCGTAGAGAATCTTTTCAGAGTTCTCTTGTTCTTGTATAACCACAGAAGGTTTCCTCTTTTCAAGTATTCTTCCAGACCTAAGTTGAACATCACTAAGGTCTAAAGCAGTAATTAAATAAGTTGGAAACTGTTGGCCTTCTATCATGTATGTATTCTGAGGATTTTTATTGTTGGGGTTTGGTATGGGTTGAGCAGGCAACTGATTTTATTTCTAAGGAAATGGTTGATTTTGGTGTTGTGGATTTTTAGGATTTTGTTGAAAATTTTGTTGAGGAGGAAAATGTGGATATGGTGGATAGGATGGTGGATGCTGATAGTACTGAGAGTATCTTCCATAGGGATTTTGTGAACCTTGTGCCCAAGCTTGAGATTGATTTTGAAATTGGGGCCAAGGTTACTACCAATAATTCCAATTTGGTGGGGTTTGGTTATACATTTGATCATGGAATCCTTGTGTTTGAGGTCCTTGCCAAGGCCTTCTATAGGAAAAATTGAGAGATTATGTGGAATTTGCAGAAGTTTCCTCTTGAAAGACAGCTTTAAGACCAGGAAGTGAAGGACAACTCTTGGTCTCATTTTTTTCAGAACAAATGACACAGGTCTCTACAAATTTTGCATCCAAAGGACACTCTCTCAAGGCATGCTTCTTTCTACATTTGGGACAAAATATCGCTAAGGCATTAGATTCAACTTTTTGCTTGTTTTGTAACTTAAGGGTGTCTATTTGTTCACTAAGACTCCCTAAGATGTCAGATTTGAAGACATCAATCATATGTCCTATTTCTGCCCTACTTACTGTCCCAGAAGCAGACTTACTTGCCCTTGCAAGAGCAGGGTCTCTTAGGCCTTTTATAGTTTTGGATTTCCCTCTTGAAAGGTTAATACATAACTCAGATATTTCAGGTAATGTGAGTTGAGATATATCCCCTTTTCCCATCATATTAAGGATATCCAACCATTCATCCCTAATTGCCTTCAACAAAAAAGCTTTTAAAGTGTCTTGATCTAAGTTCTCCATTTTTGCTCTTTTGATGTTGTAATGAAATCTCTCCAACAAATCTTCCAAATTTTCATCTTCTTTTTGTAACATCTTAAACACTTCCTCCTTATGATTGATTGGCATACAATAATCCAAATACCTCTCTAAAAATGCTTGTTTCATGTCTTCCCATGTCCTGATAGAACTGTTGATAAAACTCATAAACCACTTCAATGTTGCTCCTTTCAATGTTGAAGGAAATAATTTAAGTTTTTGAGCATCTTGTAAGTAGTCATAAGTTCTACACGGGACTTCAAATTCAAATAGGAAGGTTTCAAGATCTTCAGTTTTAAGTCCATAGAAGTTTGGAAGGACAGAGGGTGAAATATTTTTCATAGTTGTATTTGTTTCTTAATCTACTATAGGAAACCCAAAAGAGCTTCCCATCTCTCTTCTACCTCTTCCTCTACCTCCTTCACCTTCTGCACCTCTACCTCCTTCTCCTCTACCTCTACCTCTACCCCCTCCAAATAATGTGTGTTCTCCATTAAAGACTCCTCCTCCCCCTTCTTCTGCCATAGTTGATTCTTCTGTGGAAGTGGAAAAGTTTGTGTCTCTAGCAGGGGTCCTTGAATCTTCTTTTAACACAGGTTCAGTGAATGAAGTGGAAGGTATTTCTAATGGAATATCTGATCTTAAGTCTTTTGGAAGACTAGGATCAGTAAAGGATGGATTGTGGATCTAAGTTGGAGGTGTACTGGCTCTTGGTCTAGGTGAAACAAGTGGTGTTCTAGGGATCAAGCTTCTGCTTCTGCTTCTTATGAATCTACCCCTTGAGTCCCTCTCTCTACACATATAATTGTTTTTTGGAGTTAAGAACAAGGCTACCAAGTTACACTTCCCCGGCAATGGCGCCAAAATGTTTGTGCTCAACCTAGTGTTCCTAAATTGAGTTCATTAATTGTCAACCAGGGTTGGTAAACTGCTGAAGTGTCGTGCACTATATATGCCTAGGTAATTTTTTCTCACTACGTTGTGTCTAGTGTTTTATGATGTTTTTGGTTTTTTATGGTTTTATGTTCACAAGGGAAAGAACTAAATGCTGGTGAAAAGAAGCTACTGGTTAAAAACAGAGTGAAGCCTAAACTATGGATGGAAAATAACAAATGCAAAGCTTGATAATGACTCTATTGCAAAGAAAAAAATCACAACATGAACTTGAACTTATCCAATTCATTCATTAAAGATGTGTTGGAAGAGCTGGAGAAATGGACAAGTTAAGTGTAAATGGAGTTCTCCTAACTAAACAATCAACCAATCAACTTACAATGTTACAAAATCTCATCCATGGTTAAAGGTATATTGAAACATATTTGGAAAAGAACATTTGTAGCATCATAAGATTTCAACTCTAAACTAGCTCCTAATTATGTTCTGCAACTCAATCTAGCACCACTAGGCCTCACTCAAAAGTTATAGATTTATTTTTAGAATAGTATTTGAGAAAAGGCTTGTTTGTGAAATGGTAAAAAGGTTGAAAAATACTCCAGGCCTTAGACTGATACTACCTTCTGTCCAGATAATTATGTATTAGTATGAGTTTGGAACAAAAGAAGTTTTGTAAATAATGAAGACCGTGGTATTTAAACTTAACAACTAATGCAATCTAAAATTCAATGGATAGCAACTAAACTTGGAATGTTAATACAGTGAGCTAAGACTATACTAGGGTGCTGCTAGTCTACAGTGACCAGTGTTAAACTGAAAATCCATTATCAAACTGGAAATGAAATAACAGAGCTGAACTAAATGAAATCTACCTCCAAAGTGCTATAACTAAATTAACATGTAACTAGTCTATGGAATTCTACAGTCCATCTCGTCAATAGGAATGATATTTTGGAAGAGTTTGTCAAACAAGTATGGCTGTATTATTCGATGGAGTTGAACATAAATGTAAGATTGAAAGCAAATACAACTAGACTCTAAGTCACCACAGCTGTTTCTTATTCGTTGTTCATGATGTTTTGGAAGAGTTTGTTTGAGTAAGACCAGCTGCGACACTTAGTATAAACAAGCAACTAAAACCGATAATACCACAGCTATGACTTATTCATCATAATGATATTTTGGAAGAGTTTATTAGAGTAAGTCTAACTGTGATAATTAATGAAATGAAATGCAACTAAAATCTACAACACCATAGCTATGCCTTATTCATTGTAATGATATTTTGGAAGAGTTTATTAGAGTAAGTATAACTGTGATGATTAATGAAATCAAATATGAACATAAAATTCAGAAACTTGTCTAAGCTAGAAATGAAAACGAGACTAAAATACTTATCTAAACTGTATAAACCAGGCTGCTCAGGAGGCAGGGGCCCTCTACGACCAGAGTAGCACGAAATCCACTTCAAGATTGACTCAATGCTTTCAAGGAAATGATGTCTTTTTCATTAAAGAGAGATTACTTCAAAACAGAGTGTTTTCGTACTTCTGAAATCTAGCAGTAAAACACAAAATCTAACCAAAATCTAACCTTTTCCCTTGGTTTCCCGAGCTACGTTTATAGAAAATTTACATAATAGAATCTGAGATAATCCAGGGATAATTGTCTTTCCATATTAAAATCGAACTAGAACTCTAAAGGTGGCATCGTAATATGACTAAGGACATCTGGACTGTCCTTGTCCTATTAGGAGTCTATCTCCTAGTTTGAGTTCCCACGTGCATAACCACGTACAGAATTCCGTTCAATCTTCGTGGAGAGAAAAAAATGCTGAGGGCATGCTTTGGAATACGACCATGTGTTGTTTTTAGGACACCTGGAACCTGCTTAGACATGAAGACAGCTACAGAATTGGAAACTAGCTATAGAATGTCTGCATTCTGTAGCTAGTCCTAGTTCAAAAAGTACTACAATGACAAAATCATAAAAACATAGCAAGTTGGTCATAATATTCATTCTTAAAACAATTTTAACTAATTTCATTGATCATTTGAGCCTGCGATAAATAATGGAAAAAGGAAATGGAGTGGAATGTGGTGGAAGAAAGAACATTCTTGGAGCTCAACAATATGATTGTAGAAATGTTAGAGGCTGGTATAATTCAACCTAGTCAAAGTTCTTTCTCTGCTCCAGTAGTATTGGTGCACAAGAAAGACAGATCATGGTGCATGTGTTCAAATTATACGGAGCTCAATAAGGTCACTATTAAAGATAAATTTCCCATTCCTGTGATTGATGAATTATTGGATGAATTACATGGAGCAATTTATTTTACCAAGTTGGATCTTCATTCAGGATATCATCAAATGAGAATGAAGACTGAAGATATTCCAAAAACAACATTTCGAACTTATGAGGGTCATTATGAATTTTTTGTCATGCCTTTTGGCCTTACCAATGTACCTTCTACATTTCGAGGGTTGATGAATTCCATTTTCAAACCATTCCTTAGAAAATTTGTGCTATTATTTTTTGATGACATACTAATCTACATCAGGTCTTGGAAGGATCATGTTCTACATGTTGACAGGGTGCTCAAACTATTGGAGGAGAAACAATTATATGCAAAAACATCCAAATGTTTCTTTGGAGTACAAGAGGTGGAATATCTGGGTCATATTGTATCTCACGAGGGTATTAAGGTAGACCCTAACAAAATTAAAGGCATTAAGGAATGGAAAGTTCCCACAACCATAAATCAGTTGCGCGGATTTCTCGGGTTAATAGGGTATTATCACAATTTTGTTAAGAATTTTGGGAGAATAGTAGCACCTCTAACAAAATTATTGAAGAAAGATGCATTTTCATGGACTCCTAAATCAACTAAGGCCTTTGAACATATTAAAGAGGAAATGTGCCTAGCACCAGTGTTAGCTACGCGAAACTTCACAAAAACCTTTATTGTGGAATGTGATGCCTTAGGAAATGGAATTGGTGTTGCTTTAATGCACGAAGGAACACCCATTTCTTTTTAAAGTCGTTCAATCAAAGGAAAGTATTTACAAAAGGCTATTTATGAGAAGGAAATGTTGGCAATACTACATGCACTAAATAAATGGATACCTTACCTAATGGGAAGATACTTCATGGTAAAAGCTGATCATGATAGTCTTAAACACTTTTTGGAACAAAGCCTATCTTCAGAAGAGCAACAAAAATGGGTCACACAGATCTTGGGTTATGAATTTGAAATAGTCTACAAAAAATGGAAGCTAAATGTTTTTGCAGATGCACTCTGAAGAAAGGATGAAGAGGTGGAAGCATTGCTTTGTGCCATTTCAATTATCCAACCAGATTGGATAACTGAAGCAAGGGATGAATGGAAGAAGGACGAAGAAGTGTGGACACCCATCTAAAATTTGCAGCAAGATCCTACTACATATAATACATTTAGTTGGAAAAATGATTCCTTATGGTACAAAGATCACTTATATATTTGCAAGAATTCCCAACTAAAACAAAATATTCTTTTGGAATTGCACACTTCTCCTTTAGGAGTACACTCTGGATTTTTAAAAAATTACCAAAGGGTGAAGAAAGAATTTTTTTGGGATGGCATTAAATATGATATTCAAAAGTTTGTGGAAGAATGTTTGATTTGCCAGAAAAATAAGTGGAGACACTTAAGACCCCCGGTCTTCTACAAAATTTATCCATTCCATGTCAACGTTGGGAGGAGATTTCAATGGATTTGATCATATGTTTACCTAATTCCAAAGGAAGGAGTGTCATTATGGTGGTAGTTGATATACTTACCAAGTATGCACACTTTTATGCATTATCTCATCCATTTAAAGCAAGTATAGTTGCTACTGCATTTATGGAAACAATTCAAAAGCTACATGGAAACCTGAAGATTATTGTAAGTGACAAAGATCCCATTTTTACAAGAAATTTTTGGACTGAATTATTTTCTTGTTTGGGTACTCAACTAGCTCATAGCTCATCTTATCATCCTCAATCAATGGTCAAACAGAGATAGTGAATAAATGTTTGGAAGGATATCTTCATTTTTTTGTATCTGATAAGCAAGCACAATTGGTCAAGTGCCTACCTATGGATGAATGGTGGTATAACACTTCCTTCCATAATGCAAAAAAAATGACCCTGTTTATGGCACTTTATGGATATCATCCACCATCCATCACATCTTATTTAAGGGAAAATTCTAGGGTTCAAGCAGTGGAGGATCACATCGAGCATCAACAAGAAGTTCTCCAACTCTTAAAGGATAACCAAAATTTGATGTGGGAGACTGGGTTTTTACAGCTACAACCATACAAAAAAATGTCCCTCAAGCAAACTAAGAAGGATAATAAATTATCACTAAAATACTATGGTCCTTACAAGGTTTTGCAAAAGATTGGTACTATGGCATACAAATTGGAGCCTCCTGCTTCTTTGCGAGTGCATCCAGTTTTCCATGTTTTATGCTTAAAAAAGGTTATAGGGGACAAAATTCCAGTTCAAACAATATTTCCAGAACTTTATGAGGAAGGAAAAGCCATATTGGAACCTGAATCAGTCACGGAAGCAATAACTTGACAACTACGAAATCGATCAATTTCAGAGTATATCATCAAATGGAAGAACTTACCCACAAAACATTCTACATGGGAGGATGATAATTTTATACAAAAGAACCCGAAGCTACTAAAGCATTGAGGACAACACCTTTTTTAAGGAGAGGAGCATGTTAGGTCCTTATATTACTAGTATAGTCCCTTATTTTTGTTAGTGTAACCCCCTTATTGTTATTGTTGTACCCTTGTAACCCCCATGTTGTTATTATTGTGCCCTTAAATTATTATTGTTAGGTCGGCTAGGATTACATTATGGCCCCATGGACTCTTATATATAGAAAGGAGGTTTTTTCATTTGTATCATCCAAGAACTGTTCATTCATGTAATGTATTGGAGGTTTCCCTCTCAAAGTGGCTTATTTCTAAGGCGTTGATATCTTCTTTCTTCTCTTTTTGGAGCTAGTTTCACAACAATTTGTGTGCCATATAATCTCATCCTAGATTTTGAGATTTTTTTGGAATCGGTCTTGCACTCTAATCCTTCATTTATATTTTCCATCTGATAATACTATGTCCACATAATCACCATATTATTTTCTTTCCTAATTTGAATCAGTTCCAAGTTGGTGGCTAATCATATTTATGATTCATTGAGTTATCTTCATACAATAATGGAACTTGCAAACTTTTAACATGGCATACTCCTTTGAATCATTCCATCCAACCTTTCTCTTCTCAAAGGTACTTCTAGGAGAACATTTTTCTCTGTTGCATAAAGTCAGCAAAATTGTATCAATGACATAATTTTTTCTAGTTACATGGCTAAGGGGTTGTGACTGTGTCTTGTTCCCATCAATAGTGGCAGCATATCACAGAGGGTTTAGAATCCTGAAGTTGTTTGTTTGATGATGACATCAATGAAGACACACATGCATGACAATATGGGACTTTGGAATGCTGCTTATTACCCATTGACACCATTGATAGACTATGCTCAATGGAAAACACCAATGACATAATATATCTCAGAATGTTTTTTATTTTTAACTTTGAATTGTTTTAAAACTAAAAAATGCTACTGTATTTTTTGTATATGACATTTCCCCATCATTCGAATGATGTTGGACCTCCTTTCAGCTCTCACTTATTGTTTGAGAATGTGGTCACAGTCCATCGCTATTCAAAAAATATGAGAAAGATTTTAGTTGGCTTTCATTTCATGATTTTTCATTATGTTTATCATATTTTGGTAATGCTATTTCAAATGCAGGTTAATTGTAAATTCCATTTTTATTCTCGGTGAGCTTTTGTAGTGTTATTTCATCTTCATGCATTTGTTATCATAAATATAATGAAATATCTATTCCTCTCCTCACATTTTGAGAGGTCAAAGAGCAAGCTATAAACAGGGTTGGGGTTTTTTATAGTCGCAGCTAGGAGGCTAGGGAAAATGTGTAACTTGTTCTATTGTTGAAATTTCTTGCCAAGATATATTATTTGATCTCATTTTATCTAGTTGTGTCATAGGAAGGAATTGGTCCTTTATTTCTTTTAGGACAAATCGGTGACCTTCATGTCATATTGATATCTAGGGAGATAAACCATAGTGACTTATATAATATAGTATAGGCAGTCATAGAGAGATTTACCAGGAAATAGGATCCAAACATCAAATCCAGTTTAGCTGTTAAATTCCATGTTTATTCTTAGTGAGATTTGGCAGTGTTTTTTTCATTATCACGCTTTTGTATGTAATTTTGTTTTCACTTTTGATGTGTTATGTCACCTTTAACCAAATCCAACTTATTCATCTTTCTCTGATCTGATGGTGCATCCAATGGTGAAGTGAATTTTTTACTTCTTCAGTAAACCAACAAATCAGTGTTCCTGGATACTGTAGACTTTCATTTCTAGCACCTTCTGAGATTGATCATGTGGGGTATCTATTTTTAGTTCATTCATCTTAAATTATGAGGTAGAAATGGATTTTTGCATTCTATAATTTATTCAAGATAATTTTTTTTTTGTCATGAAACCAGATTTTTGAGGGAGAAAAAACTGGATGGTGTTTTCATGTTCGTTGTTGACAAAAATACTCATAATTTAGAGATTTTTTATGAGATACAGTCTGTGAAATGGACGGGTGAATTTTCAATTGGAATTCTTGCATATCTTGGTCCCTTAGATATATTGTGGATGAAATAAACTGAGAAAACGAAACTGGAAATGAAGGAGAGGGGTGGAGAAGAAAACCTTCATGTACCTGCGCAAGGACCTGCCTCAAATTCCTCGGTCCATTTAGTTAGTTGGCATAAGTTTAATTACATTCCATATGATAAGAAAAGTGCTAGATTTATTTGTGATGGGGCCACTGTATTTCCAAAGAGACTTGAGTTGGAAATTTTTGCACTTAATGCAAGACTGGTTTGGAAGGATAGAGAATAAACCAACTTGGCTTCGAGATTTGGATGACTGGACTGTAGACGGCCAGGTGGTGGAGATCCCTTTCTCTATGTTGAAATATGATTCCTTTGTGGCGACACTTGGCAGATGTGGTCGTAATGTATTGTTGTGGTGGCTTCGTATGGAGGCTCGTGAAGACAATGAATTCCCTCGTGGGTTAGTTCACTTATCTCTTCTTATTGTACACTTATTTTATTTTCTTCATAAAGCTTATAACTTGATTGTAATTTGTGCTTGTTGATTTGTGTGTGTGTGTGTGTGTATATCCATGTTCTGAGTTGTTGGTTCAGGAATACATGTCTCTATTCGAAGGGTTGTCCTTGGTATCTTATGGTATCCATTGAAAATTCTAAGGAATGTTTAAGATGAATGACCATAATGCAGTGAAAGTTGTGGCAACATTTTGCAACTGTAACACCCATGTTTACATAAATGACTAAGTGGTAGGCTTGTTTACGAGTGGAAATAGATCTTACAACTGAAAGCCTATGTATTGTGTAACCTTTGATACAATATTGTATGCTTGCATTGATTACATATAAAATTCTTATTCTTCTCAAATTTAGGAAACTAAGATAATTCTTGTCATGAATGGACTTGAAATTTGAATATAAATAAATTTGAAACAAGTTTGGATTTTAATGGTGGGTGTCTGGCATTTGGATATGCGTTGATATTCCAAGACTTGGAGTCATGAACAAATATTTCATTGTGAAACCTAAGTGTGTATAATTTCCTTACAAAATAATTTATCCTATTTTTAAAAATATGCATAATTGATTCTTTGCTTAGGGAATTCTATGATGGTGAAGTTATTAGACATTATTTTTGATGCTATGTTATCTTAAAAAAGAAAGTATAATAGCATTTAATTTCCCATTTACATGATTTATTTTGTAGGTTTGTAACTCATTATTACCTTTAATGGACTATTCTTTTACTTGTAGATGGGTTATAGACCCTCCTTTGGAGATCATGGTTCCAGAAAAATACACATTATGCCCTAATCCACCACTTGTATCACATGCATCATCTGTTGCAAGTGAAAAAACCCTTACAAATAATTCAAATAAATGTTGAGGAAAAAATGGTAAGTCTTCCAAGACGAGAAGAAATAAACAAAAACATGACAGCCAAACTGAAGCTAAGCAAGTATCATGGGTTTCAAAAAGGGATGGAACAAACAGATGAGAGCTACATTTTGTTAATACAGGTCTGTGTGGAAAATATTTTTGATTACTAGTTTCTTGATGTAAACCTCAAGGTAACCAAGCTAATCTATACTGCTGTAGGAATTCTGATATAATTTAACTCTATTTTCTAGGTGGAATATTTTTATTATTTCTGGGGTTCAAATTGTTCACGAAATCAATTCCATTAAAATAGGGAATCCTCCTTGATTAAGCTTATCAGGCATGCCAGTTGGCTATTCACAGTGTATCTATACAATATTGAGGCTGATAAGATTGGACTTGAGGCAGTTATGATAGTATTTTTCCATGGTTCAACATGTGTGGATATTTAGTCAATTTGATCTCTCAAATTGCTATCATGAATTATCGACCGAGGTTAGTAATTTGAGGAAGTGAGGTGCACTATATATGCTTAGGTAACCCTGTTCTCTTAGTACTTAATTGTGTATTTTTATGTTGTTTTGGGGATTTTGTATCTTACATCTAAAATTGGTCTAAGGATTGAAATCTCTAAATTCTAGTGAATAGTCAAATCTAAATGAATTTTAATGACGAAAACTAATTCTTAAAGAAGGAAGAAAAGGAAATTTTCACTAACTAATCTAAATTGCATAAAAATAAATCAAAATTTGAATGATGTTAGTAGGCCGGCAAAACATCTATGAAAAATATTTAACTAGTTTTAAAATAGAACATTATTCTAGATTTGATTACATTCAAATGAAAAGATGAACTCAATTCCTACCTTATCCATTGAAAGCTTCTAGCCTTATGAAAACAGAGCATAACTCTAATTTAATTATATATTAATGTAATCTACTTATATTTTATCGATTGAAAGAATAAATCCTATCACTAAGAATTGAAATGGCAGTGCTGAATTAAAATTGAAAGAAAGTACAAAGCATGAAACTATGACTATTTTGTGACCAATTACCCAAATCTAGTCCATTTGGAAAATGACATAGCCACCTTCTTGCGATGACTTAGCAAGAACAATATTACACAACTAACTGGAAATTTAATCTAATAAAGAATTCTTGAAATTCATCTATAAAGAAGTAAACAATTTAAACTATGAATTGATAGGAAATTAACTATGAAAACAATGCAAATTTAACTATGGAATTAACAGGATCAGAAATAAAAAATTAACAGGAAATGAAATAATAAAATTCAAACTACAAAAAAAATAAAAACCTCCTTTCCTTGCAGGGGCACTCTGCAATAGAATGAGTTGAATATATAATGGACTGCATGCGCATCAAAGGATCTAGAACTAATCTTCTTATTATCAAAAATAGAGTTTCAAAGGCATACACTGAATTATCAAAAGTAGGACTATTTTCGGTTTCAAAACGACCGGTATTTAAACAAGTTTTGGATTCAACTGTTTGAGGCGTTTCCGCTTACATATAACAATTAGAACTGAGATTTAGAAGTATAAACATAAGCAAAATTTTAGTGCCTCTCTCACGATTTTATACTTCTGAGCAAATCGAGAGTCTCTCGTTCACAGATCACGCTCCTTGACCGACCTTGATCGTGAGCATAGACATGTTTTATTTTTTAATTTGAATAGGTTTATATGATACAATACATGTGTGGATCATGAACCATTCCTTTTTTTTCTTCTCAAAACATGTCAAACCATAAAAATAGCTGCGGAAACAACGATTTGCTACAAAATTGCACACATTATGTAGCTAGTTTCAAAAATTCATTTAAATAACAGGAAACATCATCATATAAAGTAGAGATCATTAAATTATTTCTCTGGTATGGAATATGTCAATTATCATTGATTTGAGTCACGAATTTGTGAAAAAGGAAGGAATAAATGATGAAAAAGGGTGTCAAAGAAAGAATAGTTTTGAGATTCAACGTACTTCCACTAAGAACCCATTGCATCTCCTCATGCAAATTCCCAAAAATGTGAGCTTTCACCTCCTATTACATTTTTTCAAATACCTCTGCTAATACATCTAGCTTCCTCTTCTTTCCTTTCCTTGAAGTGACTGCCATTCTAGGTTTTCACATAAGGAGTTTTTACTTGAGGTTGATGAATTTCTTCTTCAAATATTTGTTCTTTTTCTTCAGGTTCTTATTATTACTATACCACAGTCCCAAATTTAAGATGGTGTTATCATTGATGACCTTCTCCAAGTGAATCTATTCTTTTAGGGTTTCATTTTCCGATTTAATGTACCTGTTTAGTATCTCTAGCTCATAATTTCTTGCTTGAGGGTGTTTACTAGAGGTTCTTATGGATTGATAGGATGCTACTCTACACCTGGACTTGCTTCTACATGTTTCTTCTCCAATGAGTCAATATAGTCATATATCTCCTATTGTGCTAGGTTAATTTTCAGGGATTTCCAAATTGGATTGTGTACAAGACTATGCATAGGAGAATGTATAGGACTGTGTGCAGGAGAGGCAGTGATGGGAGATGGTGTTTGGGGATCCTCATCTAAATTGACAAATTATGCCTCCTGTAATGGTGTTTTCTTCAAGGGTTTACAAAATCTAGAAACTATCCTTGGCTGTGAAGGGTTTAGGTCTTTTGAACTTGTAACTTTTCTCTTTTTCTCTACATTGCCTCTCTTTTTTAATCTACTCTATTTCTGATTCTTCATTAGCTCTACAATGGTGATTTATTCCTCTTATTTCTGCGGTTGAGGTGAGGATTCCTTCTCAATGCATGTATCAAATTTTATCCTTCTACATTTTCTAGTTTTGTCATCCTTAGGCTGCTCTGGCTCATCTTGAAAGTGATTTCTGATTAGGAAACTTTCCCAAAAGTCTCCTACATGTTTTAGATGGAATTCAAGAAGTATTTTTATAAGTCCATGATGGTGCATGGTATTGTCTATGAATTGGACTCTTTTCTAGAAATTTGTTGATATTTTATTTAGACTATTAAACAAGAAGTAAGTGAGTTTTATTTCTCCATCCTCCAAAAATTTCATCAACAATCGGACATGATAAAAAAACATGCAACCAAATCTGCACTCACAAGTAACAAAATTTTGTAAAATTAAAATCATATTTCTCTATTTATTTTTGAGTGCTGAAATCAGAATTCCTTTCTTGTAAACATAAGTGTCCATAACTGGATTCTTCAGAAAAACTTTCCATTATTCACTATGTATATCCTTGTTTTTAAACCACCTCTCGCTACTTCTTGAGAGTTCTGTAGCTTCGTCCACAAAGGCTTCTTTCACTAAGAATTTTATATCTCCAATTTTGACCTCCCTCCTGTCGAAAGATATTGCAAAATACTTGGTAAAATCCTTATGGAATCCATCAAACTTCTCTATAAACTAGAGCCATTGCACTTTCTGCAACATTTCCTTTACCTGAGGGTAACCCTCCATGAATATTTCTCCCACGGTTTCAGTTCTCACTATTAGACCCATGTCTTTGTCATGAGGAGTTTTACCTACATAAATGTTCAACTTTGATCGAATGATTTGAGGTTGTGAGTCAGGGTTAAGGATGTTGAGGGTTTGTAGATAAGTACAAGTGAAATAGATATTTGGCAAGGTTTTAAAGGAACGTGGATGAGTGGGTTATGTAAGTAAGACATGATCGTTAATCATTAATAGGAAAAACATTTATGAATTATTATGAGTTATGATATAGATTCTCTAGTCAGATTGTGAAATTGTGATGTGATTCTGAAGAAAATCTAATGATGACATATTGAGGCAACATATGATCACCTATATTACATATGATAATTTTGATCTTATTATTTAAACAAATTTTTGCAACATACCTTTGGAACTAACCTTTTTTGCTCTTTTCTTTGTGTTGATTCTTCTAGTATCCTATCAGCATGATATTCAATAGGGTCTTAAATTTATTTTGTTCAATATGTTTTCTTCATTAGGCTCTAAGAAAATGTCACATAGCTACAGAATGTGATGACACATGAAGAATCTCTTGAGAGCTACAAAATTGTAGCAATTCTGTAGCTACTTCTTTTATTGCTTCAAAGAAAGAAAGGGAAAAAATAATTTGGGATTTTTATAATGGGAGAAAATATAAGATGTCAAAACTTTGATTTTCATCTTATATTTTCTGTATAAGGATGCAAATCATTTATTATTTTTCATAACTATACAATTTTTTTTATTTATATATGAAAAATAAAAAGAATATCGAGTTGGGGAAGAAGAAATATTCTTCTTCACCAAATTCATATCATTATTGTCTTGAATTATTTTGATAAATTCCTCCTTTGTAATTGGCTTATGATAGAATTTTAATTGATGTACATTCGCAAGAAGAGGTAAATTTTCTTCATCAATTATGCTTATCGTGATTGCTCCATTGTCAAAGACTTTTTCGATCTCATAAGGCCCAAGAAAATGAGTCTGAAATTTTCCTTAGAATTCTTTGAACTTTGAATCGAACAAAAGTGCCCAATCTCCTACTTGGAACTTTCTTCCTTTTATAGACTTACCATGCCATATAGACCTTTTCTGTTGGATTAGACTATTTCTTTGAATTGTATCTTGCCTGATCTCATCAATCTCATTAAGTTGCTCCATTCTATGCTTCTAGGTTTTTGATAAATTAAGTCCCAATCTGACGGCTATCTTGAAGGTTTTGATTTGAAATTATATAGAAAATATGACTTGATTCTCATAAACAAGCTCATAGGGATTATGTCCTATTTTATTCCTCCATGTAGTCTGGTAGGCCCATAAGGCTTTAGGAAGCCTATCTCTCGAATCCCTCCTATGTAGATGTACAGTCTTTATGAGGATTTATTTGATCACTTTATTGGTGGACTTCACTTGATTATTTTCTTGTGGATGATATGGAGTGGATTTTCTATGTTTAACCTTGTATTCATCTACAATCTTTTGCACCATCTTCGATGTAAACTGAGATCCATGATTTGTCACAATTTCCATTGGGACACCAAAACGATAAAAAGTATCCTCAAGGAGAAATTAAACTACAACATCTTCGGTAGCATTAGAAAGTTATGTAGCCTCTACACATTTAGTGACATAATCAGTTCAAACCATAATGTACCTCTTTTTTCTTGATGGTGGATTGATTGGTCCAACAAAATCTAGGGCCCATTTTTCAAATGGTTCGAGTACCTGAGGTTGTAAGGGAATTTCATCTGTAGGAACAAATTTCCCTATTCTTTGACAATTGTCACACATTTTGACATACTCCTTGGCATATTCAAATATGGATGGCCAATAATATTCTAAATGAAGTATTTTACAGGTAATCATCTTATCAACAAATTTTCCACCACAATTCTCATCATGGCATGCCTTCAGTATTTCTGGCATTTCATCTTCTCGAACACACCTTCTGATGATGATATCTGGACATGTATTATACAATTCATCATTAACCCATGAGTATAATTCACTTGTTTGAATAATTCTTCTTTTCTCTCTAGCATACAAGTATGCCAGTAATTTTCCTATAGCTAAGTAGTTAGCAATATCTTCAAACCATGGAGATTTAGTAGTTATTGCAAAGAGATATTCGTCTGAAAAAATATCCTCTACTGGTGTATCATTATTGTTGTTTTGAATTCTAGAAAAGAAATCAACAACTGTGTTTTCTTTTCCAGGGTGGTCTAGAATGGTGATGTTAAATTATTATAGGAGTAATAACCATATTGTGATTCTATTATTAGTGATAGATTTATTCATTAAGTACCTAATAGTAGAATGGTCTATGTGAATAAAGGTTTCATAGTCGGTGATGTAGTGTCTAAATTTTTTAATAGCATGGAAAAAAACTAGAAATTATTTTTCAATTATAATATAATTTAACTTAGCAGGATTCAAATTTTTACTTGTGTAATAGATTTCATAGAGGATCAAATACTTTTGACCTAGTACAACTCCCTGAGTTGTATCTGAAGCATATGTTGAAATGTGAAAAGGTATTTTCCAATTTGGACCTCCTAAGATGGGTGCTTCAGAATTTTTTTCTTTTAAGGTTTCAAATGCCAATTGGCAATCAGGATTCCAACTAACTTCACAATCTTTGGTAAGGAGTTTGAAGAGGGGAGATGCAATTTTGGTGAAGTTTTCTATAAATCTTCTATAATACCTTATAAATCCTATAAAACTTATAACATCCTTTTGACAACTTGGAATTGGTATTTTGGAGATGACTTCCACTTTAGATGAGTCTAATTTAATTCCATCCCTTGAAATGTGATGTCCTAGGATAATTCCTTCAGTAAAATTCATAAAGAAATTTTCGTGACTTAATGAAAGATTTGCTTCGTTGAATATTTTAAGAAACTTTTCCAACTTTTCAAGAGCCTCTTCAAATTAATTTCCATAAACTATAAAATCATCCATATATACTTCCAAACAATCATGTATTAGATTAGAGAAAATTCCTAATACTACCCTCTGGAATGTTGCAGGTGCATTGCATAATCCGAAAGAAAGTACTCAGTAAGCACAAGTTCCCCATGCACAGGTGAATGTGGTTTATCTTGGTCTTCAGGTGCTACTTGAATTTGGTTGTAACCACTAAAACCATCCACAAATGATAAATACTTATTTCATGCTAATGTATCCAATACTTGATCTACGAAAGGCAATGAAAAATGATCTTTTAGAGTAGCCTTATTCAAATCTCGATAATAAATGCATTCCCTCCATTTAACATTCTTTTTAGGTACAATCACTAGGGGAGAAACCCACTAACTATTTGAAATTGGATAGATGAAGTTTACATTCATCAATTTTTGCAATTCTTCTTTCACAATTTCCCTATGATTTGGATTCATCCTTCTTTGAGGTTGTCTAATTTTCCTAGAGTTTTCCTCAATGTAGATATGATGTATACAAGTCTTAGGAATAATCCATTTCATGTCAGTGTACTCCCATGCAATGCAGAAGAATTTTTTTGTAATGTTTTGATTAACTCTTCTTGTTGGATTTTTTCCAAGTTTTTGTTTATGTTTAAGGATTTCCCTAGAAAATTTTCAATTGTAGAGTTACCAAATTATTCCATAGAATATAAATACATCTATCTAGATGAAAAATATTCAATATTGCATTGTTCTTGAAAATTATAATCATCTTCAGATTGTGAGGATGTTTCAAAGTTTTCTATTGAATTTAAGATTTGACAGATCCCTCAATGATATTTTCACATCAAGGGGGCCCCACTACTTCATCTGATGTGTGTGAGCACTCAGCCACACAATCTGATCTGTAATGTTGTAGCATGCCTACATTCCTTGCAAGAGGAGAAGAAAGGGGAGAGACAAAAAAGGAGGAGACTCTTGGTGACTATCTCTGAGAATATGAATCTCAGTCTAAAAGATTCAGAGAGCATCTAAGCTTTCCAGAGTTTTGTCATCTCAAAGAAGAAAGAAGATCCAGTAGAACTATGAGGAGAAGAGGGTGCATGCAGCACACATTGGGTAGAACTTTCCTACCTACTTTTTATGGGTCACTTGAGAGCTCAACCAAGTCTTAGGTAGAGAAGTTGGACACATAATTTTAGCTGCAACAAGCCTCTAAAGGAGAAGCCATAAGAGTAGCAATGTTGCACCTCCAAGGTAAAGCATATGCCTAATGGTTGTTTGAGTCTTCATCATTGAAACGTACAAACATCTCTACTTATGTAAAGTTCACTAGGAGGATAGTGGAGAGATTTGATTCTATGCCATCTGAAAATTATTTGTGTAAGAAAACTAACCCCAAGGAATTAGAACCTTTGCATGAGATGGAGAGATCCATGAAGGTAACTCCATTTCAGAACATTGCTGAAAGGGTTGAAGATCTGCCACATGATTTGCCAAGGGAAAAGGCCCCTCTTCAGCAAGAGAATCTTTCTCAAGAAGAATGCATGGGTGTTCCTTTTTCAAGAGATCAAGAGAAAGGATCTCTTATTGATGAGGCATACTCCATTGATGATGTGAAAGAAGAAGAAGAACTTGAAGGTTCCTCTAGCGCTGTGACAGCAGGAGGAGATTGTTTTTCATTTAGAGATGGAGCTGAAGCTACTGCTTCCAAAAAAAGTTCTCTTGTATCTTTGCAAGAAGGCCCCAAGGATCCTATGCATGGAGAAGATGAGCAGAATGTGTCTATGATTATAGAAAAATAGACAAAACAAGGAAGCACCTTAGACTACGAAATATTGCAGAAGGTGGGTAATGAAAGAGAAGATGGGGGAGTTTCTCCAACTTCTCCTTATCATGACACTTCCACACAACAATTAGAGATGTATTTGCATAGTGGAAGCAGTTATATTATGTTCCCATCTATTATTCACATCGGAATGAGCCATGAGACATCATTATATTGTGGTATACCACCTGGGAGACCACCTTATTCATATTTGATGGAAGATGTCTCATTCATTGATGCCCCTTTCATAGATCCAAGGAGGGAGGGAGCACTAGGAGACCATTCTTTAGCGCTGAGAGTATGGGAAACGTATAAGGAGAGGGAAATTTTTTTTCCCTTAACATCACTATCTATTCTCACATCCCACATTGCGCTGAGAGAAGATGCTGCAAGGATGAAGAATGACACCATCATGAAGCAAGGAAGGTAATCCTTGAATCTGAAGACAAGCTTGTTTGGGGGATCCTCTCCCATACATGATGAGAGATGGTGGTCACACATGCATACTTTGGCAAAACCAAGGAGGTTTTGGATAGATGGAAACCTTCCATGGGAAGCTAACTTTCAAGAAATGTCATCTTCTTTAGAGCATGTGCATGAGTAAGGAAAGCAGCAAGTAAGGACTGGGAACCTTCCACCTTGTACCTTTCGCATGGGAGATGTCATGGAGGAGAACCAAAACATGGAAAACACTTAAAATGGCACACTATTAGCTCTGTCATTGTTGGGCACATTATATCCCTATTGGAAATCCCAACTGTTGGTGGAATATTCCAAGGATCTTCATACTTGCATGATTCTTAATGACTGGTTGCATTGAGGGAGTTATTCAACCCTTGATGGAGTTATCTATAATCATGGTAGGATCTTCTTGTCTAGAGCCTCCAAGCTCAAGGGGAAGCTTATATAGAGGGCTTATGAAGAGTTCCATTTCAGCCATACCTATTCTATGAAGCTCAACAATATCATATTGAGGAGCTATTATTGGGAGGGCTTTGAAAGAGAACTATAACAGCATTGTCAGAGATACATGGACCTTGTGGAGTTGAAGCAACAACATGACTCTAAGGGAGAGCTAAATCATCCCTCTCTTCCTTCCTTTGAAGAAGAGAGTAGATCTATGCACCACTCCATTGATAGGAGGAGAATATCTGGTGAAGAGCATGCTCTTAGTACATGTATTTTATATTCTAACTTCATGCATTCTTACACCATGTTTTTGCAGACCATGACTCCAAGGAGGGGTAATATATATTGTAGGCCTTATGGCCAATATTGGGCCCCAAAAATTTCTGAATTGGGCCACTCCCTTGGGAGAACAAGGGAGGTTTTTCATCATGATGGGTGCTTCCCAAAGGCACCAAACATATCTCACACTTTCAGCTATGGTGAGATGGTATGGGCTGAAAGTAAGTGGTGGGAGGACCACTTACCACATCTTGATTTAATGCAGGCAGGGGATGCTATGTGATGGTTCCACATGTGGGACTATGATCCACCTCCATGTGCACACATTTCTGTCTGTTTGTACATTGTTTTGATCCCCTATGTTGATGATGTACTTGTAATTTTCATGGGGATGGATGGAGGAAGGAGGGAAGGCATGCATGTGCCCTATGAGATGAATACACTCCCTATACTTTCTGTTCTATATTTCAGGGAGTGCATGGGGCAAACCATGATTGTTTCAGGTGATTTATTGCTTCCTTGTGAGATGGGTTGTTTGCCTCTCATGAGAACATTAGTGGGGAAATTCATGGATGGATGGATTGGTGAACACTCATCTTATGCAGAGAGCTAGATCCTTGATCATGTCACCAATGGGGAAGGAGAAGTGTTGCGGCACTCACCCTATCAGTTGCTTGAGGACAAGCAACATTTTGGAGGGGAGGACTGTAATATTCCCAATTAGCCAAAGCTAATGGGAATATACAATTTTGTTTTACTTTCCTGTCTCATGAATAAAATTGTAAAGGAGGATCAATAAAACTCCTAAACAGAAAAATAAATCAATACTCAATGTGAACAAAGCTAAATCTGAGCTATTTTCATAAACACCCTTAAGTGGGAAAGAGGCTAGATCAATTGACTGGGTCAACAGGACCAAATAAACAATGTTGTCTAGATGCAATGTATCTCCTAAAGGCACAGCGCAATCCATGTTGGAGGGCACTCATGTGAATGAAGCTAATTCATCAAGATGGTTTAGGGTTTGGCAAGATTTCCACATTATAAAAGAAATAGGAGGACACCAAGGAGAGGGTTGATCATTTAATATTTCTGAAGGTATTTTCTATTTAGACATCCCTCATTATCTAGCTTTTTAGCTGAGAATAGTGTTGTTTAGCACTTGGGTGTTCCTAGTCGGGAATCCCACCGCCTTCCTAGAGCAGCTCTTGGAGGAGTCTTGTTGCATCTTGTCCACTATCTGGTAGTTGGCCAAGCTTCATATTCCAACCAAAATTCAAATCCTTATGAGGGTTTGATTTTTTTTGTAAGCTGTAGCAAGTGGAGGCTAGATCTACTCAGATCTAGGCAAATCTCGAGGCTCATTTCAGTGGGGAAGCTGACTATCCCATTGGCAAGAGGATTCAAGATCCTTTGAGCTACCATTTCAGATCTTGGCATTAGGCCAAACCAATGCTAGAGCCTACATTGCATTTTTCCTTCCATAACTATGTAATCTGAAAGCATTCAGTTGCAGGGTGTTTTGACTGCTTTTTGGAGGAGAGATCTCCGGTGATAAGATTCTCCCTTTCACTGTGCTAATCCATGGATTGGCCATCCAATCCATGTTTGTTTCAGATCTGATTTACTTACGTTTCTATTTACTACATAATTCTTGAATATTGCTGCAGATCTGTAATTCTATATCTTAGATATACTCCTGTACATTCATGTTTTGATCAAAACCCCAAGGGGAATCTGTAGAGGAACTCATCTAGTGTATAGATATGATATAGATATATGTTTTTGTACACAGATCTGTTATAGATCTGAAATGTAATATACAACTACTTCAGCCCATAAAATCATCTTTTCAAGCTTTGCGGTCTCAATTTGTTGTTGCAGCACCTCAATCTTGAGGGTTTATTCTTGTACACTGTATGGGCCACATTATATATCTGTTTTACTGATGTAAATGTAATTATTCAGCCTCCATATTTTCATTCTACTTTAACTTAGTGGGTCTGCATTATTTATGAAGCAGAGTTGATGTGCATGACTGCAACCCCATTCTTTGGGTGTTTTTCAGCCATACTAGGTGGTGGGAGGTCTGTTTACCTCACCTAGTTTGATTTATTTTTTCTCTCATTTTGGATTTAAACATTAGATCCATTGATATAAGGGATCCAGTAGCTGCGAACTCATTTTAGTACACCAATTTGTGAAGAGAGCGTTATTCCAGTAGGGTTTGTTGTGAATCCCAATTTGGGGATATTACAAAAGACCTATTTAGAACAACATCAAATGGATTAAAAATACATACTTCATGATAAAAACATAATAAAACTATATTCATAGCAATAAATATGATTTGAAAATAATTAAATGACTATTAAAAGTAGTTTTACTATTCATTTTTACCATAAACTAGTTACCATTTCCATTTTGGAGCTCCAAACCTATTTTTGCCCATGAACTTCAATAGTTGATTGGGTGCAATGAGTAAGAATGTTTTGAATGCCCCCTACAAGAGCACATGTCGAATGTCACCTACAAGATTAGGTGCCCCCTAAGCTTCATTTCATTCATCTAATTAGATTACTAGTTACTAATAGTTGGATGGAATGAAGGTTCAATATAGGGGAGGATTTGTTTCATTTGTTAACGAGCTTGACATAGGAAAAGAACTATGCTCATGACTTGTTTCATTTTTTAACAAGGTTTAAATAGTAAAAGAACTTTCCCCAAAGACACTTGTTTCATTTTTTAATGAGTTTGACACAAGATAAAATAACTATCCTCATAGGTACTTGTTTCATTTTTTAACGAGGTTGACATAAGAAAAAATAACTATCCTCAAAGGCACTTGTTTCATTTCTTAACGAGGTTGACACAAGAAAAAAAACTATCCTCAAATCATGTTTCATTTTTGAAAGAGGTTGACACAGTAAAATAACCATCCACATTGTGCAGTTGGACTAGTGAGTGTGTGCTCGAAATGACTTAGTTTAACGGAGTCATCATTTAAGGAGTTTGATGAACACCACAAATGATAGGTTATAACATTCGTTGACAAGTCTTCTACAAGGTTTCCATTGAATTTTGGAATTTTTGAGGGTAACATATGTGGTATCACCAGCCACCAAGGAGAATAACTGATGGGATTAGCTTGATATTGCACTGAAGATGTGAATAAAGGATCAAGCCATTCATTACTCATAAAGGAGGAACCAGATAGGATTCGAGATGATGACATGGGTGAATTCAATGGACAAAAAATCGAAGATGAAGCAAAAATAGATGATTTCACAGCTTAAATAGATGGTTCATTCTAGGATGTTATCTCAAGCATGGTCAACGGACCCAATGTAAACCTTATAGAATCTACGTGAACTCGAGGTGGAATAGCATCAAAAAAAGTAGAGGAAGGTGATTGAGGAAAATACTCGTATAGGTAAAGCTCCTAAAAAAAATGAGTTGGAGTTAAAGGTGTTCCATCTTGTGGTATTTATTTAATCAAAATCAAACCAAGTTGAAGAACTTCATCGTTAGGACAAAAGTATATTTCAAGTGGTTGACTGCGCGATATGGGAGACTCAATGGCTACAATAGATTGTGGAGTGACCAATACAGAAACAACTTCTTGTTGTTCAACTTCGGGATCAAGATTTTCTCCACTTATGGAATATAGAAACTAAAATATAAGGGGATGATATACCCTATTTCATTGGTCCAGGGGATGATGTCTAGTTTGACCAATAACAGTTGCCCCATAAGGCACAATGGGATCTGAATCAACTTCTAGTTGAACAACATCAGGTTTGGGAGGTATGGTCTCACAGATTGGATGGATCGTGACCATGAGTATCTATGAGGACTCTGTCTTGAAAAGAGTAGACAAACTAGGATTTGTAGAAACAACTTGTGCCGACTCTGGTATATGGGAAGTTGATGTTTCACCAGAGGTACGAACAGCTCTTGATTCGATAGAGTGATATCGCCTTCATCGACCAGGAGTAACTTCCAGTGGTAAAGGTGATTTCAATCCTAATATACGCAAATGATGGGGAAAGGGATGTGTTGACAAGAAAAAGTGTCTGGCCAACAATAAGGTATCTCCTCGGTATAAAGTCCCAATTAGGCTCTAAACCATTTGCGATAGGGATCACGTCTGAGGTGTGGGTCCAGCTACCACTGAATATTCCTTTTCTGGGAGACAAATGAGCCTTGCAAACTTATGAATACATAATTATTCGAACAACACAATACAAATGAGCGATGAGTCCTAGAGACATAAAACATTATTAATATCAAAGTGAATTAAAGCATGTAGCCTAAGGAGATGTTGTTAGCAGCATGTCATCAGGGGCATGCTTGTAAATAAATCTATTCGAACTACACAAGAAATAGATCTTTATGATAAAACACCCTTCAAATTCTTAAGCATTTTCAGAGATAAAATCATGTTAATAACAAAGTTGCTAACAATTTATTAATTAGATAACGTCATATCATTCATACATTTAGTAAGCTGAAGTATATAGATGACGTGAGAAGAAAATGCAGATTAGTTAATCATACAATAACATCTGACACATGATATGAGAATAGTCATAATGTTGGTACACGAGTTCTCATCAAATCCAATAGTGGAATCAAAACATTTGTTTGTATTCATTCTCCAAAAGATGCATTCAAAGTTGCACAATTCTTTGTGCTCCTTTGCAATCCAAAAAAAAAAGATCTTTTACATTTCCTCGGAGGGAGTATTTATAGAACAAAATTGACCCTTTTGGTATCCCTGGCTTTTCACCTTCCTGATGATTGAAATCCCTTTGTGACCTACTGGGAATCTGCGATTTCCGACCTTGCATCTGACTATGACCTGTGACCCCTCCTATCTGCTATGACTTGTGACCTGGTTATGGGAGAATTTGGGTGATTGTGAGATCAGAGACATCTACTTGCTATTGTTCTAATTTCACTAGGCTGGATAATCTGTAGCCACTGGGAAGACCTGAGGATTATATTCTCTCAATCTATGTAGACACTCGAGAGCGTTTGGGATCAAAGTTCCCCTTTTTATCATGATCTGATTGGACAGGGAGGCCATCTTGGTATAGATCCAGAATGGTGTCACGATGAATTGGACAAGGTTTTCTTGTGATGCCGGAAGGTCTTGAGAAGCAGCTGCTTGCCTTATGGGTTGTAGAAATGCTTGAATGTCTTGTGTGACCTCTTCCCATGTTCTTCCTTCGCCTAGTGTACCCAGAGACAACATTTGGTGTACTCCATCCATCGAATCAATGCTGCTAATTATATTTTCATATGCGGACATGACATTCTCCAAATCCTTGATAATTTTCTCTTTAGACTGTACCTTTATCTAGATTTGAACTTTGTCATTTTGTGTGCAAATCCAATATTTTCTAGGCAAGGTGTCCAGAGCCTGTGGATACATGTTCGACCATTGTAGAATTATGTCCAAGGCAGTAGAGGCTTCCTTTAGATGTGTGTTCCTCTTCTTGGTTTCTGCTTGTGCTTTTAGTAGTGGTGAGATGGTCTATTTTATTGTGAATAGTTATTCATATACTTGCTTCATGGTGGCCTCCAAAGTGACTAGCTCTCTCTGAATAATGAGAGACACTTCATTAGCAGGGGCATTCTTAACCTGAAGCTATTGGATTTATTCTTCTAGCACCTTATTTTCTTGTTCCGACTGAGCTATCTTTTCTTCGGAGGCCTATATTCTGTTCTATAGGGACATAATTTCTCTACTGATTCTACTGACGTTTTCCTCTGTGGCTGCTGCAAAAGCGATGCCAAATTATGAAATCATAACTGGATTAGTCCTGGTATCCAAGACTATATCCTTTTCTGTTGTGGTTGTGAGAGGTGCAGTAGGGTTCCATGCTAAGAATCTTCTCTTCTCCTACCTGATATTGTGTTTGAACTGATCATATGTTAGTCTTTTTAGATCGAACACTTCCTCATCCTGATCTTCAGAACACCCGAGTTCTGAGAGAGAAAAATGCATGCTGGTTGTAGGAGTTGTCTAGGGCACCTCAATGTGTGGCAGCTCTGTCTATTTCTCTGTGCCTGTAGGATGTGTCTTGCTACCTTCTGCTTCCTTGGAGAGATAGTCCCTTGAATTTTGACTTTCTTCCTCCCTCATCTTTTGCTCAGCTTCTGCTTTATCCTGCTTTTCTTTCTATTGGCGCTCTGCTTCTGCTCTATCTTCCTCTTCCTTTAGTTGGCACTTAGCTTCTGCTCTATCTTTATCTTCCTTTAGCTGGTGCTCAACTTCTTCTTTATCTTGTTTTATCTTTAGCTAGCACTCAGCTTCTACCTTTTCTTCCTCTTATTTCCTTCTTTTTTCCTCTTCCTTTCCATTGCGGGTTTCTTCCGCCCGGTTCTTTATTTGTTTTTCCTTCAGTTGTTTCTTTCATTTATCCTCCTCTTCCTTTGCATTTTCCTCAGCTTCCTATTGTGCTTTAGCCTCCTTTTCTCTTCACTGTGCAGAAGAGTTACCGCCCGTATCAGTCCTTTTCTTCTTGGCTTTAGAAGATGAGGCTACTCCTAACGTGTGGATTCTTTCCTCCAAAGTTTGATTTTATTGATCTTCCTGATTGGTTGATTCCTCTGAAGCGGCCTCCCTATATTTGTTGTACCAGTTCTTGATTCTATCTTTAGCTGGGAATTCTGTATGCTAGTAAATCCATTTAAATTTGGCCCATTTGTAATGGGCAGGGATGATTCTCTCAGGGTCATACGTCCAGTGTGTCACGGGAGGTAGAAAAAACCCTTTAATTTTCTCAGCCTCTACCTCTACTTCCCTGAAATATTTGACTGTGTAGGTGCTGATAGTGAGCGGAAGAGTGGGCCATGGCTCCTTCTTTCCCTTAGTGAGAACCTTTGAAAAAATGCTTGACATCTGGTGACATTTTTCTTGAAGGAGCATTTTTTTGGTAATGAATTGGGGCAATGCGTGGGGAGCCTTGAGTGACCCAAAGACCTGAATGAAAGTGCTATCTGTGATGGGAAACCAATGGGCCGCTTGACTTATTGCCTCCATGGCTCGCTCGGACATGCACAGGGTGTCTTTTCCAAATATTTTTGTGTAGAGCATGGGGATGAAGTTGTACGAGATTGACTCTATATCCTGATTATACCTGGAGTGCCAAAACACCCACAACTCCTTTTGAATTAGACTGTTGTGATCCGAATCCCAGTTGTGTGCCCACCCCTAGAAATGGCACCTTTCACATTCTACATACAAAAGATAGGATCCCATATAAAATTTTGATGCACACCCTTCATCAGGCGCTAGTGCTGAAGATATGTTCGATTTCAGGGCTGCCACTATCAAGTTGGCCCAGTTGAAGAGGCTGTCGTATACAGTGATAGCATATATGAGAGAAACCCAAGTGTCATTGAAATTAGTGGCATTTGGGCAACCATACATCCTAGATAATGTTGTCACCACAAGCTTGTAGACCTTCTTGAGACCCGTTGTCTTGTATTATTGGTCCTTTTTGAACTTTAAATTTTGTGGATCCTCCCACCATCCCCTTAAGGTCTCTGGTATCAGAATTGCATGAGTGGTGGCCGATTCCTCAGTGAAGGTCTGTTCTCGGGTAGGAAGTGTATAATAGAATTATGTATCCTGCCCCTTCAGGTTTGCAAATGACTTCCCTACATGATCCCGAATAATTGAGATTTTGGGTTCGACCTTTTGCAAGATCCATTTGATTGTTGGGTATGTGTTATATTCTTTCCACGATTGGCCCCACGCGTTGTATGTTGCGTCGGGCGTAGCTGGGGGGTCACGAGGGGCGAAGCAGTCCCCACCGTTAGGGTCCGGGGCAGCGCCCCAGCCAAAATTTGTTTTTTGTGCGGACCCACTCATAGGCGGATCCGCCCATGGTTTTGTGCATGGTTTTGCACATGGTTTTGGGGTTCGATGGTTTTCAGCCCCTGGTATTTTTGTAGATCCGGTCAAGTGAACTACGGTTATGTTCTAATCCGGGGTTAATGGATTGGGGTTTATGTATGCTCCGGCATGTATATATATGTGTTGTAACACTAAAAGGAATATAATGAAAAATCAAGCTGGTCGTCCCGATTTGGGATCCAGGGGAAAATCTCTGTGTTTATCTGTTTTATGTTTTATGCTCTTGCTATTGTTTATTTTCTATTATAAGAATCGTGTGTAGATATTTCTGTTCAGGGTTAAAACCTACATTTGGTATCAGAGCTGTTTCGGCTTCAAGGGGACGCCTTTGTTGTTGAGGGTTTTTTGCTCGGGCCTGTGGTAGACCCTGTGCAGTGGGAGATCTGTGGGATCGATTCTTGCGGTGAAAGAATATGGCGAGCAGCGGGAAGATAGAGATCGAGAAATTTAATGGTCAGAGCTTTGAGTTATGGAAGCTCAAGATGGAGGATCTGCTGGTGGATAAAGATCAGTGGATTGCGGTAGATCCAGTACTAAACCAACGGCAATGTCAGATGAAGACTGGAAGAAACTGGATCGGAAGGCTAAGAGCACAATACAGTTGTGTGTCTCAGATTCAGTATTGTTGAATGTATCTGGGGAAGCTACGGCGAAGAACTTGTGGGAAAAGCTAGGGACTTTGTACCAATCTAAGTCTCTAGTGAATAAATTGTTCCTACGGAAAAAGCTGTATAACCTGAGGATGAAGGATGGAGACTCAGTGACAGAGCATCTGAACACCTTCAATACTGTGGTAAGTCAGCTGTCATCTGTTGATATTAAAATCTCGGATGAAGATAAGTGCATCAGTTTGTTGTGTTCTCTACCAGACTCGTGGGATAGTCTGGTTATTGCAATAGGTAGCAATACAACTACCTTGAATTTTGATGACATTGTCTCAGCCTTGCTGTCGGAGGAAATGAGACGGAGAAATATGGAGGGTCGGAATGGAGATGCCTTATCTGTACGAGGAAGGTCCCAGAACAGAAACAAGAATAAGGTTTCGAGTGGGAGATCCAAATCTAGAGGGAGATCTAAATCTCCTGGAAAGTTTGTAAAGGTGTGCTGGAAATGTGGAAAGGAAGGGCACTACAAAAAGGACTGCAGATCTAAAGCTCCTGAGAAAGGAAATGGATTTGATGATGCTCCTTCTGCAGAGGCAAAAACCACCTCGGATGAAGGTGGGGATGTGTATTTGGCTTCTTCTTCAAATACACATGTAGATCATGAGTCATGGTTGATTGGCTCAGGTGCATCCTTTCACTTCACTCCCCATAGGGAGTGGTTCTGCGAGTATGAGAAATATGATGGTGGTGATGTCTTCCTAGGGGATGATAGGAAGGCCAGAATCGTCGAACGTGGAAAGGTCAAGCTGAAGCTGCAAGGTGGAAGGATTAGAACACTTCCTGGTGTTCTGCATATTCCTGCATTGGCCAGAAATCTGATTTCTGTAAGCAAGATGGATGATGCAGGTGTAAAAACAGTGTTCGAGAAAGGTGCCTGCAAGATGGTTTAGGGAGCACTGGTATTAATGCGGGGAGTTCGGACTGGAACTATGTACAGGCTACAAGGTAGCACTGTTATTGATGGGTGTAATAGTTTTGTGGTCCCTGAAAGTGGGACGGAAATCCTAGCTGTGTCTGGAGAAAAGACCATGCTATGGAATCAAAGGCTTGGACATATTGGAGAGAAGGGCCTTCAGATACTGCATAAAAATGGTATGGTAGAAGGTATGTCTAATTTCTCTCTGGATTTCTATTTCTGTGAACATTGTGTATATGGGAAGCAGAATCGAGTGAGTTTTCCTCTTGGTGCTAAGAGGGCAAATTTGATTTTGAGATAGAAAAGATGGATGTGAAGACAACATTTCTTCACGGGGATCTAGAAGAGGAGATCTACATGAAGCAACCTAAAGGCTTTATGGTGAAGGGTAAGAAAGAACTGGTATGCAGGTTGAAGAAGTCTCTGTATGGGTTAAAACAGTCACCAAGGATGTGGTATCAGAAATTTGATACCTATATACGGGGGCTTGGCTTCACCAGAAGCAAGGAGGATCACTGTGTTTATTTTAAATTAATTGGTGACCATGTTATTTATTTGGTCTTGTATGTGGATGATATGTTGTTGATTGGAAATGACAAAGAAATTATCCAAGATTTGAAGACCCAACTATTCTCCAAATTCGACATGAAGGATCTGGGTGCTGCAAACTATATTTCGGGCATGGAAATTAAGAGAGATCGGGCAAAGAGGAAGCTCTGGTTAAACCAGAGGAAGTATGTCGAGACTATATTGCAGAGGTTTAATATGCAGGATAGTAAACCGGTGAAGGTTCCTATTCCTGTAGGTGTAAAGCTATCTGCTGAACAGTGTCCCAAGACACAAGAAGAAGAGGAGTATATGTCCCGTGTTCCATATGAAAGTGCAGTGGGTAGCCTGATGTATGCAATGGTCTGTACTAGACCAGACATTGCACATGCAGTGGGAGTATTGAGCAGGTTTATGTCAAACCCGGGGAAGGAGCATTGGACAGTAGTGAAGCGGGTTTTCAGATATTTACGTGGCACTAGTGATTATGGCTTGTGCTACCAGGGAAGACCAGGATTGGAAATAATGTTGGACATTCGTGGTTTTGTTGATGCAGACTGGGCTGGAGATCTGGACCAAAGAAGATCTGCAAGTGGGTATGTGTTTAGCCTATTTGGAGGCGCAGTCAGTTGGATGAGTAAAAGACAGTTTGTAGTGGCTCTTTCAACTACAGAGGCAGAATACATAGCAACCACTCATGCAAGCAAGGAAGCAATTTGGTTGCAGAGATTGTGTTCAAGTATGGGGTTGGTACAGCAAGCTATAAGGATAGACTGTGATAGCCAAAGTGCAATTTTATTAGCTAAGAACCCTGCTTATCATTCAAAGACAAAGCACATTGATGTTCAATATCACTTTGTTAGAGATATGGTTGAGGCTAAAAGGGTGTTGCTGGTAAAGGTGGACACTTTGAAGAATGTTGCGGATGCATTGACAAAG
>CM076574.1:1401089494-1401224082 GCA_034641835.2 Pinus albicaulis | reverse complement strand
TGTTGGGTATGTGTTATATTCTTTCCACGATTAGCCCCACGCGTTGTATGTTGCGTCGGGCATAGTTGGGGGGTCACGAGGGGCGAATCAGTCCCCACCGTTGGGGTCCGGGGCAACGCCCCGGCCAAAATTTGTTTTTTGTGCGGACCCACTCATAGGCGGATCCGCCCATGGTTTTGTGCATGGTTTTGCACATGGTTTTGGGGTTCGATGGTTTTCGGCCCCTGGTATTTTGTAGATCCGGTCAAGGGAACTACGATTATGTTCTAATCCAGGGTTAATGGATTGGGGTTTATATATGCTTCGACATGTATATATATGTGTTGTAACACTAAAAGGAATATAATGAAAAATCAAGTTGGTCGTCCCGATTTGGGATCCAAGGGAAAATCTCTGTGTTTATCTGTTTTATGTTTTATGCTCTCGCTATTTATTTATTTCTGTTATAAGATTCATGTGTAGATAATTTATTCGAGGTTAAAACCTACATTTGAGTATCGGTTGTTTCAGCTTCAAGGGACTGCCTTTTATTTGAGGGTTTTTGTAAGACTGTGGCGGTCTGATGAGGAGAGATGCAGGATCGATTCTTGTGGTGAAAGAAGATGGCAAGCGGCGGAAAGATAGAGATCGAGAAATTTAATGGTCAGAGTTTTGAGTTGTGGAAGCTCAAGATGGAGGATCTGTTGGTGGATAAAGATCAGTGGATTGCGGTAGATCCAGGTACTAAACCAACGGCAATGTCAGATGAAGACTGGAAGAAACTGGATCAGAAGGCTAAAAGCACAATACGGTTGTGTGTCTCAGATTCAGTATTGTTGAATGTATCTTGGGAAGCTACGGCGAAGACCTTGTGGGAAAAACTTGGGACTTTGTACCAATCTAAGTCCCTGGTGAATAAGTTTTTCCTGCGGAAAAAGCTGTATAACTTGAGGATGAAGGATGGAGACTCAGTGACAGAGCATCTGAACGCCTTCAATACAGTGGTAAGTCAGCTGTCGTCTGTTGATATTAAAATCTCAGATGAAGATAAGTGCATCAGTTTGTTGTGCTCTCTACCAGACTCGTGGGACAGTCAGGTTATTGCAATAGGTAGCAATACAACTACCTTGAATTTTGATGACATTGTCTCAGCCTTGCTGTCGGAGGAAATGAGACAGAGAAATATGGAGGGTCATAATGGAGGTGCCTTATCTGTACGAGGAAGGTCCCAGAACAGAAACAAGAATAAGGTTTCGAGTGGGAGATCTAAATCTAGAGGGAGATCTAAATCTCCTGGAAAGTTTGTAAAGGTGTGCTGAAAATGCGTAAAGGAAGGACACTACAAAAAGGAATGCAAATCTAAACCTCCTGAGAAAGGAAAGGGATCTGATGAAGCTCCTTCTGTAGAGGCAAAAACCACCTCAGATGAAGGTGGGGATGTGTATTTGGCTTCTTCTTCAAATACACATGTAGATCATGAGTCATGGTTGATTGACTCAGGTGCATCCTTTCACTTCACTCCCCATAGGGAGTGGTTCTGCGAGTATGAGAAATATGATGGTGGTGATGTCTTCCTAGAGGATGATAGGAAGGCCAGAATCATTGGACGTGGAAAGGTCAAGCTGAAGCTGCAAGGTGGAAGGATTAGAACACTTCCTGGTGTTCTGCATATTCCTGCATTGGCCAGAAATCTGATTTCTGTAAGCAAGATGGATGATGCATGTGTAAAAACAGTGTTCGAGAAAGATGCCTGCAAGATGGTTCGGGGAGCACTGGTATTAATGGATCGCGGTAGATCCAAGTACTAAACCAACGGCAATGTCAGATGAAGACTGGAAGAAACTGGATCGGAAGGCTAAGAGCACAATACGATTGTGTGTCTCAGATTCAGTATTGTTGAATGTATCTGGGGAAGCTACGGCGAAGAATTTGTGGGAAAAAATTGGGACTTTGTACCAATCTAAGTCTCTGGTGAATAAGTTGTTCCTGCGGAAAAAGCTGTATAACCTGAGGATGAAGGATGGAGACTCGGTGACAGAGCATCTAAACGCCTTCAATACTGTGGTAAGTCAGCTGTCATCTGTTGATATTAAAATCTCAGATGAAGATAAGTGCATCAGCTTGTTGTGTTCTCTACCAGATTCATGGGACAGTCTGGTTATTGCAATAGGTAGCAATACAACTACCTTGAATTTTGATGACATTGTCTCAGCCTTGCTGTCGGAGGAAATGAGACGGAGAAATATGGAGGGTCAAAATGGAGATGCCTTATCCGTACGAGGAAGGTCCCAGAATAGAAACAAGAATAAGGTTTCGAGTGGGAGATCTAAATCTAGAGGGAGATCTAAATCTCCTGGAAAGTTTGTAAAGGTGTGCTGGAAATGCGGAAAGGAAGGGCACTACAAAAAGGAGTGCAGATCTAAAGCTCCTGAGAAAGGAAAGGGATTTGATGAAGGTCCTTCTGCAGAGGCAAAAACCACCTCGGATGAAGGTGGGGATGTGTATTTGGCTTCTTCTTCAAATACACATGTAGATCATGAGTCATGGTTGATTGACTCAGGTGCATCCTTTCACTTCACTCCCCATAGGGAGTGGTTCTGTGAGTATGAGAAATATGATGGTGAGGATGTCTTCCTAAGGGATGATAGGAGGGCCAGAATCGTCGAACGTGGAAAGGTAAAGCTGAAGCTGCAAGGTGGAAGGATTAGAACACTTCCTGGTGTTCTTCATATTCCTGCATTGGCCAGAAATCTGATTTCTGTAAGCAAGATGGATGATGCAAGTGTAAAAACAGTGTTCGAGAAAGATGCCTGCAAGATGGTTCGAGGAGCACTGGTATTAATGCGGGGAGTACGGACTGGAACTCTGTACAAGCTACAAGGTAGCACTATTATTGATGGGTGTAACAGTTCTATGGTTCCTGAAAGTGGAGCGGAAAGCCTAGCTGTCTCTGGAGAAAAGACCATGCTATGGCATCAAAGGCTTGGACATATTGGAGAGAAGGGCCTTCAGATACTGCACAGAAATGGTATGGTATAAGGTATGTCTAATTGCTCTCTGGATTTCGATTTCTGTGAACATTGTGTATATGGGAAGCAGAATCGAGTGAGTTTTCCTTCTGGTGCTAAGAGGGCAAACAAAATATTAGAACTTGTGCACAGTGATGTGTTTGGACCTGTGTCAGTTCCATCACTAGGAAAATCTGTGTATTATGTTTCATTCATAGATGACTTCTCAAGGAACACATGGATATATTTCTTGAGGAAGAAATATGAAGTCTTTGACAAATTTAAAGAATTTAAGGCTCTGGTGGAAAACCAGACAGAGAAGAAGATAAAGGCGCCGAGGACAGATAATGGTGGGGAGTTCTGCAAGAAGTAATTTGAAGAGTTCTGTAAGAAGTGTGGTATAGCACGGCAGAAGACTACTCCATACACACCTCAGCAAAACGAAGTTGCAGAAAGAATGAACGGGACATCGATGGAAAAGGAAAGAAGCGTGATCAATGGTACCGGGTTAGGACAAGAATTCTGGGCAGATGCAGTGGAGACTGCATGCTACCTAGTTAACAGATCACCTTCATCAGCGTTGGAGGATAAGAATCCACATGAGGTATGGACTGGTAAGAAACCCTCTCTTTCACATCGAAGGGTATTTGGATGTGATGCATATGTACATGTTCCAAAGGAGAAAAGGACCAAGTTGGATAATAAATCTGAAAGGTGCATCTTTATTGGGTATAAGGATGGTTTAAAGGGTTACAAGCTTTGGAACCCAGAAACAAGGAAGGTTGTGTACAGCCGAGATGTGGTTTTTAGAGAAGTGAAAGACGTTGTTAAACATGAATTCCTACCAAAGAAACCTGAGAAGATAGAGTTTGAGCTAAAGGAGGATGAATCAGACTCTACAACAGAAGAAGACTCAGAAGATGAAGAGCCACAAACTCCAGCTTTGAGAAGATCAGTTCGGGAAAGAAGGCAACCAGAAAGGTATAGTCCATCTGCTTTCTATTCAGGTTTTTCCTTAACTATAATTGATGATGAACCCAGAACTGTCAGGGAGGCAGTAGATTCAGAGGATGGAAAACTCTGGAAGGAGGCCATGGTTGATGAAATGGCATCCTTGCACAAAAACGATGCATGGGATCCGGTGGAGTTGCCGGCTGGAAGGAAGCCCATTGGGAGCAAATGGGTGTTTAAGAAGAAGATGAATGTAGAAGGCAAGGTGGAGAAATACAAAGCTCGGTTGGTAGCGAAAGGTTATTCCCAAGTGCCGGGAATTGATTTTGGTGATATTTTTTCTCCCGTTGCCAAAGTTACTTCTATTAGATTACTTTTATCTGTTGCTGCTGCATTTGATTTTGAGATAGAACAGATGGATGTGAAGACAGCATTTCTTCACGGGGATCTAGAAGAGGAGATCTACATGAAGCAACTTGAAGGCTTTATGGTGAAGGGTAAGAAAGAACTGGTATGCAGGTTGAAGAAGTCTCTGTATGGGTTAAAACAATTACCAAGGATGTGGTATCAGAAATTTGATACCTATATACGGGGACTTGGCTTCACCAGAAGCAAGGAGGATCACTGTGTTTATTTCAAATTAATTGGTGACCGTGTTATTTATTTGGTCTTGTATGTGGATGATATGTTGTTGATTGGAAATGACAAAGAAATTATCCAAGATTTGAAGACCCAACCGTTCTCCAAATTCGACATGAAGGATCTTGGTGCTGCAAACTATATTTTGGGCATGGAAATTAAGAGAGATCGGGAAAAGAGGAAGCTCTGGTTAAACCAGAGGAAGTATGTCGAGACTATATTGCATAGGTTCAATATGCAGGATAGTAAACCGGTGAGTGTTCCTATTCCTGTAGGTGCAAAGCTGTCTGCTGAACAGTGTCCCAAGACACAAGAAGAAGAGGAGGATATGTCCCGTGTTCTATATGCAAGTGCAGTGGGTAGCCTGATGTATGCAATGGTCTGTACTAGACCAGACATTGCACATGCAGTGGGAGTATTGAGCAGGTTTATGTCAAACCCAGGGAAGGAGCATTGGACAGCAGTGAAGCGGGTTTTCAGATATTTACGTGGCACTGGTGATTATGGCTTGTGCTACCAGGGAAGACCAGGATTGGAAAGAATGTTGGACATTCGTGGTTTTGTTGATGCAGATTGGGCTGGAGATCTGGACCAAAGAAGATCTACAAGTGGGTATGTGTTTAGCCTATTTGGAGGCGCAGTCAGTTGGATGAGTAAAAGACAGTCCGTAGTGGCTCTTTCAACTACAGAGGCAGAATACATAGCAGCCACTCATGCAAGCAAGGAAGCAGTTTGGTTGCAGAGATTGTGTTCAAGTATGGGGTTGGTACAACAAGCTATAAGGATAGACCGTGATAGCCAAAGTGCAATTTTCTTGGCTAAGAACCCTGCTTATCATTCAAAGACAAAGCACATTGATGTTCAATATCACTTTGTTAGAGATATGGTTGAGGCTAAAAGGGTGTTGCTGGTAAAGGTGGACACTCTAAAGAATGTTGCAGATGCATTGACAAAGTCTGTGAGCACTCAGAAGTTCTCTTGGTGTAGAGAAACAATGGGTGTTGAAGAATTGGGCAAATGACTAAGCTCTCTTGTGGCCCCCCGTGGAAAGAAAACAACAAGTGGGAGAATGTTGGGTATGTGTTATATTCTTTCCACGATTAGCCCCACACGTTGTATGTTGCGTCGTGTGTAGCTGGGGGGTCACGAGGGGCGAAGCAGTCCCCATCGTTGGGGTCCGGGGCAGCGCCCCGGCCAAAATTGGTTTTTGTGCGGACCCACTCATAGGCGGATCCGCCCATGGTTTTGTGCATGGTTTTGCACATGTTTTTGGGGTTCGATGGTTTTCGGCCCCTGGTATTTTGTAGATCCGGTCAAGGGAACTACGGTTATGTTCTAATCCAGGGTTAATGGATTGGGGTTTATGTATGCTTCGGCATGTATATATATGTGTTGTAACACTAAAAGGAATAATGAAAAATCAAGCTGGTCGTCCCAATTTGGGATCCAGGGGAAAATCTCTGTGTTGATCTGTTTTATGTTTTATGCTCTCGCTATTGTTTATTTTCTATTATAAGAATCGTGTGTAGATATTTCTGTTCAGGGTTAAAACCTACATTGATCAGCTCTGCACATGGGAATATAGGAAGATGGGCCCCTGCATAGTGGAGCTTGGACCTCTTGACCTAAATATACACTGTCGGTCTGGGAAGTCTTCTGGAAATTTGGGATTTTTGAATTCTTGGTACACCTGATACCAACTCATACTATCCCCTTTTCCAAATGAGCAAGCGGTATCTCCATAGATAGGGGGGAGAGATAGAGGCATTTATTCTTCTGATATTTCCATCTCAGGGATTTTATTCCTTTTCCAAACTACTAGAGGCCCCATATCGCTTGAATTCGATGAGATAGATATGCACTGGAGCTCGGCTTTGAGGTTCCCTAGCATATTCATGAAACAATCCCATGATAAGAAAGACGTCGTGTTTGTAAATACTTGGGTTGCTCCTATCTCTGCTCAACTATTTTTCAAGGAGATGGATGAACCTATGACCTGGAGACCTTGTGACTGGGTCGCTGGGTCGCGTTGGTTTAAACCTTTGCAGGAATGCGACCTAACGACTTAGTGACTTGTGACTAGGCCGTGAGGTCACTGAGTCACGAAGTCGCAACGGTTTGGATTTTCATAGAAATGAGACCTAGCAACCCTGGAACTTAGCGACTGAGTCACTAGGTCGCGAGTTCACAGAGTCATGGGGTCTCTCAAGTTTTAACATTCATGGATATGTGACCTAACGGCCCTGCGACTTAGTGATCGAGTCACTAGGTTGTGAGGTCGTGGAGTCGCGGGGTCGCTCTAGGGCTTGGCAGACGGGTTACTCAATGACAAAATATTTCCTCTTTCTTTTAAAAAGAAAGGGGAGGCAAGGAAACATATCAAGTGGAAATAATACATGAGGCTCTTCATTGAAGGGGGTTGGGAAGGTAACCTGACACAGACTAATGCAAGGGAAGCTTCTTAGAGGGGGTAAACAGGAAAGAAAAGTTGTGGGGAGGAGAAATCTTAACAATTAGAATGCATAGGAGGTTTAAACAGAGGCTAGGATGAGGTTTAAATATGACATGATGAGGGTAATGGAAGCAACAATCAAGAAAAAGGAAACAGCAGGAGGATTAGACAACTTACCCAGGAAAAACACACTCCAGCTGACTTGTCAGAGGTGTTTTCTTTCTCTATCGCGCAGGTCGAATGCGACCTATAAGACCCTTCTATTTATAAAGGGGTCACATGTGTGGTCAATAAATGTCGGTCATAGGGTCGCAAAATGAGTTGAGTTGATGAGATATGCGACCTTGTGACTCTACAACCTGGGTGGTCACGAGGTTGCAAGGTCGCAAGGAAACAATTGTTTGGTTTCAGGATTATATGCGACCTTGCAACTTCACGACCTGAGGGGTCGCAAGGTTGTAGGGTCACAAATTAGTTTAGTGATGAAAGTATAATAATGCCATTTAATTTTGAATCTTCACTTTCTTGGTTATATTTAAGTATTTTGAGTTTACATTGTTCCCTTGTTATATTAACTCTAATTTTATTTATTAACTCCCTATGAAAATCACCTTTTCCTATTATATATAAATCCTTTAATAGAAATATCCCCAAAACCCTTATATTATGACTTTTAGCCAAAAGTATTTAATTCCTATTTTTTTAAATCAAAAACCCACAATATACCCCCTTTTGGCTAAAATATAACATTAATATTATTCCCGCCCCTCTACAGTAAATAAATCACATTGATTTAATTATTGTATAAATAAAAATATATGAAAAACGTTTAAACATATATATATGTGTTTAAAACAAAAATGAAACTCAAAGTTTAATTAAAACCAAACTTTGAAATAACCCATCCCGCATGTATTTTTCACACTCGACCATCCACTGTACAAGGGCTTAATTAATCCTCATGGTTAATTAAGAACCGATCCCCGCCAATCAGAATGCCCCCGAAATGATTAATTCATAATAAAACATGTTGGGTCCCGCCCGTTAAACACCTATCAACTCCCTGTCCAGTCTACCATTCGATTGATCACTCCAAAATTGACGGCTCTTATCAATTCCGTTGGCCATCTTCGATCCGAACGTTAACGCGCGAAATGCCGGTGGTTTTTAAATAGTGCCATGCCCACGCGTCGTCTGTTCTGTGGATTCGGTGCCTCTCCACCCAAAACTACCTCCCCTCAAAAGTGGTGCGGAATAAACCACTTACCACCTTTCCTCGTGACTCATCCCGTACGTGCTGACCTCATTTATTAAAAATCCCGCCACCCCGTTAAACATTGCAAATAAAACCAAACGACCTACGTCTTTTTCATTTTTTCTTTCACAACAAACGACTACACTCTCATGCAGGAAAATTTAAATTCTGGCTATTGAAATCTGCCAACCATTGTCCTTTCGAAAATAATTGCAGTCAAAGCTTCTCAGAAGATTTTCCACTTTAAACAACATCTGTTCAAAACGTTGTTTTCTCCAAAAACATGTATTTACCCTAAATTCGCACTGAACTCTGTAAGAAACTCAGCTTTCCTTTTTCTTTCACTGAAATAGAGTTAAAACTAATTGCTAGTTCATTTCTTAATCCAGAGAACTGTAATTGAATTTCCAATTTGCAATTGTACCTGTTTATCCTGTCGACACCTGTAATTTTACTCAATCTTTCACCATAAACTGAATTCCCATTTTTGAATCCACAAGAACCAAAAATGGAAGTTCCTGTGGCTTTAAACGTCACCCCATTAAACGCCCCTCATAGAGACCTGGATTATTTATCATTAGTCGATAGAGATTTCCAAATCAAAGACCTGGTTTTTATTGATAGTCCTCTTCGAATTTTTTGTCGTTGCAGAGACAATTATTTGAATGGCTTGGATATGATTGGGTTATGGGAATCTAATCTTCCCAGGTACCTCTTTCCCTCTGTCCATATTTTCCCTGAAATAATCCATTTTTTCCATGAAAATTATGATCCTAACCAAAGAGCAGTCTTATCCCCAAATCAAGGTGTCCTTTTCCCAATTACTGCTCAGTCTATCAATGAGATGCTACATTTTCAACCTAATCAGGCTCTCACTCCCCTGTCCATGGGATATTTACTTGAGAAATCCACCAAACTATCCCATGAAGAATTAAGCCACATCTTCCAAACCTTTATGTTGCCTGATCATCAGCCTAAAGGCCCTCCCCCTTATGGGTATGCTTTTTTCACTGAGGAGGGTAGAATTATTTTGGAAATGATATCCTTTATAATGGGCTTTCATACCAATGAATATGTTGATCATTTAAATCTGGTATTATTGTCTATTTTCACCCCTGGATAGCCTCCTGCTGTCAGGTATGACTTTGCATCATACATTCCAAATAAAATCCATGATCAATTCATGAGATTAGAAAATGAGAAAGTGTTCAAGTATTCCTTTGTCATCTACCACCTCATGCTCTATTATCAGTCAGAAAATTTCCCGTTCTATATCAAAAAGCTTGATGCCCAAGGGAATCCTAAGTTTGTTATCTTTTGGTCAGCCATCACTCATACTTCTCGAGATTCTCCCTATTCCTATAATGATTTCATTGATATTTTTATACACCCTGCAACCACCTTGTTGACATAAGTTTCTCCTCCAAGACTCAGCAATGAAATCAAGAAAACTTTACAGCTCTCAAAACGATACAAAGTTGGTTATTGGTATTTATACCAAAATCACACAGAAGTCAGAATCTATGGATGTGAATTATGTCCATTCAAATTGCCAAAATATGTCCCCATGAGAATATTTGCTTTAGAATATTTCAGGCAAATGAAAAATTCTGATATAATTCATTTTTGTAATGCAAAGAAGAAGGCTCAACTTCAGATCAAAAGACAATTAGGTCCCTTTATCTGTAATTCTAGGGATGCAGGGGAAGAAGCTGAAAAGATATAAGAAGACCGTTTTAGATTACAAAAGAGTTTCCATTGGGTGCATTATGACCCATTCAATTTCATTTGTGATAAAATAATAAAGAATAAATCAGCACCATCCATACATCAAATAATCCCAGAGATTTAAAAATATGCTAATACAGATGAATGGATAGAAGGAACATTGATAGAGCAGGATATTGAGTAGGTCAATATAGACAATGTTATGAAATATCTTGAAAAAATGCTTGACCTAGACTCTTTTGCACAGGTATCAAGATCAGAAGTTGGTCCTTCCTCAACTGGGATTATTCAGCAGGAGTTACAAGAAAACATTGCAGTATCATCTAAGGGAAAAGAGAAAGAGATTGTTACACAAGTTAAAGAAACATTCATTATGACAGAACAACCTCAAACTTCCAAGGGACAGGATCAAGTACAAGTTTCTTCCGTTCAAACCAATCCAGTAGAAATTTCAATTTTGCAGACTCCATTAAATGTGGAGAAGGGAAAAAAGAAAGAAGCCGAAGCTGCTACCCCTCTCACTAGATCTTCACAACAGCCTCAGGCCAAGAGACAAAAATTGAATACTCCTCCAGAAGTAGAACCTATTGATGAAATCCTTGATAGTCAAGGACCAGAAAAATTGGACGGTCAACAAACAGGAATAGTCAGTGAAGCATCGACGACCTCACAAAGGAAAGAGCTACAGAAGCAACAGAGTGTTGAAATATCTTCTTTCAAAACACCAGTTAAAGATACAGGAGATATAAAGAAGACATTTATCAATATCAAGGCCAGGAATGATCCACTGAGAATTCAAGTATATAATCAATATCTAAAAATGGCTCCAAAGAATCAAGAAAGATTGATGTCAGCTTTTGACATCCAACAGGGAAAAATGTTAATGAGCCATTTCAAACCCAAGGTGCAACAACCCCAAACAGCTGCTGATTATATTAGGACAAAATTTGAAGTCCTAGCAAAGGATATCCATCCTTTAGATCAGATTGAGTTACATAAGCAGACTGGGGAAATGATCTATTCTACTTTGACTGATAAGGCAATGGCAGCTCACAGGTTACCGGATTCTTTGGAAAACACCAATACACAGTTACAGCTTGAAAAGGCTTCTTCTCAAGCCAAAGACAACAGGATAAAAACATTGGAAGAAATAGTAACTGGTTTGGGACACAATCCAAAGGATGTCAAAGGTATAGAAGCTCTAATCAAGAAAAAAGATGATGACATTGCTGCTTTGAGAAAGCAGTTGAAATTGCCAGCCTCCAGACATCCTCAAATTGAAGAAGTAATAAAGAAGAATTCTGAAGAAGAAATGATGGAGTTGCTCTTAAAAATGAATGACCAACTGATTGAAACAGAAAAAGAACTGGAACAAGCTTTAAAAGATAAGCAGTCTAATGTTCCAGTATCTACAGCAGTGGTTATCACAGGTACAACAAATCAGCCAACAGGTCAACCAGCAGAGCCATCACAGGTAAATACTTCAACTTTGAGTACAGAGGAATTAGTAAAGCAAATGAATGAATTGAAACTGAAAGTAACAGAACTTCAGCGCAAAAAGTTACAACTTATTAGTTTGGAACAAAAATATGATCTTTCAAAAATGACTGTTGCTGACAAAACAAGAGAAGTCAAAAAGTTGGAAAAATTGGTTAAAGCTTTGGAAAGGGATCTCACATTGGAGAAACCTTTAAGAGAAATAAATGAAATTATTTGGGATGATATTATTTATTCAATAAAAGATATCTGGTCCTCAATCCAGATAATGTACGAGCAGAATGATTTGGTCAAAGTAGCTCTGGATGAAGTTGAGAATACACGAGTAGAATTAGGAAATAGGCCTGAGGAAGCCAATCAGCTCATATAGTTTCTAAACACCCAAACCAGACAACAACTTGCAGATGTGGGTATTCAGGACAAAACTGCAACAATCTTGTAGATAAAAAGAGTTTTTACTAAAAGAACTCTTATGCAAAATTTAGAACGAAGGTGTTTTGACATGCAAAGTGAAATCATTGCTTTCAGAGAAAGGTTTAATGTTTTATTGAATAAAGGGTTGCCCAGCCCTATGGTTTCAGAAGATAAAATAATGGACCTGGAAAATTATGTTAAGAAATTGGACATACATGCTCACAATCATTTCATTTCTAGTTCCTCAACCATTTCATCAGAAGCAACATTACCTACAGGAAGGAATCTTCATGACAGATTAGAGAATTTGTTTTATCTAGAACATGAAGTAAAGCATTTGTTTCGTAATCAGCCTAATTTCTTCAGATATACCGAGGTTGATAAAACATTGAGGAAACTTCAACGGACCAAAATAGCAGAAGATAAATGGTGGGAAGATCTATTGGAACTTTTGTAAAATTTATCCTTATATGAAATTTTGCTTATTTACTACAGTATAAAGGATAAAGGGACAAACAAAGGTCAAAGAGTATTAGTTCAGTTAAAGTGTATCAGTAAAAAAAAATAGTATCAGTGAAGCAAGGCAGTTAGAAAAAAATTACTGAAAGGACAACGATGAGCCAAAATATAGGTCCAACCTCCAACACATTCTCGAAAGGAGGGCACAGCACAACATCGATTACTTCTTGTCTTATCCATGAGACCATCTGTCTCTATTTTTACTGTAACTTATTTGTGATTCATCTTAGATTATATCTCGTTTTGTTAAGAGATATTTTGTATGATTTTTTGTATAAATAAACCCTCAATCGAATTATTGAGGGTGGATTCTTATACTTTGATGTAACATTGAATATTTTGGAATAAAGAGATTTGGAGAAATTTTCGTGGCAAAACTGGACAAGGAATTGAGGCAGAAGACTTTTCTCAGGATTCATGTGTCGAATGAAGGATCAATAAGTCATCTCTATCCCATGTTTTAAAGTTTTACATTTTTTTACAATATCATCTGTGTTTCATTATCTTGATAATTAACGAAAAGGATTAAATCAGAAAGTACTTAGGTGTAATATGATTTCAGTCATTATTATTCTAAATGTTTTCCTCTAAACTGGTTTAAATATCGAATTCTTAATTGCTCTTGTTTGTCTAGTTTATACATCTTTGGTTATTTAGTAAAGAATACTTAACTGCTCTTTATTAATAATCAATCTATTTCTCTTCTCTTGAATGTGTTGAAATATTCTTCATTGCCTTTCATCCATTTGAATTCCATTCCATTCATTTTAGATCTATAATTGTTTCTAGTTTGATTATCTTGCCCTGATAAACCATCTTTTGTTTAAAAACTTAAGCCAGTGCAGCCAATATTTTGACTCCATTAGCCCAATGGACTGAAACTACTAGATTTTAATCTCAGCTAAAGAATTCCATCAACCCAAACAAAATCAAAACCCCTAGACTTTATAACTAGCCTAATATCCTTTAAAACAAAGCTAAATTTTATAGAGAGAGCCCTCTCTGGGTACATATTGGCTAGATTCTGTACCTAAAAGGTTGGTTTGTGGTTACCTCGGACCCCTTTCCTCTTCCAACAACTTCAAGGAAAATCCGAGTGATAACATAGTGGCGACCATACTGGGGACCTGGATCATTTTATTGTTACTATTGTTTGATTTATAAACTATAGACGGAGTCTGAAGATTAGCCAGGTAGCCTTTGAAATGATTTTTTCTCTGCAATTGCATAGTAAATAAATGCTACTTCAGTCAATATCTGGTCCATTTTATAGACTGAACTTTGGTTTCAAACATTCAATCAGTTTCTCTAGTTCAATAAATCTTTGAGAAAATTTTAATTAAAATTCTTTAATTTCTTGGAGAATTTGTCAAGGTTGTATTTTCATTCCTTTTAAAACAAAAAACTTAAAAAGAAACATTACTAATAAAACTGGCTTCAGAAAGGATTCGTTATACTAGGTCAAATCCTGACCCTAACCCACCACCGATATTTGAGAATCCAAATCTGATTCCCAGAATTCTAAGAAGACAAGGGAGTCAAGGAAGCTCTGGAAGTTCCTGACCTCTTGTTAGATCACACTCTTGTCCTGTGAAGATTATATATCTTGAAGACAAACCATTTGATGAACATTGTGAAACTTCTCTATTCATAAATTTTTCTGAATCTGAGTTGTCCAATCTTGTTCTTGACCCATTATTTCTTGAATATTTGCAATTTGAATTTATCACTTCACATCTTGACAAGCATCTACAAAATTTCATTCAATCTGAGCAAACCTTTGAAGAAAATTCAAACACTTTTGGAATTACTGCAGCTTCCCCAAGTTCATCTACTTTTCCCCAAGCTTCTCAAACACAATTCACTCCTTCTACTCCTCCACCTACTACTTCCAGACCATCATCACCTGTTATTCCATTACACCTTCCAATGGCCAACAGATATGCTCCGTTAAGGTTGCCAGGCAACCCTGTTACTTTGCCTCAAGACTATCAGAGTAAAATCACCCCTTTTGATGGTTCTGGTACTTACACTGCTCAACAACATACCAAAAGGATGACTTATTACTTTGAATTTTATGAGATAGACGTTGACGATGTATGAATGAGAATTTTTGTCCAGAGCCTTACTGGGGAAGTCAGGACATGGTTTAGGGCTCTTGCTCCAAACAGTATTGCTGACTTACCAGCCCTGTATAGGGAATTTTTAAATAGATGGGAAAAGAAGAAAGACCCTCTTGAAATCCTATCAGAATTTGGAAAATTGAAAAGAGGACCTAATGAAGCAGTGCAAGATTATATCATTAGATTTAACGAAGCCTACAATTTTTTTCCCCGAAACCTTAGACCCCCTCCGGATTCAGTATTGGTTAAATTCCATGATGGGTTTGATTCTGACATAGCATAGTCACTTAGGGAAAAAGCTCCCCAAACTCTAGAAGAGATGCAAAGCATAGTTGTTAGTGTTGAAGCTAACCTCATAGAAAAACGAGCTAGAGCTAGAGCTGAAAGAAGGATTCCTATAAATGAAGAGCCTTCATCTTTTGAAAGAAAGTTGGATGCAATTATTAAAGGGATGGAAAGACGGGGAGACAGAGCAGAGAAAATCGAAATAAATTCTTTTGGCGATGGTCAAAATGTTGTTAGAAACCCAAACTTTAGAAGAAATCAAAACCAAAATACTGGGAAAAATGTTCCTGACCAAAACATCAGGCCACCATTCCAGGAAAATTTTGTTGAAGGTTCATCTTCTGAGGAACCAACTGAGGATGTTGAAATAAATAACTTAATTGAACACAATAATGAACCAGAAGTTTTCCTATCTCACGATGATCAAGAAAATCACATTCTTGAAACATTTCAAACTCATTCAGGAGAAACTTTTGATTTTAAAGAAGGATACGATTCATCAATTTATGAAGTTCATAAACAATACAATTTTAGAAGCAGACGGATTGACGTGCCAGAGAATAGAAAACAGAAAGCTGTAAAAAAAAACATCAAAGGTAAAACTAACACTCCTCCTGTACAAATTCTTTAGAGAGCAAGCCCTAATCCCACTAATCCAATAATTGAAGATGTGTCTGATAATCAAATAAATAATAAACAACTTTCCAATACTTTTCCTCCTACAGGAAACGTAAAAGAACCAGCAGAAGTTAATTCAGAAACACCTTCAACTCATAATCCCACACCTGAAAAAGAGAAAAATACTGAAGACACAAAAAACAGAGAAAATCCAACTGTTCAAAATACTAGAGCTCAAACAGAAAAATCTTTCAATCTAGAAGCTGAAATAGGCAAATTAAAGATCGTTTTTCCATTAGCAGAATTAGCTAAACACAATGTCTATAGAAGCCAAATTAGCAAATCCCTTAACATTACTGGAATGGATGATTCAGTAAATTTTTTTGATGATCAACCCAAATTAATTTTTGGCCCTGAAGTAAATGGAAAACCAGAAAGTTGAGGAACTCCTCCATTTTATGTGAGTTTGAATGTATGACAAAATACTTCATAACGCCATGCTTGATTCTGGAGCGTCTCACAATTTAATGCCCAAGGCTGTGATGGAAAGATTAAACCTAGACATTACCAGACCATATAAAGATCTTTTTTCTTTTGATTCAAGTCAGGTAAGATGTTTAGGTTTGATTAAATATTTTTGTGTTACTTTGGTACAATACCCTGCGAAATCTATTCTGATGGATATAGTAGTAGCGGATATTCCTCCCAAATATGGTATGTTTTTGTCCATATCCTGTGGTGCCAAACTCGGAGGGTATCTTCAATTAGATATGTTATATGCTACTATTTCAGTGTTTGGTCAACCTAAAAGACTATACAAAGAGACCTTGATGAAATATTTAGTCAGTAGTCAGGAGAAGCCTGAAAACTTCCCTGTCTACTCAGTACATTCTGATATGGACTCATTCATCCTTTATAATGCTGAATTTGACCTTCCTACTGAACTAGAAGCACCAGAAATAGAAACTGAAAATAAATCTGTTGTTCAAATCGAAGAAATTTCTGAAAACAAAGAAACATCAGACATTCAAGAAATACCAGAAAAAACTGAAAAACCAGAGCTCCCTGTTAAGAAAGTTGTTAAAACAGTCGGTGAAGATTATGAACATGAAATTCTGTGGCATTTATAATTTGATGGTTCAGTAAATAAGCTAGGAGCAGGAGCTAGAATTTGGATACATAATGTTGAAAATGATCATGCTGAAGGCCATGCTTATAGATTGAACTTTAGATGCACTAATAATATGGCAGAGTATGAGGCTCTTTTGCTAGGGCTTAAACATGTCAAAAAATTAGGAGAAATTATAATATCAATCATAGGAGACTCTGAGTTAATTATTCAACAGATCAATGGTGAATTTTCAACAAAAGACCCCAGATTAAGACAACACAGAGAAACAGTTGTGGAAATTCTCAATACTTTTCTACAGTCTCAACTTGCCAAAATTCCTAGAAAAAAAAATTTGCATGCTCATAGTCTTGCAATGTTCGCTAGCACTTGTAAATTACCTTTTGAACCTAATCATCAGTTCACAACTGAGATTATACATAGACCTGCTATACCAGATAATCTTATGAATTGGAAAGTGTTTGTAAATAATAATCAGATTAATAATTTTTTGACCTTAGAAAATGAATTCTCTAACAGTAGTATAGATGAAGACACAACAATCAATGAATCTGATCAAATAGATAAAAAAGAAACATATATTTTAGAAGAGACTGCAATCCACATGCTTCACCCAACTAAATTTACCAAAAAAGATATGTAGGATTTGAAACAAATGGAAGTCGATGAGATTATAGAACATGAATCTGAAATTATTAATCTGAAAGATAATCATTTACCTAAAGGAATAACTCCTTTAGAAGATCTTTTTGACTCAAATTACATTCCACTAAAACCCAAAATGGAACCGTTAAAAGCTGATATTGAAGAATGCAATTTGGGAACGGAAGGAAATCCTAAGATGGTTAAGTTATCTAAATCTCCGCCAGAGGATCAAAAGGTTAAATATGTTGAACTTTTGAAAGAATTCTAGGATGTTTTTTCCTAGAGTTATGAAGATCTTAAATCATATGATACATCAATAATTCAACATACAATACCTTTGAAACTAGATCAGAAACCATTCAAACAGAAACTTAGAAGAATCAACCCTGTGCTACTACCTTCAATTGAGAAAGAAATTAAAAGAATGTATGAAGCAGGAACAATTGCTCCTATTAGGTTTTCTGAATGGGTTTCTAATTTAGTACCAACAAGGAAGAAAACTGGAGAAATTAGAATATGTGTCAATTTGAGAAATTTAAACAAAGTTTCTTTAAAAGATAACTATCCTTTGCCTAAAATGGACCATATCTTACAAAGGGTAGTAGGATCTTCAAGGATTTCTCTTCTGGATGGATTCTCAGGATACAACCAGATTCTGGTTCATCCTGATGATCAAGACAAAACAAATTTTATGACACCATGGGGTACATTCAAATATGTTAAGATGCCTTTTGGACTCAAAAATGCAGGAGCAACCTTCCAAAGAGCAATGGAAATTGCCTTTGCCAAATAAATTCATGATTTTCTGGTCATATATCTGGATGATTTGACTGTTTTTTCCAAGACAGATCAACAACATCTAGATCATCTTAGACAGGTGTTCATAAAATGCAGAAAGTGTGGTATTTCTTTAAATCTGAAAAAGTCATTGTTTGGTCTTGAAGAAGGTAAACTCCTAGGTCATATCATTTCAAAATATGGCATTAGAATTGATACTAAAAGAATACAAGCCATTTTGCAAATACCTCATCCCAGGAATATTAAAGAACTTCAAGCATTCATAGGTAAGATCAATTTTTTGAGAAGATTCATTTCTAGTTTAGTTGAATTACTGAAACTGCTTACTAACATGTTAAGAAAGGATTCGAGTATTAAGTGTACAGTTGAAGCCAAGAAATCATTTGAAGAAATCAAAATGGCTTTAACCAGAACACCAGTTCTTACCAGTCCAAAATTTGATAGAGATTTCATAATTTTTTCATTTGCTTCTGAACATACAGTTGCAGCAGTTTTATTACAAAAGGATGATCAAGGATGTGAAAAACCTATAGCATTTTTTAGCAAAGCACTTAGAGATGCATCATTGAAATATAATATCATGGAGAAACAAGATTTTGCATTTTTGAAAGCAATTAAAGATTTTAGAGTTTATATATTGTATTCTCATGTGATAGCTTATGTACCTAATATTGTCGTTAAAGACATCTTAACTCAAGATGGTATTGAAGGAAAAAGAGGTAAATGGATAGCTACCATATTAGAATATGATATTGAAATAAGACCTACAAAACTCATAAAAGGACAAGGTTTGGCTCAACTCATGACTGAAACAAATTGCCAAGCCCTGAACATTAATGAACTGGATGACGAATAGGAGATGGCGACTCCACAAATCAGTCAGGCCTTTTTAGACTCACCTTGGTACGCTGATATCATTTATGTTTTGTTAAACCTGCAAGCTCCTCCAGGGTTATCCAGAACGAAACAAAGGTTTTTGAAAATGACATCTTTAAAGTATTGTATTTTAGATAATGCTCTCTTTTGGAAGAATCATGATGGAATTCTATTAAATTTTTTATTAAAAGATGAAGCTGACAAGGTTCTCAATGAATTCCATGCAGGAGATTGTGGTGGACACCTCTACTGGAAGTCAACTGCAGATAAGATCTTAAGGGCTGGTTTTTATTGGCCAACCTTGTTTTCAGATGTTAAGAGATTCATAACTGCTTGCCATAAGTGTCAGATATTTGAAGGCAAGAGAAAATTGTTACCTTTACCATTAAAACCAATTTCCACCGAGAGACCCTTTCAACAATGGGGCCTAGATTTTATTGGAGAAATCCATCCCCCCTCTTCTGGGCAACACAGATGGATCCTCACTGCCACAGATTACTTTACTAAATGGATTGAAGCTATCCCATCCAGACAAGCCAATGATTCTGTAATTATAGGATTCTTAGAAACCAATATACTTTCAAGATTTGGCTGTCCTGAAAAAATTATAACTGATAATGCTGCTGCTTTCAAGTCTAAGAAAATGATTAGTTTCTGCAATAAATATCACATCACTTTAGGTCATTCAACAACCTGTTATCCTTAGGGTAATGGACTGTCTGAATCTTCCAATAAAAGCCTCATTAATATCATTAAAAAATTATTGGAAGAGAATAAGAAGAATTGGCATAAGGAACTTACCAATGCATTGTGGGCAGACAGACTTACTACCAAAAAATCAATTGGGACCAGTCCATATGAATTAGTTTACGGTATTGAGGCTAGATTTCCATCATCCTTGGGAACTCCTGTAATGAAGTTACTTCAGGAAGCTCAAGTAGAACCAAATTATATTCAGAGAAGAATAAATCAAACAATTCACTTGCAGCAGACCAGACAAGAAGTGTATCAACGATCCCAAGTTTTGCAGGAAAAATTAAAGAAAATGTTTGACAAAAGGACCAAAGCAGAAGATTTTCAATTGGGAGACAAAGTTTTAAGATGGGATTCTAGAAGGGAAGATAAAGGGAAACATGGGAAATTTGATTTCTTATGGAAAGGACCTTACATCATTCATGCTTTACAGGGAAATAACACATATTTTTTGAAGAATTTGGATGGTACAGAAGTTGAGGAAGGACCATTCAATGGTCGAATGCTAAAACACTACTTTGATCCTATTTACTAGGATGTTCTGATTTTTTTACATATACATAATATATCCTTTCTAAAAGCATCAGTTTTTAGTGGATAGTGACCTACTGGAGTTGAAGCCCGAAGTGAAGGCCCTAAGCTTCAGAAGTTTTACTATCATATATACAATAAATCCACCAGAAAAAGAAGATTTCATGGTTCAGTTAAAAAACATTTTAAGGCATCTGACCTGATGTTCTTGACTTTTCACCAGGAAAAGCCATCCCCAAGTGGAGCCAGTGTTAGACTCCTATACCAATAGGTGTCATTTTTCATGATTGACTTGTTGAACTATGTAATATGTTCAAACCTTTTTCTTGTTGCAAAGGTGTTCCATATTCTTAAAAAATCAAAAAATCAAAAAATTTAAAAAAATGTAAAGACGGTATGCCCTAAAAGAAAAATCAAAGGGTGAAAAATAAAATTGGCCAAAAAATTAAAAGAAAATTAACCCCACCAAAAGAAAGGCCAAGGAAAATGTGCAAGTCTAAATGCCACTACTTTTTGCTCTGATGTAATAAACAAAATTGTGTGCAATTTGTCAAACTTTTGCCACAATTTATGAAGAGTCAAACTGTTTAAACTTGACTCATTCATTTTTCAATTTCATGCTGTAGAATAGAGAATAAATATCTGGCCAAACAGTTTAATCTTGGTAGATGAGTAGATAGGTAGAGTTAATAAAAGGTGCTCAACAGTTTAATCTAAGCCCTGGGATGTAATAAGTGTAGACTTAGATAGGTTTGCGATGTAAAAGAAAAAGAAGATTGATAAGGGTATGCCAATCTAAGTGCACCCTAATAAAGAAGAAAAAATGGTAGAGTAAAGTAGGTAGGGTAGGTAGATGTTGTTGCAGAATTACATGTGATGAATGATGGTTCTAAATGTGTTCAATTTTACTTTCATCACAAAGTGCAAAGGCAAATACTACATTGGAAAAAGTTCACAGCAAAGCAAAGTCAAGATTATTAACTTCCCCTTCATTTTCCCTTAAAAGATTTCACTAATTTCCCCTAAAGTGCTAAGGAATTTGAAGATTAGAGGGGCTCAAGGCATTTCCTTGACTTTTGGAGGGACCAGACCCTCGGCCTAATAATTGAAAAAAACCTAAGTACTTGAAATTATCCATTATCACATTCATTCACCTCTCAAAAATATTTTTCTAAGTAAAATCCCATTTTACTTAGGAAAATCCTTCAATATTTCATGAAAAGCCCTCAAAATCACTTTTATTCCAAGTCTAAGTGATGAAAGTATAATAATGTCATTTACTTTTGAATCTTCACTTTCTTGGTTATATTTAAGTATTTTGAGTTTACATTGTTCCCTTGTTATATTAACTCTAATTTTATTTATTAACTCCCTATGAAAATCACCTTTTCCTATTATATATAAATCCTTTTATAGAAATATCCCCAAAACCCTTATATTATGAATTTTAGCCAAAAGTATTTAATTCCTATTTTTTCAAATAAAAAACCCACAATATACCCCCTTTTGGCTAAAATATAACATTAATATTATTCCCACCCCCCTACAGTAAATAAATCGCATTGATTTAATTATTGTATAAATAAAAATATATGAAAAACGTTTAAACATATATATATGTGTTTAAAACAAAAATGAAACTCAAAGTTTAATTAAAACCAAACTTTGAAATAACCCATCCCGCATGTATTTTTCACACCCGACCATCCACTGTACAAGGGCTTAATTAATCCTCATGGTTAATTAAGAACTGATCCCCGCCAATCAGAATTCCCTCGAAATGATTAATTCGTAATAAACCGTGTCGGGTCCCACCCGTTAAACACCTATCAACTCCCTGTCCCGTCTATCGTTCAATTGATCACTCCAAAATCGACATCTCTTATCAATTCCGCTGGCCATCTCCGATCCGAACGTTAACGCACGAAATGCTGACGGTTTTTAAACAGTGCCATGGCCACACGTCGTCCGTTCTGTGGATTCGCTGCCTCTCCGCCCAAAACCGCCTCCCCTCAAAATTTGTGCGGAATAAACCACTTACCACCTTTCCCCGTGACTCATCCCGTACGTGCTGACGTCATTTATTAAAAATCCCGCTACCCCATTAAACTTTGCAAATAAAACCAAATGACCGACGTCTTTTTCATTTTTTCTTCCACAGTGAATGACTACACTCCCATGCAGGAAAATTTAAATTCTGACTGTTGAAATCTGCCAACCATTGACCTTTCGAAAAGAATTGCAGTCAAAGCTTCTCAGAAGATTGTCCACTTTAAACAACATTTGTTCAAAACGTTGTTTTCTCCAGAAATAGGTATTTACCCTAAATTCGCACTGAACTCTGTAAGAAACTTGGCTTTCCTTTTTCTTTCACTGAAACAGAGTTAAAATTAATTGCTAGTTCATTCCTTAATCCCGAGAACAGTAATTAAATTTCCAATCTACAATTGTACCTGTTTCTCCTGTCGACACCTATAATTTTGCTCAATCTTTCACCATAAGCCGAATTCCCATTTTTGAATCCAAAAGAACCAAAAATGGAAGTTCATGTGGCTTTAAACGTCACCCCATTAAACCCCCCTCACAGAGACCTAGATTATTTATCATTAGTCGATAGAGATTTCCAAATCAAAGACCTGGTTTTTATTGATCATAGTCTTCTTCGAATTTTTTGTCGCTGCAGAGACAATTATTTGAATGGCTTGGATATGATTGGGTTATGGGAATCTAATCTTCCCAGGTACCTCTTTCCCTTTGTCCATATTTTCCCTGAAATAATCCATTTTTTCCATGCAAATTATGATTCTAACCAAAGAGCAGTCTTATCCCCAAATCAAGATGTCCTTTTCCCAATTACTGCTTAGTCTATCAATGAGATGCTACATTTTCAACCGAATCAGGCTCTCACTCCCCTGTCCATGGGATATTTACTTGATAAATCCACCAAACTATCCCATGAAGAATTAAGCCACATCTGCCAGACCTTTATGTTCCCTGATCATCAGCCTAAAGGCCCTCCCCCTTATGGGTATGCTTTTTTCACCGAGGAGGGTAGACTTATTTTGGAAATGATATCCTTTATAATGGGCTTTAATACCAGTGAATATGTTGATCATTTAACTCTGGTATTATTTTCTATTTTCACCCCTGGACAGCCTCCTGCTGTCAGGTATTACTTTGCATCATACATTGCAGATAAAATCCATGATCAATTCATGAGATTATAAAAATGAGAAAGTGTTCAAGTATTCCTTTGTCATCTACCACCTCATGCTCTATTATCAGTTGGAAAATTTCCCTTTCTATATCAAAAAGCTTGATGCCCAAGGGAATCCTAGGTTTGTTATCTTTTGGTCAGCCATCACTCATACTTCTCGAGATTCTCCCTATTCCTATAATGAGTTCATTGATATTTTTATACACCCTGCAACCACCTTGTTGACAGAAGTTTCTCCTCCAAGACTCAGCAATGAAATCAAGAAAACTTTACATCTCTCAAAACAATACAAAGTTGGTGATTGGTATTTATACCAAAATCACACAAAAATCAGAATCCATGGATGTGAATTATGTTCATTCAAATTGCCAAAATATGTCCCCATGAGAATCTTTTCTTTAGAATATTTCAAGCAGATGAACAATTCTGATATAATTCATTTTTGTAATGCAAAGAACAAGGCTCAACTTTGGATCAAAAGTCATTTAGGTCCCTTTATCTGTAATTCTAGGGATGCAGGGGAAGAAGCTGAAAAGATATTAGAAGACCGTTTCAGATTAAAAAAGAGTTTCCATTGGGTGCCTTATGACCCATTCAACTTCATTTGTGATAAAAGAATGAAGAATAAATCAGCACCATACATACATCAAAGAATCCCAGAGATTGAAAAATATGCTAATACAGATGAATGGATAGAAGGAACATTGATAGAGCAGGATATTGAGCAGGTCAATATAGACAATGTTATGAAAGATCTTGAAAAAATGCTTGACCTAGACTCTTTTGCATAGGTATCAAGATCAGAAGTTGGTCCTTCCTCAACTGGGATTATTTAGCAGGAGTTACAAGAAAACATTGCAGTATCATCTAAGGGAAAAGAGAAAGAGATTGATACACAAGTTAAAGAAACATTCATTATGCAAGAACAACCTCAAACTTCCAAGGGACAGGATCAAGTACAAGTTTCGTCTGTTCAAACCAATCCAGTAGAAATGTCAATTTTGCAGACTTCATTAAATGTGGAGAAGGGAAAAAAGAGAGAAGTTGAAGCTGCTACCCCTCTCACTGGATCTTCACAATAGCCTCAGGCCAAGAGACAAAAATTGAATACTCCTCCAGAAGTAGAACCTATTGATGAAATCCTTGATAGTCAAGGACCAGAAAAATTGGACAGTGACCAAACAAGAACAGTCAGTGAAGCATCCACTACCTCACAAAGGAAAGAGCTACAGAAGCAACAGAGTGTTGAAATATCTTCTTTCAAAACACCAGTTAAAGATACAGGAGATATAAAGAATACATTTATCAATATCAAGGCCAGGAACGATCCACTGAAAATACAAGTATATAATCAATATCTGAAAATGGCTCCAAAGAATCTAGAAAGATTTATGTCATCCTTTGACATCCAACAGGGAAAAATTTTAATGATCCATTGCAAACCCAAGGTGCAACAACCCCAAACAGCTGCTGATTATATTAGGACAAACTTTGAAGTCCTAACAAAGGATATCCATCCTTTAGATCAGATTGAGTTACATAAGCAGACTGGTGAAATGATCTATTCTACTTTGAATGATAAGGCAATGGCAGCTCACAGGTTACATAATTCTTTGGAGAACACCAATACACAGTTACAGCTTGAGAAGGCTTCTTCTCAAGCCAAAGACAACAGGATAAAAACATTGGAAGAAATAATAATTGGTTTGGGACACAATCCAAAGGATGTCAAAGGTATAGAAGCTCTAATCAAGAAAAAAGATGATGACATTGTAGCTTTGAGAAAGCAGTTGAAATTTCCAGCCTCCAGACATCCTCAAACTGAAGAAGTAATAAAGAAAAATTATGAAGAAGAAATGATGGAGTTGCTCCTAAAAATGAATGAGAAACTGACTGAAACATAAAAAGAGCTTGAACAAGCTTTAAAAGAAAAGCAGTCCAGTGTTCCAATATCTATAACAGAGGTTATCACAGGTACAACAAGTCAACCAAAAAGTCAGCCAGCAGAGTCATCACAGGTAAATACTTCAACTTTGAGTACAAAAGAACTAATAAAATCAATCAATGAATTAAAACTTCAAGTAACAGAATTTCAGCACACAAAGTTACAGCTTATTAGTTTGGAACAGAAATATGATCTTTCAAAAATGACTGTTGCTGACAAAACAAGAGAAGTCGAAAAGTTGGAAAAATTGGTTAAAGCTTTGGAAAGGGATCTCACATTGGAGAATACTTTAAGAGAAATAAATGACATTCTTTGGGATGATATTATTCAGTCAATAAAATATATCTGGTCCTCAATCCAGATAATATACGAGCAGAATGATTTGGTCAAATTAGCTCTGGATAAAGTTGAGAATACACGAGTAGAATTAGGAAATAGGCCTGAGGAAGCCAATCAGCTTATACAGTTTCTAAAGACCCAAACCAGACAGCAACTTACAGATGTGGGTATTCAAGACAGAAGTGCAACAATCTTGGAGATAAAAAGAGTTTTTACTAAAAGAACTCTTATGCAAAATTTAGAATGAAGGTGTTTTGACATGCAAAGTGAAATCATTTCTTTCAAAGAAAGGTTTAATGTTTTATTGAATAAAGGGTTGCCCAGCCCTATCGTTTCAGAAGATAAAATAATGGACCCGGAAACTTATGTTAAGAAATTGGACATACATGCTCACAATCATTTCATTGCTAGTTCCTCAACCATTTCATCAGAAGCAACATTACCTACAGGAAGGAATCTTCATGACAGATTAGAGAATTTGTTTTATCTAGAACATGAAGTAAAGCATTTGTTTCCTAATCAGCCTAATTTCTTCAAATATACCCAGGCTGATGAAAGATTGAGGAAGCTTCAATGGACCAAACTAGTAGAAGATAAATGGTGGGAAGATCTATTGGAACTTTTGTAAAATTTATCCTTATATGAAATTTTGCCTATTTACTACAGTATAAAGGATAAAGGGACAAACAAAGGTCAAAGAGTATCAGTTCAGTTAAAGTGTATCAGTAAAAATAAAGAGTATCAGTGAAGAAAGGAAGTTAGAAAAAAATTACTGAAGAAGACAATGATGAGCCAAAATATAGGTCCAGCCTCCAGCACATTCTCGAAAGGAGGGAACATCACAACATCGGTTACTTCTTGTCTTATCCATGAGACCATCTATCTCTATTTTTACTGTAACTTTTTTGTGATTAATCTTAGATTATATCTCATTTTGTTAAGAGATATTTTGTATGATTTTTTGTATAAATAAACCCTCAATTAGATTATTGAGGGTGGATTCTTATACTTTGATGTAACATTGAATATTTTGGAATAAAGAGCTTTGGAGAAATTTTCGTGGAAAAAATGGACAAGGAATTGAGGCAGAAGACTTTTCTCAGGATTCATGTGTCGAATGAAGGATCAATAAGTCATCTCTATCCCATGTTTTAAAGTTTTACATTTTTTTACAATATCATCTGTGTTTCATTATCTTGATAATTAATGAAAAGGATTAAATCAGAAAGTACTTAGGTGTAATATGATTTCAGTCGTTATTATTCTAAATGTTTTCCTCTAAACTGGTTTAAACAGTGAATTCTTAATTGCTCCTGTTTGTCTAGTTTATACATCTTTGGTTATTTAGTAAAGAATACTTAACTGCTCTTTATTGATAATCAATCTATTTCTCTTCTCTTGAATGTGTTGAAAGATTCTTCATTGCCTTTCATCCGTTTGAATTCCATTCCATTCATTTTAGATCTATAATTGTTCCTAGTTTGATTATCTTGCCCTGATAAACCATCTTTTGTTTAAAAACTTAAGCCAGTGCAGCCAATATTTTGAATCCATTAGCCCAATGGACTGAAACTACTTGATTTTAATCTCAGCTAAAGAATTCCATCAACCCAAACAAAATCAAAACCCCTAGACTTTATAACTAGCCTAATATCCTTTAAAGAAAAGCTAAATTTTATAGAGAGAGCCCTCTCTGGGTACAGATTGGCTAGATTATGTACCTAAAAGGTTGGTTTGTGGTTACCTCGGACCGCTTTCCTCTTCCAACAACTTCAAGGAAAATCTGAGTGATAACACAAACAACAATTTCTCTTTTGAATGAAAAATGAGGAATTTAACAACAATTTATCCTATCAGGAAACAAAGAATTTTCGATAATTTCCTTTTTCAAAAGAAAATGGATCTAATGCGACAATGAAAATACTTTGAAATTAATTCATCAATGATAAAGAAAAAAACTTTAAACAAAAATTGAACAAATTTTCTTTCAAAGGAGGAAGAGGTATATAGATTCACTAGTCAATATGAGGATCAAAATTTTCAAAACACAGAAGAAAACAAACTGATTCAAATTGCAAAGACGAATTCAGAGGAATCTGGATGGTTTTAAGAGGAAACACAGTCTCTAAGGAGAGACAGTTCTTTGCAATGCAAGCTTGAAAGGGAGATAGTGAAAGCACTGTGTCCTATCCAAGAGTGTGTTGGGCGTAGTGTATAAGGAAAAACACAACTATTTAACACACTTCTTTTGCAAATTTGGATTTCAAGAAGTCTAATATTTTTGAGTAACAAATACTGGGTGAATAAACAGAGCAAACCAGAGGCTAAAAAACCTAGGGTAAAGATGAATTCTTCCCCAATATGGTCGCTAATTTGTTGGACAGAATTGTGGATTACGGATAAAACACGCTTCCCTAGACAGATGCCAATCTAGAAAAATAGGTTAAAGACTATACGACTACTTTTCCTAACTAAGAACATACACATAAAATGGATTAGAGGCTTACCTGGAATCCAAGCGCTTCCAAATGATTCCTTCTATCGCTTCTGTTTTAGCTTCAAATTCCACCTGGTTGTGAAAAATATTTCCTGCAATAATACATATGTCTATTCAAGTTAATTTTCTAAATCAGTAAATCATAAACCATATACATCAACTAAGATCTTGCAATATGGAAAATAAAATCCAATACAGATGCATATAGGGAAAAGTAAGATTTACTCTTTATTAATGATATAAGGGGAGGTTACAACCTAGTGACTAATTTGAAGTGACCATCTCCAGTAGCATCCCAACCTCATCACAGTATAAATCTCTCTAGCAGCTGTTACACAATTCTTCTTCTTAATTGAAATTCCACCAACATTTCTCTACTCAATTTCTTCCTTATCAAACACTAAGATCTGTGCTCAATTTATAGAGGAGCTAAAGGTAGTTTTACAATCAATGAATTTCCAGTAATAGGCAAGACATGTTCCCAATATTGTAGATGTAAAATGGACACATGGATTCGAAGTTTGACACGTGAACTCTTCTATAATGCACTCGCCAAGTGGAGATTCCAGAACAATGAGAATTTCACTCCCAATGTGACCAATGCACCTGTGAATGTCGGGAAGTGCTTTGTAGAGAAACCTTGCATGGGGCTACCTGCATATGCAACGCACTTAGTCCCTTTAGAGCCAGCATTGATGAGCTCTTATATGATATATTATAAAATTCAAATCTTGGAAACCTTTGCAGATGAAAGTCATGTATGATTCGTCTTGTTCTTTGTTTTAGGTCATGTAGCAACTGAAATGATAGGGAATGATAGACCCTCAATCATGGGTCCTAGAGATGATGCCCAGTTAACCAGTTCATTGGGAATGATGCATGTTAGTATGAATATTTCGTCGTAAAAGATCCCTTTAGCTACACATAAAAAATAGCCCTAACATTGATTATGGCTACAAAATATCTTTAAGTCTGCTGCATGAATTTAGATCTAAGCACAAAAAGAAATTAAGAAGATAAAATATAGTATGGCTCCATGCATCAATAGACAAGGCAAGAACAAAATGTTTAAAAGAATGATTTGTATTATATTAAAGAATGGGGCACCTGAGAGGAAAACAAAAAAGGTTTTTTCTGGTTCTCCTCAGTGGGATGGGTTCTTGGAAGTCCTCAGTGTTTCAGATCTGGAATTTCTCTCTCTTATTGGTGTAGAAAAACAAACATGGAACTCAATGGGAGTTCATAAAACATAAATGGAAAAATGGTGACCAAGAGTAGATCCAGAGTGATCTAATGCAATGGAGGTGACTAATGAATGGGGAAAAACCCCTTATTTATAACAAAATATTGGGGCGGTCTAGAACTTAGTGCATGAATAAAATATTATTAATCGAATTCTAGAAGCACCCTTTAGGAATATTCTATTATAATTGTTGGAGGGAAAAGGGCTCTTGACTTGGGTCAATTCCTTTATTTATAAATAATAAATAAATAAATGGTTTATTTATCATCTTAGGGATGTGATGGGAATATAATTAAATAAATAATGGTTTATTTAATTATTTATGGATGATTTAGTCAAATTTAACTAAGAATATTATTTAAATAACTTATTCTTAGGGAATAATTAAATAAATAAGGATTTATTTAATTAAGTTCCTTATTTTGGGTTAAATATGACTAGGAAATATAAACAAATAAGTTATTTTATGTGGTGAAAGAAATCTTACTTAGGGTAAAATTGGTCTTACATGGTGTACTTGGGTTCATCTAACAATAATAGGTTAGATGACCAAAAATTGGTGTAACAGATTTCCCCCAAATGTACGAGTGTTAGGAGCAAATCGTATGGCCAAAGTATGTTGTAATAACTCAATCACTAGGCATCAAGAGAGAGGTGAGAGAGAAATGTAAGGATGTCTGAGGTGTGAAAGGACTAGACCCTGAGGAGATGAGACTTATAGGTGCAACAAGTCTCTATGAAGTGGTACCTGTGCTAAAGGCGGCGGGGGAGGCATACCTATGCCTGCCGAGAAAAAGTACAAAGAATAAGGCACCCGAAAAACCACAGAACACAATAAGTACAAAGAATAAGGCACCCGGAAAACCACGAAACGCAATAATGAAGCATGTGCTAGCCTAAATAGGAGCCAGATAAATAACATGATGAATCCCACATACATGCGATGCCTGGAATAATCGTCAGGGCTTATACAATAATATGGTAGTACATGAGATATAAATATGCCCAAATGCCCCCTACATGCAGGGAAGTGCTCGCAAAATCTGACAGATACGTGCAAATCAAAGAGGCACTGCAAGTGGCTGAGGCCGATATCATCATATGAGAGGAGTTGCATCAAGGGCTGAAATGAAGGTATCCGGGCATGTGGGGGGCTACCTGCAGGGCCACCCCCTCACGAGGGTTGAGACATCTCACAGATGCCCGGGAATCACCAATAGCTGCGGCTGCGTCACTAGACCATCAAGTGTATATATCACGATCATGCTAGGAAGAGCTCGAACCAAGGTACACTACCCCCTAGACCTAGCTTCTGGAGTAAATGAGCTGATGTCGACAGAAGGAGGTCTACCATAGGTTTGGCAATAAGGGAACCCCACCTAAGGCATGGGGAAAATAGTAGAGCGACAAACAAGTAGATACTGATGATGATGATGGAATGAGAGAAACAGAGGAGTGGTTGGACGAATTCTCTTGTTAGAGCATAAAGGGTATAAATGGCTTGGCAGCGACTGACACAATATCATGAGGGATAGTGGACAAGGGTACTGAAGGCCATAATGTGTGACATGAGAAAGGGACCAAGCAGGGAAGGATGGAGGACTATAGTGGGGTACAAAGGGACTTGGGATAGACTCCATGAATGCTATGGTGACTCGACTCAGATGCTCTAAGAAAGGGCAACTCAATGGTGCTACCTCATATTATGGATCCAATGGGGAACCATAAAAGCATTAGTACAATGGGGTAGCTCATGACGAAAGTGAACATGAACGAAGACAAGTAAGGAGGCAAAGTGGCGCCCCAAGTACAAGTGTCGTAAGTGAATAAATTAGATTTTGGGAAGAGGTGAATAGGCCCTTCATGGAAAAAATGTGTCCTGGTGAAGTAGAAAAACATAAAAAACTGACAGATACCCATCTGAGTGCTCAGTGAGAGCTTTCCAATGGTGCAGACGGTGTGTCAAATGGGGCTACAGTTTGGTCGCAGCGGGTGAAAGAAAAAATAGGCGTTTTCTTCTAATAGGGTGTTTTCCCTCCAAAATCATTCATTTTCTTATGTGGCTGTGGTGAATGTGGAGAGGAGAGAAGGCCCTAAATATTGCGGCGATCGTAGCGGACAAACCGACCATTGGAATTGTAAACCGTCAGTTGCAGGTAAGAGGCCTAATCCTAAGCTTTGTTTTTGATGGATTGAAATAGCAGATTATGGTTTTAAATTCTAGTAACTACCCCTACTACCTTATTATGGTCGGTCGTACTTTTTGGGGCAAAATTTGTGACCTGGGATGCAGGTTTCGGCCTGAAAGGTGCGACCTGGCCCAGGTTTTGACTAAAAAGTGCGACCTGCTAGGTGTGGGAGGCTTCAGTGCTGTTATGGGCTAAAATTCTGTTTTGGTGAAAGATAATGCAGTTTTGTTGATCTGAAAGCTGAAAAAAATGATGGTTTTGTGCAGATATGGCAGATATACGGATAAAGTGGAGAGAGAGAGACTTAGGTACACTACAGATGGAAATCCAGGTGGATCAACGTGTCCGTCGTGCACTGGCTAGACATGGGGTTCTGAAATTTTTGGAGAACCCTTTGATGAGGGCTGGAGAGCCCTTGTTGGCCTGGATTATCAGTTATTGGGATCCAGATTAGGAGGAATTTGTAGTGCAGGGGCACAAGATCAAGCTGATGGTCCAGGATGTGTATTTCTGGACTGGTCTCCCACCATTGGGGATGGTGGGAAATACGCAGCCAGTGTTACCACGGGGGCGTAACATTATGGAGTTTGTTGAGGGACATTATCGCCCAGGTGTCCGAGTCAAAGGGACTCAGATATCCATTGGTGATATAGAGAGGTTGGAGACCCAGGCAATGGCCGCATCATTGTTGCGGATCTTTGGTAGCCAGGCCTTCCATCACATCACTAGAGGGCAGATGATGATTGTAGAGAGTGTGCTAAGTGGGACCTACTATGGGTTGGCCCAGATGATGTTGGTATCGGTGAAAGGACAGTTGTCGCTATGCAAGCAGCAAGTGAATCATGATTGTGCCTATGGGATGGTGTTGTGCTCTTTCTTCTTTGAGAATATCCCAACCTTACGACCTCATGTGCAGTCACTTGATGGTGGGCCAAGGGAGCCATGGATGCGTCGGTGGGGACGATTTCTGTGTAGAGGAGGAGGAGGGGTGGTCGGACGAGTGTTTTGACCAGAGTTCTTCACCCATTGGGATCAGATGCCACTATACATAGACGACTATCTCTATAGTGGGATGAGTTATTGGGAAGATCCAGACTTTCCGCTACCGCCTGGTCGAGTATGCGGACCCGATGGTGAGTGACAAGTAACTAATCTTGTGTGGGCATTTTAGAGTTTGTGATTAGTATTCATGGTACTATTTCTGATGTTGTCTAGAATGCAGATATAGCTCCGGTAAAACTAGCCAGATATATGGAACGACCTGCCGCAGCGGGGGTGACAGGTGCAAGTGGATCAAGGATGGCACAGAGGACATCTGTCGTAGATGTGATGGGCTACTGACCGGTGTGTCGGAGCATGGTTGGCAGGATTTGGATGACCAGTACATAGAGTTGTGTATTGGGCTACCCTCAGAGTGGCGAGGTATCATGCGACGCATGGCGATGACCGGTCAGGCTGTGCGTGATCTACGAGCTGCGGGAGCAGAGCCATTGGCTCGGGATCCTCCAGAGAGTGATTAGATGTAGGGTAGGTGGTGCCCCCTAGTGTCGATGTAGGGGCAAGTGGTGCCCCCCATTTTTGTAGTTTTGTTATTGTAACATGCTATGGGTATGTAGTATGTTTCAGAGTAGATTGACTCTAAAAACACGTGTTATATAATATATGTGAACTATATGGATTTGGTTGATGGTGTTAAATGTTATTTTGTTGTGTGTGATATATGCCATTCTAGAACATGGTTTTCGATTTGATCTACGTAGTGATTTTGATCTCGAGGTATATGGCTAAATATTGTCTAAACAGGATAGGGTTATGCAAATGATAGACAACATTAAGTTGCAAGATGAGAAGTAGGGAATCTAAATGGACATGTAGATGGAGGATGTGATGAGAGAGAGCATCGGCTAAGAGACCAGGAACGACATTATATTCGGCCTGATTATTGGTGGCTTGACCAATGCAGACCCCATGTGCAAGAACAAGGGTATGCAAGGGGGTAAAAATGGCCCAGGCGGCTGAGGCAAGGTTTAGAGAATAGTGACTGGCGCCATCGGCATAACCAAGGTAATGAGTGGACGAGAGGGTCGAGGGAATATCATCACAAGTCGAGAAAAGGGAGGAAAAGTGGGGATTCCTGTTGCGAATTACATCATAGATACATATGGGAGTATCGAGATGATGGGAAGGCAAGGAAAGGGGGTGAAAACCACAAGAGGCTGCAAAGCTACCTAGATCATCAGTAGAGGAAGAAAGGTGCACATATGGGTCATTAGGGGAAATCACAGAAGAACAAGCAAAAAGATGGTCGAAACATAAAGAGCCCAAAAAAGTGGTGGAAAGGGGAGCAAGTGAAACAGACGGAGTGGATTCAGAGGGGATGTACTCCGAGGGGTGTGCGGATGATGATAGGTAGAAGAGAGGAGCAGCAGATTCGGAAATATCAACATCATGGGGAGGGATTTCAATGGTAGTCGGGGGATCCTCAAGTAAAATTGACGCATACTGAGCAAGGATGGGCGAGACAGATTGATTTTGTGCAACTTCGTACTCGCGAATGACCTCTAAAGAGGCTCGATAATGCGGGAGGTGAGGGAAATGGTGGGAATAATAGCCATGGACACCACACAGAGCACAGGGTTTGTTGGTGCGAAGAGTCTTTGGGTTCTTGGCTACGGATGAGGAAGAAACAGAGGTGTCAGGGACCGTAGATTCAGGGAATGCGACTTTAACCATGGGTTGGATATGGGGCAACTCAGGACAAAATGGGTGGGATGACCGATACCGTCACACAAGGCACAAGGCTTAGCGGGTTGGGGAGGGGTAGGGTCAGGTGCGGTGGCCTTGCCATTGGATGCCCCCTTGCGAGTTTTTCGTTTCTTGCCTGTAGCTGTTGCATTATTAGGAGGGTTCTGCAGAGGGGCGAGGGGCACTATGGTGGTGGAAGGAGCGATAGGGATCGGTTGGACTGGTGTCACAACTATGTATGGTTTGGGGTGGCCTGGTGGGGTCTCTGTTGGAGGGGTAAGATAAAAAACGGGAATTCCCAAGGTTAAATTAGGAAGGGAAAGAGTGGCCATGACGGGGACCGAATAGATGGGGGGGGGGGGGACCGAGGAAAGGTATCTGACCAGCGGGGTAGTGACCAAGGGGGACGGCTCCCATATGGTGGAGACCTGAGGGAACTGACTCAGGAGGGTAGGGAGGTTCCTGAGTGTGATGGGAAGGGCTGGGTGAAAAAGGTTCAGTTGACTGAAGCGAAGGGCTAGGAGCAGGAGGCAGTGGGCGAGATAGAGGTTGTTGACTAGCTGGAGTAGGATGTGGAAGGCTAGCCTGAGATGATTACATCATGCAAACATTCGCTAAGCTGGGGTCAGAGACGGGAGGAGGGGGAGGACCAGGAAAAGTTCCAAGCAAAGAGGAGTCTTTGTAGACGCCAGGGGAAACACTGGTCAACGAATCAACAGTTGGTTTATTGGTGACAGTAGAGATGGTGGACTCAAGGGAGGTCTGAGATTTTGGTTCATGGTAGGTCAATTGGTCAATGGTGACAATCTTGCCATTATGAGGGAAAAACATCTTGTGGTGGAATGTGGACGGGACGACTGACATGGCATAAGTGTAACTACGCCCCAAAAGGATGTTGTAGTCAAGAGGGGCGTCGATAACTTCAACGTCGACACAAAAATTCTTGTCGGAAAGGGTGATAGGATAGTTACGAAATAGGCCAATGGGATGGGAGGCATGGCCATCCCATGCACGAAGGGTGATGGTGGAAGGGGCCAGGTCAGGGGATCCGATTTGTTTCCAAACCAAAGCAGACATTACGCAGGTAGATGCCCCCTCATCAATAATACACCAAGAAACATTGGCGTTTCATATTTTGACTGGGATTTGGAAAGAAAATTAAGGAGGAAGAGGGGGATGGTCTGACTGAAGAGCTTCAAAAACAATCAATTGGTCATCAGCAGGATCTACAGCGCCCACGGCAGATAGTAGAGCCCTCTTTTGAGAAGGACACGACTGGAGGAGTTCCAGTGTTGAAATGGCAGCAGGAGATTGGGCTAGATCATCTACTATGCTGTATGAATGGGCAACCCGACCAGAGGCAAAATTTCGGCGTAATGGTCCCTTACGAGGTTTGGGATGAACCTCGGCTTTGGGCAGAGGGAGTTGCAAGGGACCATTGGGTGTCGATAGAGGCTCTGTAGGACTTGACGATGGACACTCAGAGACAGATGAAACAGGAGGTGTGGAATATTGACAAGACCGAGTTTGAAGGTTGAGGTCAACAGTGAGAGGTGGGTCAGAAGCCATCATGAGAATCTGGTAATTAGAGGAACCAGAAGGGGAAGGTTGAGTGGTTACCGGGTGTGAGGTGGTTGAGTGGCCACGAATCCTTGTTGCGGGAAAGGATCGGTAAACACAGCAGATTGAGAAGTAACGGGGGTGGGAAGGGTAGTAGGGGAGGAGTGCTATCCCCGTACGGTGGCCTGAGAATCCCAAAGTTTCTACATTTGTGGTAATAAGGGACAATCGTGAGTGTAGTGACCATAAACACCGCAACACGAACAAGGCTTATTGGTGTGAAGTGGCCTGTCCGGCTTGGGCTGAGAGCCCTGTGGCTGGTTGGCAGTGGTAGAGTCGAGATTGGAAGGGTTGGGTCCACGATTACCAGAAGCGGATTGATTTCCTCTTCTCCTTCTTTGAGAAGGAGGAAAATTAGGTGCCCCCTGCTGTGCAAATACTTGCCCTGGAGGGGGTAGTAAGTGCGGTTGTGGGGGTGGAGAAGGCAAGGGAGTGGGAGGTCCAAATGCTGGAGGAGCTGGGACACTAGGTTGCGGATATGGATAAGGAGTAGGGTGGGCAGCAGTAAGGTAAGCAGGGGGTGGGAAAAAAGAGGAGGCATGTCGTAGCCTGAATACATGCTGCCGGGAGGGGAAAAAACACCGGAGGGGCTGGCCCCTAGAGGAAAACCATGGCCCGAAGGAGGTTGGGTAGAGGTATGTGACAGTGCTCCAACCATACCGTCGGCAGAATGAGATGCCCCCGAGGCATTAGGGCCACTAGGTTTGGGAAGGTCAGGAAGGACGGTATAAACATAACCAGATTAGGTGTAGATAAGGTCATACTTCAAGGCGATTTGGAGGGCGGCTTCTTCAATTTGGGGAAAATGGGTTGCAACATCTTTGCCAATGGGAGGTAAAAGAGAGCGAAGGAACCAGTCCATGTAAACCTGATCTTCAAATGGGGGAGCTCGACATAAGCTTCTTCTACGCCGCTATTCCTGGACATGACCGAAAAGGTGGTGGAGGAGGATTGACGGAAGGAGGTTAAAAGCTTGGTACCAGTGTCGTATCGGAGAGGGAGCTGGAAATAAGATAAAAAGGCTTGGGCAATGGTCGTAAAAGTATTATGGGAGGAGGTGCCCTGTTCAACATACCATTTAGAAGCTTCGCCTGTAAGTGTGCGTTGGAACAATCGAAGACGAATAGAGTCATCAGTAATGGAATTGGAGGAACACCACATATGGAAGGATCGGATATGGTTGGAGGGATCCTCACTAGCAAGGCCTTTGAACTTGGGAATTTCGGAGGGGAGCTTGGTTGGAATAGCAGGCCAACTAACATCGTGGCGGATAGGATCATTAATCAGCTGATTAAAGTCAGGGAGACTAAGGCTGGCCATATAAGGGAGTAATGGGGAAGTCGAGGTAGGTCCCAAGGTGGTTCCACTGGAAACAGACCCAGCAGTAGTACTGGGGTTACTGCTGGTGGTAGGCCCTGAAGTAAACCTGGTGATAGTGACAGGGGGAGAACCAGGTGGGGGAGAACCCGAACAATCAGAGGAAGAGTCAGAGTGCAGACTCGGGGAAAGACTTACTCGATGACGACGGGAAGTAGGAAGTCAACCAAGCGGAAACTGAGGATGAAGGCCAAGAATTCTCCGGGAGAGGCGCCTTGGGGGCGCAATGATGATGGGAAGAAGAAAACCGACAAGGGCAGCGATGGACAAAATCAAGTGAGGTCAAGGGTAGAAAGGTGCAGTGAAAATTGATTTTAAAGTCTTTGCCAGGCGGTGTTAACCAGGCGCTTCTTCACTTAGGGTCAGTGTGTGGCAAGCGTTAATTTTAATTGTTTAAACCCAGACGTTTTGAGAGTAAAAGAAAGAGTGTGTTGTGTAACAGAAAAGAAATCTTCCATAAAGAAGACTAAAAGAACAGAAAATTAACAACTAAAAATGCAGCAGTATAAGCCAAGAATGCGGGTCTCTAAAAGCTAGTCTATAAGAGGGAAAAGACTAGGCAAAGCACGCTAAAAAGAGGCCAAGAGATCGAAGGTCCAGAGGGACTAGGATCTAAAGGGTAAATATGCGGAAAAGTGGTGCAGAGAACAGCAAATAAGCAAACGCAAGGTTGTTGCTAAAAAGGAGGAGATAAGCTAAAAATAGAAGAGACAAGGTAGTGGCCTTAGAAAAGAACCCAAACAAAATGATATGAGGTGGTTTTGAGAGGGAAAAGAGCTGATCTAAAGGGATCTGAAAAGGAGGTATCAGATCAGAGAAAAAGAGGGCTGAAACTCTGGAAATTCAGACTTCTGAAACAGTAAAGACTCGTCCACAAAAAGTGGAGGGTACTAGAGCCCTAAGGGGAAATATTACCTCTTATTTGAGTGAAGCAGATCAGAAACAGGTCCAAATGGGCAGAGACAGAGGCTGGAAAACCCTGACAGAAGCTTCAGACAAACCTAGAAAAAGTGCTAAAAATTTTGCAGAAAAAGTGCAGGTCGCAGGTTCTGACCTATTTGTAGTCTAGGTCGTAGGTTTGGGGCAGAAAAGTGCATCCTAAGGCTCAGGTCACACTTTTTGGGCTGATAAGTGCGACCTGCAGATCTGGCTCTCTCGACGGCAGATTTTAGAAAAATTTGTCGTCTCAGCTGCGGCTGATGTCTGTCACCTGCGCAATAAGGCCAAAAACACATGAAAGTTAAAAAATTGACTATTTAAGGGTTTTAGGGGTGAAAATCACCATAAAAATAGAAGAGAAACGCTAGGGTCTGAAATAGCTGGATATGCAGGAATAGATAAAACAACAACGGTCGCAAAAGAAAACCTGTGTGGAGTCGCCAATTGTTAGTATGAATCTTTCGTCATAAGAGATCCCTTTAGCTACGCATAACAAACAGCCCTAACATCGATTATGGATGCAAAATATCTTTAATTCTACTACATAAATTTAGATCTAAACACAAAAAGACATTAAGCAGATAAAATATAATATGTCTCCATGCATCAATAGACAAGGCAAGAACAAAATGTTTAAAAGAATGATTTGTATTATATTAAAGAATGGGGCACCTGAGAGGAAAACAAGAAAGGTGTTTTCTGGTTCTCCTCCGTGGGATGGGTTCTTGGAAGTCCTCAGTGTTTCAGATCTGGAATTCTCTCTCTTATTGGTGCAGAAAAACAAACATGGAACTCAATGGGAGTTCATAAAACAGAAATGGAAAAATGGTGACCAAGAGTAGATCCAGAGTGATCTAATGCAATGGAGGTGACTAATGAATGGGGAAAACCCCCCTATTTATAACAAAATATTGGGGCAGTCTACAACTCAGTGCATGAATAAAATATTATTAATCGAATTCTAGAAGCACCCTTTAGGAATATTTTATTATATTTGTTGGAGGGAAAAGGGTTCTTGACTTGGGTCAATTCCTCTATTTATAAATAATAAATAAATAAATGGTTTATTTATCATCTTAGGGAAGTGATGGGAATATAATTAAATAAATAATGATTTATGTAATTATTTATGGATGACTTAGTCAAATTTAACTAAGAATATTATTTAAATAATGATTTAAATAACTTATTCTTAGGGAATAATTAAATAAATAAGGACTTATTTAATTAAGTTCCTTATTTTGGGTTAAATATGACCAGGAAATATAAACAAATAAGTTATTTTATGTGGTGAAAGGAATCTTACTTAGGGTAAAATTGGTCTTACATGGTGTACTTGGGTTCATCTAATAATAACAGGTTAGATGACCAAAAATTGGTGTAACAACACCCAAATTGACCTATAACATTGGGAACATATACATTGATTTATCAATTTTTTTTGGTTGACATACCTGACACCAATGTGATATTGGGTGTTCAATGGTTGATTACTTTGGGGAAATTCACCACTGTTTGGGAGGCTTTTCAGATGGAATGGGTGGATAAAAAGAGTGGTAAGACTCAAATGATCAAAGGCATGCATACATATCCCTCACATACAACTTCCACATAGAAATCATAGATGGATTTGTGTAGTGGAAGCAAGGAACTTACAGTCTCATCTATTATGCTTATGATATTGATGAATGGGACACTATTATTTAGTGGCAAACCACCTGGGAGGCCACTTGATTCAGATTTTGTGGTACTAAAGACTCCTCCACTGAAATGGGGTACTAAAATTTTCTAGATCTGAATAGATATAGCCTCCACTTGAAAAGACAACCAAACCCTCAATAGGATCTGAGTTGTAGTTGAAAGGAGAAGCTTGGCCTCGAGCCAGATAGTCGACTATGCAATACAAGACTCTCCCAAGACCTACTCAATGGGAAGAGGTGGAATTCCTAAACAGGGGATCCCAATTCTAAACAACATTTGAAATCTAGGCTAAACAACTAAAGAAAGCTATATGGTCTAAATAGACAATATATCAAAATATGATATCATTTAACAAACCTTTACATGCTACCATCCCCTTCATTATATAGATTACGAGCTTGTAACCCCTAAACCAGCTTCAATGAAATCTTCTCTTTCACTCCATCTCCTTCTAGAACTGCGTTGTGCCTCATTAATGGCCTCTTCCTTCTAGACAACAGTGTAGATTTGGTCAAGGTTGACCCAGTCAAAATTTCCAACCCCTTTCACACCTAAGGGTACTTGTTTACATAGCCAATATTTAGCCTTTTTCACATTTGGCATTGATTTATTCTTTATTAGGAGTTTGATGAACCTCCTTTACACATATATTCTTTAATCAAAGAAAGAAAAGAAAAAATGGATATTCCAATTAGCGTAGGACTAATTAGGAATATTACAGTCCTCCCCTCCAAGATTTTGCTTGTCCTCAAGAAACTCACAAGGACATTGCAAAATCTCCAATGGATTTGTCTCCTCCCAAGAATACAATTTTTCCTTTGGTGAATAACCCAAATAACTTTCATCATGAAGAAGTGGGAGATACATGGAAATAATCGTATGCTGTCCATTGGCCTTCTCAAGGAATGAGAGATGATAAATGATGGGTGATTCAACCCCCATGAGATACTCCAATCTCCATGTTATCATCCAAACAAAGTGAGCCATCCTTGCTAGCTCATACAAACAATCACCACTTCCCTCCTTATGAAATGTATATGTGCTGCATGGCTAGAAATGAGAGGAAATAATACTCAAATTACAATGTATCTCTCTCCATTTATGATAAATGTGGAGTTGTTGATCCTGGGTTGTCATAATATATCCATCATGAAGCCAAAAGAGACTTGGAACCTCATGATTCCATTCATCGATTCTATGGACCCTTCTTGCCCAATCTTCCATGCATATAGTGAATAAAGTATCATCACCTTATGTGCTCCAAAAAAAAAACATGGACTAAGTGTCATATGATAAATTGGATGGTGACAATAGTCCCTCCATTGAGACTAGTGTTGTTCTTCTTCTTGCTTCCTCAAAACATCATACAATAAGTGGCCACCCAACAACCTTCTTGCTTCCATAAGCTTCTCCAAATCTTGAAAATAGTAGAGGATAGGAGGTGTTAGCTGGATATGATTCAAGAAATACATGTCTTGCCACAAATTCTCCCATATTAAAGACTTATCCCAAAGACATAAGTCAAACATATGGCCTTTTGCATAAGGAAAACAAAGATATAATGTAGAAGGCATATAATGTTCTATCCTCTTCCTGAAGCATGAATAAATATGGGAATTTTCATTCCCAATGGACACACCCAACCAATGTGTCATCCCTCCTATCATGTTCCCAACAAAGATCAAAGCATCATCATCATGAGGGATCAAAACTAGTGATACAGAATCAATCAAATGCAATGATAGAAGTGGATCAATAGTCCCATACGTGGAACCAACACAGTGCGTCTCCTGCCTGCCTCAGATATAGATGTGGTAAGTGGTTCTACCACCAATTAATTGCTTCCCATAACATCTCGCCATGGCTGAAAGTGGGAGATATATTTTGTGCCTTAGGAAAGCACCCATCATGCTGCAAAATCTCCCTTTGTCCACCAAGGGAGTGGCCATATTTAGAAATAGTTTTGGCCCAAAGTTGGCCATGAATTTTCTAATGTATAACACTCCTCTTTGGAGTCATGGCCTCCATATACATAGTAAAATAAGGCATACAATCAGAAAATAAAATATGATCTACATAAGTATGTTCTTCACCAATAATTCTCCTCAAACAAATGGAGTGGTGCATAGATCTATCCTCTTCCTGAAAAAGAGAAAGAGAGGGTTGAATTAACTCTTCCATAGAGTTATGTTGCTGCTCCATCTCCATATGGTACATGCATCTTTGATAATGCTGATATAATTCTTCTTCAAAGCCTTCCCACATGAATCCATTTGAGATAATATGGTGTATTCTAATGAAATCAGTGGGGGTAGAAGGTAAGATCTCATTGGCTGCACATAGTAGTTCAACTTTGAGTCTTGATTCTTTAGTCAAATAGATCTGATCATGAAATTAAATGACTCCACTAACCACACTATACCTCCTATCTTCCATTTCCCCATCAAGAACCTTAGATGTGAAGAGGTTCTTGGAATATTCTACCAAGAGTGGGGACCCCCAATATGGATCTAGGATTCCCAACAATGACAACGTTGTAGAATTATGAAATGAAGTAGCTGTCACATCATCATTCTCTTCTTTGACATGCTCAATGTCAAAGTCACATGTTGAAGTATTATAGCTCCACCTTTACTGCCTCTCTTGTAGCTGATCTTGCTCAAGACAAGATTGAAGTTCAAACCTCCCTTTGAAAGGTCTCTTTCTTCCAAAACTTCCATAGTTTGACCCATGCATTGAAGAGTGTTGGTACCCTCTTTCCATCTTTAGAAATATTATTTGTATGTAAAGATATCATTTTCTACCCCAAGGCTATGGAGTGGCCCTTTGACATCATGCTAATGTCATCATAGATCCCTGAATCATTTTCCAGTGCAGATAAATGAGTGGAAGATAGAAAAGTAAATTTCAGAAAATTACTTAGCTCTCCTTGGAATCCATCAATAGATCTCAGTGTTGTGGTAGCTCCCCTCAAGGCTCCTTCCTTAGAAAAATATGTCACTGCTGCACATATTTTAGAGAAAAATTTATTATTCTTCCAATCAGGGGGTCTCCTGGTGGAATGCCTCCATGTAAAGAGACATCAATATCTGAAGTAGACTATATGAATGAGTGGATTGATTTGTCCCTCCCTTGGCTACATAGTTCAATCTCTTTCTCATGAATAGAAACCCCTTGAGATATACAAGGGTTCATGCTCCTCATAATTGGATGTTGATCCATCCTTCCTCCTCCTCCTTAAAGAAAGGTGTTATTGCCCAATAATACTGTCACATGATGCTCCTTGGGAAACATTTGCAAAGATGCAAAAGCACCTTTCCTTGAAGCAATAACTTCATGTCCATCCCCATGTGGTGATGGTTCTTCTTCTGTAGTGACAGTGTTGTTACCGCCCTCTTGTTCTTTTTCCTCATCAACATTAGAAAACCCCTCATTAGCAATGAGAGACCTTAGATCTTGGCCTTCCCTTGAAAGAGGAATCTACATGACTTCCCTTTGAGAAGAAATATTTTCATGCAATGGGGACCTTGCCTTTGGCAAAGAATCACACAGATTTTTATCCCCATTAACATAAATATGAAGTGGAGTGGCCATAACAGATCTTTCCAACTCATGCAAGGGTTTTGCATGCTCATGCTTTGCTAGGTCAATCAAATATGTTTAAGTTTGTTTTACATCAAATATCTTCACTAATATCCTAGTGAATCTTGCATAAGTAGATATATTTCCATTCTTCAATGAAAAGGATTCAAATAACCACCAAGAATAAGCTTTACCTTTATGATGTAGTGCTAATACCTTAAGGGCTTCCTTTTCTGAAACTTGATGTAGATCCAAATATGAGTCTAGTTGATCTATCCAATACTTGGCTGTGCATGTGGAGGATCCATCAAAATTTGGAAGAAAGAATCTACCTCTTCTTCTTCTGTTATACTTGTTGGATCTTCTTTCCTTCTTGAGATGGCAGAACTCTTGGAAGCTCAAGTACTCCTTGATTTTCCAAGATTTAGATTCATACTCCTAAAGATAATCACTCAAAGTCTCCTCCTTTGGTGCATTTGCTTCCTTCATTTCTCTTGCAGTAAATATGGGCATAGAATAATGTTATAGATTTGAGTGTGTAGCTAAGTTCTTGCACATATAAGATGAAGAAATGGGGCTTTCTTCATGTAAATATATTCTTGAGGGACCTTCATTTCTTTGATTTCTCCTTTAAGCTCATACAGATTTTGGAACAGATATTTTGAGAACTCTTTCCATTTCATTCTTCCAGATAAAGGGGTTTGACCCTTTTCTTTTTTGCCTTCTAAGTAATCAATATCATTCTTCGGTCTTTCCTTTTCATGAAAAGACATATTGGCTTCTCAATAAGAACAGTTTGTGCCAAGATGATGCTCCGATACCACTGTAGTATCCCAAATGGGAACCATGCAGCAGTACTAAACAGTCATGCATTAAAATAATGTAGTTCATCTAAAACATAGCAGGAGGCCAGTAAAAATTTTCTTAAATGGTATTTATAGTAGCAATATAGATGTATAATGAGGCCCATAAGATTCATAGCTGGAAATACAAGACATAAACAGAAGAAATCCCCTCAAAAAAGGAGTTTCAACCACATATATGGACTTAAACTTCCTTGACAGAGTTATTTTATTAGGCTGAAAACTGATGTTGATTACATATCATATATAGAGTATATATGTGCATGAAATATCAGATCCATAACAAATCCATGCACTAGAAAGGCTCCTCTTTCAGATCCCCTTGGGTTTTTGAGCATTACACCAAGTACAAGCAGTAGATTTGAGATCTAAGAATGTAGATCTGCAGAAATATTTAGAGATTCAGAAGTATATAGAAACATGTAGATCAAATGTACAATATACAATATGTATATCTCCTCCAATGGATCTCAAAGTGAAGGGTAGATCCCCAACACTCAGAAACCATCTCTCCAAATGGTGCACCCAAACTCCCTACAGCAACACCTACAGGAATAACGCAGATCTGGAATAGAAACTACACTGTAGGGTATAGATAACAGTTGGCCACATGCCAAGATCAAGAAATTATTCCCAATCACTCCAATACACTTCCCTCAATAGAGAAGAAGACTCCTCCACCGAAACAGGGTACTGAAATTTCCTAGATCTGAATAGATCTAGCCTCCACTTGTTGTAGCTTCCAAAGAAAACCAAACCCTCAACAGGATCTTAGTTGTAGTTGAAAGGAGAATCTTGGCCTCAAGCTAGATAGTGGACTATGAAATAAAAGACTCTCCCAAGAGCTACTCAATGGGAAGAGGTCGAATTCCTAAACAGGGAATCCCAATGCTAAACAACATTTTCAATCTAGGCTAAAAAACCAAAGAAAGCTATATGGTCTAAACAGACAATATATCAAAATATGATATCATTCAACAACCCTTTACATGTTGCCATCCCCTTCCTTATATATATTAAGAGCTGGTAAACCCTAAACCACCTTCAATGAAATCTTCTCTTTCACACAATCCATCTCCTTCTAGAACTACGTTGTGCCTCAATGATGGCCTCTTCCTTCTAGACAATGTTGTAGATTTGGTCAAGGTTGGCCCAGTCAAAATGTCCAGCCCCTTTCACACCTAAGGGTTCTTGTTTACATAGCCAAGGTTTATCCTTTTTCACATTTGGCATTGATTTATTTTTTATTAAGAGTTTGATGAACATCCTTTACACATTTATTATTTAAGCAAAGAAAGAAAAGAAAAAATGGATATTCCAATTAGCTTAGGACTAATTAGGAATATTACAAAGGATAAGGGAGACATTCTCCCAACATCATCATTACCCACTCTCATTTCAGATTCTGTACTGTGGGAGGAGAAGCATGGAAGGAGTGATCTTGCAACATATACCTTTGACATAGGAGATTTCAAGGAGAAAAGAAGCCATATGATAGCCATTCCTTTTGATAGATCATCAACGTTGTCACTATGGGAGATTGATCCATACTGGAAATCCCAAATTTTGGTGGATTATTCCAAGGATCTTTTCACTTTCATGATACTTGATGACCAACTACATGAAGAGGGTTATTCATCACAAGAAGGATTCATCTATTATCATGGTAGGATATTCTTATCTAAAGCCTCCAAGCTCAAGGATAAGTTACTACAAAGGGCTTATGAAGAGTTCTTTTTCAGCCACACATATTCCACAAGATTCTACAACATTATCATGAGAAGCTACACTTGGAAGGACTTTGAAGGAGAACTATATCAGCATTTTCAAAGATGCATGAACCATGTGGATTTGGGACAACAACATGACCTTATGAAAGAGTTAATTCAGCCATCTCTTTCCTCTTTTGGAATAATAAGGGATACATATATATACCACTCCATTTGTATGAGGAGAAATGTTGGCGAAGAACATGCTTGTGTAACTAATATTTCATTTGATTATTATTTTCATTCTTTCACCATGTATATGCAGGCCATAGCTCCAAGAAGGAGCACTATACCATATAAACTTCATGGCCAACTTTGGGCCACAAAAATTTCTGAACATGGCCACTCCCTTGGAGATCAAAGGGAGATTTTGTATCATTGTGGGTGTATTCCAAAAGCAACAAACATATCTCATACTTTCAACCATGCTGAGATGACTTGGGCAGCAAGTAAGTGGTGGGGAAACAATTTACCACATCATGATCTAATACAGTCAGGAGATTTACTACGCTGGTTCTACATGTGGGACTATGACCCACCTCCATATGAGCAAATTTCTATTTGTATGTACTTAATTTTGATCCCATACATTGATGATGTACCTGTACTTTTTATGGGAATGTATGGAGGGAGGATGGGAGGTATGTATGTGCCCAATGAGATGGAGATTCTCCATGTTCACTATACTACATTTTTGAGGGATTAAAGTGGGAAAACCATGTTTGTTTCATTTGAACTATTTTCTCCTTATGGGATGGATTATTTGCATCGCATGAGAACTTTGGAGGAGAAAATCATGGAGGGATGGATTGGCGAACACTTAGCTTATGAGGGAAGCTTATCACATGTTGGTGTCACCAATGGAGGAGCAGAAGAGCTGCAACACTCACCTTGTCAGTTGATTGAGTACAAGTAACATTTGGGAAGGGAGGACTATAATATTCCCAATTAGTCATGAGCTAATTGGAATATTAAATTTTGTTTTATTTCTTTGTTTAAAGAATAAAAGGGCAAAGGATGTCCAAAATTCTCCTTAATAATGAATAAATAAATGCCAAATGTGGAAGAGAAAAATCTTGGCATCTTAATTGAAGCACCCTTGGTGTGAAAGGGGTTGGATCACTTTGACTGGGTCAACCTTGACCAAAGCAACAACGTTGTCATGGAGGAGTGGCCATCAATGAGGGATAGAACAGTTTTAGATGGAGATGCTTGTGTGAATGTAGTGATCTTTTTGGATGGGGCTTAGGGTTTGCAAGCTCATAACTTATAAAAGGAAGAGGATGGCAGCCATTGTTCATTATATATGTTGATATATGATTTTTTGAATATATGGTCTGTTTAGGCATATATCTTTCTCTAGTTGTTTATTTGAGATAGAGTGTTGTTTAACACATGGTGTTCCTGATCAAGAGTCCCACCTCTTCCATTGAGGAGCTCCTGGAGGAGTCTTGCACTACATTGTCCACTATCTCGCTTAAGGCCAAGCTTCTTCTCTCAACTATAGTACAGATCTTGTAGAGGGTTTGGTTGTTTTTTCAAGCTGAAACAAGTGGAGACTAGATATCTAGATCTAGGCCATTCCAATGCTCATTTTCAGTGGAGGAGGTTTCCACTTCATTGGGAGGACAGTATTGAAGGGCTTTGAGCTTATTTTCAGATCTTGGCATCAATTCAACCTTATTTTAATCCCTACAATGAAGTTTACTTCCAGATATGCGTTATTTCTGTAGGAGGAGTTGCAGGGTTCTTTGGCACACCATTTGGAGAGTTGATTTTCTAGTGAAGGGGATCTACCTTTCACTTTGAATATCTATTGGAGGAGGCTATTTTATTTCTCATATCATATCAGACACACTTTCTAGATCTGTAATTTTCAGTAGATCTGCAGTCTTAGATCTCATATCTACAACTTGTACTTGGTGTTTTACAGAAAACCCTTGAGGGGTTCTTGAGAGGGGCTTGTATAGTGCTCAGATTTAATATGGATCTATTATTTGAGGCACATATTAGCCATAGATCTGATGTATAATCATTTTATGTTGCAGAGCCAATAAAATAACACTGTAAGGGTTTTCCAGCTTTTATATATGGTTGCGGCACCTCATATTGAGGGATTTTGTTCATTGGAGGTTTGTATTTCATGTTATGCATCTTATGGCCCATTTATTATGTACATTTTTCTGCTATAATAGCATATGAAAGGTCTCCATATTGGCCTCTTGCTTATTAAATGATGATATGCAATATTGTTCCAATATTTTTCATTATATTCCTGCTTTTCCCATTTGGGAATATTACAGAGTGTTGTGAAACTAGATCATAAAACAAAAGAAAAGGTAGATCAACAACTTAAAAATTAGCCTCTTGGAGGGGGAAACCTCCTTTACATCACATAACTGAACAATTATTGGATGATACAAATCATAAGACATTCTTGTTATATACACAAGTCTAAGGGGTTCCAATATAATTAGAACCTACATAAAAATAATAATGTAATGGAAAAATAATAACAATAGGGGGTTACACAACAATAAAATAAGTGGGATACACTATTATTATAGGGAGCTAGCATACCTGTAATGTCACAAATCTGGAACAGCTAGCAAGGCATGACTGGAAAATGTATTTTCCAATAATGGCTGCTACAAGAATTGAAACCAAGACCTGGATCCCTTACAAAAATGTGTCTAAGTGCTAAATATGAGAGGAGGATCCAAAGAAATCCCTCTAAGCGGGTTAAACAGATCTCCCACGCTTAGATGTCCTCAGAAAATGCCTGATGAGGGACTGCAACAATGTATGAGCAATACATGGAAAAACAATGTTATTCTTTAGCCATGAACATGTGAAGATACAAATATCTATCATATTAAGTTATAGCAGCAATAATGAATACAAATTCTTCAGGGAACAATCACTCAAGTAAGGAAATGCCCCTGTCAGTGATAAATGGACAATGCTGCTACATAAAGGAAGCCATGACTATACAATGAAGTTTATATGGAGACACTGCAATATACAAAATGATAATATGATGATATATCAATATCAGCTCAAGAAATGAGGGGGAGCAAGCTCTCAACCCCTGAAAACACTAATACACAATCCTTAGAAGGATTGGCTACAATCCATGTACAAATGGAAAATCTGCAGAAATGTCGGAGTTGCTGGGCAGAAGTTGCAACTTAGAAAATAGAAATGGATGAAGATAGCTAAATATGCTGCATATGGTGCATATATCTCGAGTTGAAAATAATTATGTTATTTTTTATTAATGGAGAAAAGGTTACACAAGTTGTAACGTATCTCCTTAGTTTAGGATTTGTTCCTAGATTTTAGGGGTTTGGTTGCAACTTCCTGATTTCTAGTAATGTACTTAATGATGTAACCTTTCATTCATGAACGTAGGGTGTACAAGAGTGATCTCTCAGTTCTGAGTGTAGTCTCCAGGTGCAGTACTCACCTTTGAGCTACAACTCCTTTCTTTTCAATTCTGTGCATATTTTATCTTGGTATCAGAGCTCAGATTGAGTGAGCCTAATATTTTATCGCCTTTGTGGCTGGAGCACCTTTGTGGCCAGTTTTCCTTTGTGGCAGAAGAGATGTGTGCTCACAGAGCTTTGTGCTCAACTGAGCAGGTGGACTGTAGTAACACTTGGCTCACGGACTCAGATGGTTTTTTAATTTTCTGAGCAGAAGGGGGTTGGCATGCTTTTCGCGCTGACAGTCACACCAGGAAGTGCAACTGGCACGTCTGTTTGGCTCATAATCATGCCACCGCACCAAAATACTAGATTGGTGTGGAATCGCACGAAAAAATCGCGCCAAGTGATTTTCCTTGCATCGTTTTTATCTAGGCGCTGATTTTTCCCTTGGGAGGGCGCCAACTCACCTTCAAGGGGATCCGAGGGAAGCCTCACCTTCGTTGGACGATTTGCGAGAGGTGCAGATTGGAGAAGTTGCGGATCTATCCGGGAGAGGCAGATCGGATCAGTTTTGTGGTTGTTACACAACAATTTGTCACCGTCCCTGCAATCCCCATCCCGCACATTGGAGGGCTCATTTTGTGACCTGTGGGCAGAGTTAATACTTAAAAATAATTTCATTGCATCTCTCTGAAGATGAGCTTTAATTGCCCTGAAGACATGTCCCTGCAAAAAACCCTAAAAATAGCTCTTTTTCCATTGGCGCGGTTCCATAGTTCAGCTCTCGCGCCAAGAAGGAAATCCTCCAAAGAGGGCGTGCCAATTGGCACTCTGTCATAGAGTCATACCTGCGCCAACCATATTAAGAGGTGTTTTTTAAAAATAAAAGGCAGAAGTTTCATCCTAACAAATTACTGGGCTAATTTCTATCTTGAGTTGGGAGGTTTGGCTACAAGTGGAGAGGAAGTGGTTTGCCACCTCTCATGGAAGCTTCCTTGATGATAGGGCCAATCCCATAATTATAGGGATCCCAACTACCCTTCCTCCTTCTATAAAAGCTTGCCCATTTCCATTTGCAAGCTAGTTCCAAAGGGTGGCAGAATTTCTAAGTTCCCAAGAGCTTTCATGCTGCAAAAGCCTTCTTGATTCCCTAAGGCCAAATCCAAGCAAGGAGACTATTGCCAAGTATCCAGAGAGAGAGTCTTGTCCCATCCTTGACAGGCTTTTCCTAGACATGTTGTGCTGACGACCCGCTAAAGGAGAGTGCTGCGTCGAAGCTATGGTTGTATTCTTCTTTTGACTCTTTAATGATAAGCGACTATCAGTTATGGTTCCACTCTTGTTCATGATCATGTTCATGAGTTATATCCTCTTCGACTGATATATATTTGTATGTAATAAATTTTATGCTTGCGTTTGTGTTGTTTCTTGCATGTGCAGGTGTCCAATCACAGAGATCGCGAGGGTTGTGATCTGCCAGGGCGAAGGAACGGGAGCACCACCTCTTCTACAAACGACAACGTTGGATTCCAGGTAAGCCTTCCTCTCAATTCAATTTATTTACAATTAGGAACCTGCACTGTAGTGTGTTTGATTGTTGCTAGACCCGATCTGGGCTAGTAGGGATCGCCTCTGTCCGCAAAGGGGATTTACCTCCTCAACAGTGGTTGTATTGGAATACAGCGGATTTCCTCATTGGAGAAAGATTGAATTGCAGATTTTTCAGATATTTCTGGATCTAAATTGAATATATAGTGGGTGGATCAGGAGACCAGCAGATCAGTGGTAGAGCAGTGGCAGATCAGGTGACAAGATCTGACAGGTATTCATTTTTTTTTTTTTGAATAAGTTGGGTAGATTCATTTATTTGTAGATTAGTTCAGAATGAGTAATACAACGGAATCTTATCTCCACGAGTCTAGCAAACTCGATGGATCTAACTTCACAAATTGGAAGTTTAAGATTCAGACCTTGCTTGAGGGTGTGAATGCATGGTCAATAGTTATAGGTGATGAGCAGAGGCCGAATTCACACAACAGGGTGAATACACAGGAGAAAGAATGGGATAAGCAAGAAAACAAGGTGAAAGACTTGCTGAAGATGTCTGTATAGGAAAACATTATCCCTCATATGAGAGACTGTAAAATGTCTGCGGAGATCTGGACAACCATCAAAATTCTATATCAAACCCAAAATACAAGTCGAATTATGGCACTCAAAAGAAAGCTGTTCTCAATGAAGATGGATGAAAGCGAGACTGTTGTTGCATTCATTGCGCGAATCAAATATGTGAAATATGGATTGGGAGACATCGGAGAGAAGGTGTCTGACTCTGATCTCGTCATAATCACGCTGAATGGGATGAGAGATGAATATCAAATGTTCATCACTAGATTGGAGACAAGGGAGAAAGTGCCTACATTTGAAGATCTGACAGGGATCTTGCTGCAAGAGGAGGAGCGACGGCAAAATTTGAAACCACAAAGCGATGATCTTGCTCTGATGGTGAAACAGTGATCATTCAGAAGGAAGCAGGCACAACAGCAATCACAGTCGCAACTGCAGCAGAGAGAAGGTACATCACAGAAGATTCCGTATAAGGGTATGCGTGTAAATCATCTTGTAAAGAAATGTTATTATTGTGGAAAGAAGGGTCATATACAAAATGAATTCTTTAAGAAGCAGGAAAATGATGCACAGAAAAAGTTGGCGATAGCAAAGCACAGAGGATATTTTGTTGAAGAAGATGTTGAAGAAGATGAAGATTTCAGTCACGAATTCCGATTTTTCACAACTAACTGTGCCCTTTCAGCATCCAATGAGGACAACATCTAGTATGTCGATTCTGGTGCATCCTATCACATGACAGGTAAAAAGGAATTTTTTGAAAATCTTGAAGAAAGTACATATGGATCAAAATTTTATTTAGGAGATGATAGTGGATACGAGATTAGAGGCTATGGGGATATTCCAGTAAAGCTACCAAATGGTAAAATCAGTCATCTTAAAAATGTGTTATATTTACCTAGAATTAAGAAAAATCTGATATCTATATCCATGATAACTGATCAAGATATGCAAGTCGAATTCTTCAAGACTCATTGTGTCATAAAGGATTGCAGGAAAGAAATTTTTGCAACAGGCATGCGCATTGGAAGCCTATATGGACTGGATGTAAAGAGTATACCACAGTGAGCCATGGTTGCAGGTGGATCGATAGCCGAACAACTCTGGCATCAGATATTCATTCATTTGAATTTGTAGGACCTCATGCTATTGCAGAGAAAAGGTATGGTTGAGGGACTCCCTGTCTTTCATAATACTCAGTTAAATTGTGATGGATGTGCCTTAGGTAAAATACATAGAGAACAGTTTCCAGTCCATGATAGAAGGAAGGAAACAGATATTTTAGAACTAGTGCACACTGATATATGCGGACCTATGCAAACAAGGTCACTAGGTGGAGCATATTACTTTCTGTTATTTATTGATGACTGCACTAGATATTCATGGGTTTATTTTCTGAGTAGAAAGAGTCAGACTTTCTAGTGCTTCATATAATTTAAAACCTTCGTGGAAAAATAGTTTGGAAAAAGTATAAAAATTCTCCGGTCTGATCAAGGGGGAGAATACAAGTTAGGGGAATTCATGAAATTCTGCAAATCTCATGGGATTGTACAACATTTTACAGTGCCACACACACCACATCAGAATGGTGTGGCAGAGTGCAAGAACAGAACCTTAGTGGAGTGCGCAAGGAGCATGTTACAAGGTAAGGGTCCATCTAATAGTTTTTGGGCAAAGGCTATTAATACTGTTGTATATTTAAAGAAGAGAAGTCCTACTAGGTATCTTGGCTTCAAAACACCTTTTGAAGATCTATATGGACTCAAACCAACAGTAAATCATCTAAGAGTATTTAAGTCAAAATAATTTTCCCATATACCCAAAGATGATAGGAAGAAATTAGACCCTAAAGATGTTAAATGCGTCTTTGTTGGTTATGGCACAGAATTTAAAGCATATAAGTTGTTTAATCCCGAGTCTCATAAGATATTTGCAAGTAGGGATGTAGTGTTTCATGAACAGGTTCAAGACGGGAAAGATGACTTTGGTGATGATTGGAACATTCCATTGTTGATGGATGAAAGCAATGAGGATGAAAGAGAACATGAGAAAAAATAGGAGCAGAAAGAAGAGCAGAAAGAAGAACAGAAAGAAGAACAGGAAGAAGGTAATAATGCAAGCCCAATTGGAACTGAAGAAATTTGTTTTGAGGTAAGTCCCCTACCAAGGAGATCAGGTAGGAAGACTCAAAAACCATTAAGATTGAAATACTATGCTTTGATGTCAAATATTTTGAACATTGTAGAGCCCACTAATTACAAAGAAGCTAGTCAATTTGAGGAACGGAGGGCTGCTATGAATGAAGAGATAGAATCTATTCTTAGAAATAAAACTTGGGATTTAGTTGAACTTCCTAAGAATAAAAAACCTATAGCATGTAAATGGCTATTTAAACCAAAAATGAATGTAGATGGAAGTATTGAAAAACTAAAAGCTAGGTTGGTTGCAAAGGGGTACTCACAACAGGAAGGCATAGATTTTGATGATACCTTTGCACCTGTAGCAAAGTTAAACACTATCAAAATGATTATCTCTCTAGCAACTAAACATAATTGTGAGCTACACTAGCTCGATGTCAAATATGCATTTTTAAATGGTGAATTAAAAGAGGAAATTTACTTAGTACAACCAGAAGGGTTTGTAAAGTAGGGGAACGAACATCTTGTTTGCATATTGAAAAAGGCACTATATGGCTTAAAGAAAGCACCCAGGTCTTGGTACAAAAAGGTTGATTCTTTCTTTTTAGAGCATGGATTTCATAGGAGTTGAAATGACCCAAATTTGTATACCAAGTACAATAAGCAGGGGTAGATTATTCTGATTTCTTTGTATGTAGATGACATGATTATAACAGGAAATGTAGATAATTTAATCAAAGAAATCAAAAGGAAGATGGCACAAGTTTTTGAAATGAAAGATCTCAGAAGTCTCCATTACTGTCTGGGATTAGAAGTATGGAGAGATACTGGGAAAACTTTTCTTACCCAAGGGAAGTATGCTAGAAATCTGTTGGAAAAGTCTGGCATGGATCAGTGTAGGTCAGCAGCGACACCTTTGCAACAGAATTTGAAGTTGTATAGTGACGATGGCACTAAGGAGGTGGATGCCATGATGTACAGACAGTTGGTTGGGAGTTTGATATATCTCGCAACAACCAGACCAGACTTGGAATACTCTGTTAGTGTGTTGAGCCAATTCATGTCAAAACCCCTTGAAAGTCATTGGGTAGTAGCAAAAAGCGTGTTGAGGTGTCTTTGCGGTACTATTAATTATGGAATTTTATACACTGACACATCTGATGTTATTCTAGCAAGTTTTTCAGATTCAGACTGGGCAGGTAACCTGGATGATCGAAGGTCTATCACAGGTTACGCATTCAGCATAGGATCCGGGGTCATAGAATGGAGAAGCAAGAAGCAAAGCACTGTAGCACTATCTTCATGTGAATCTGAGTATCAAGCATTGTGTGCAGCAATGTGTGAAGTGATCTAGTTGAGAAGGCTTCTCAATGATGCAGGAGAGGAACATAAGAACTCTACTTCCATCAAAGCGACAACCAGAGCACTATTAAATTAGCATACAATCTAGTGTTTCATAAAAACACCAAAAATATAGACACTCAGGTCCATTTTGTCAGAGAGAAACTACAGTCAAAAGAAATTATTATTGAATATTGTAAAACTTGTGACAATGAGGCTGATATTTTTACTAAGCCTCTTGCACATGTGAAGTTTTAATTGTTTAGAAGGATGCTAGGAGTTTAGGACAATCATTTCTCCATTAAGGGAGGGCATTGAAAATAATTATATTATTTTGTATTAATGGAGAAAAGGTTACACAAGTTGTAACGTATCTCCTTAGTTTAGGATTTTTTCCTATAGTTTAGGGGTTTGGTTGCAACTTCCTAATTTCTAGTAATGTACTTAATGATGTAACCTTTCATTCATGAATGTAGGGTGTACGAGAGTGATCTCTCAGTTCTGAGTGTAGTCTCTAGGTGCAGTACTCACCTGTGAGCTACAACTCCTTTATTTTCAATTCTGTGCATATTTTATCTTCTCGTCCAATGGATCTCTCAGGAGAAAGGCTGATCCAATCCCTGAAGATCTCTCCCTCCAATCTAGTGGTACAATACCCCACTGCAGGTGCACTCTAAAATAACGTATTCAAGGCACTGGACTGCGCTGTAGGAGATAGAGAATACTTGGCCTGGTGCCAAAGATGTGAAATCAGCTCAAAAACCTCCTTCACTGACCTCCCGGAGAAACAGGAACTCCCTCCTCTGAAAGAGAAGCCAAGGAAAGGTGTTGTGGAACCCTTGACTGCAACACCCAACAACATTACGTTATACTTCAGTAGAAATGACGCAATGACAGATGGTAGTGGCTTTGGCCTTGAGCCAAGATGTGGAGAAATGAAGTGAAATCCTTCAAGAGGCCTCTCAAGAAGTAGAGGAAATCCTAAATAGGAAACCCTTGTGCTAAGTAGCACTGCAACTTAGCTGAACAATCGGGACTGCAAATATGTCTAAGTAGACAAATGGTCAAATGCTCCAAGATATATCACTATGGCTACCCCTTCCTCCTTTTATGCAAGTGAATGCCTCTTTGCCCTGGACCCCACACATTAGGGTTTCTTCCACAAAGAATATTCCTCCCTCCAAAACTACGATGTCTTATCATGCAAGCTACACATCTTAGGCAGCACTGTTGACTTGGTCAAACTTGACCTTGTCCTGATGCAATTTCCCCTTTTCACACTGGAAGGTGCAAAATTAAGTTGATCCATTGATCCTTTTCACACTATGAAGGATATTATTCCTACTCATGGGCCTTTTACCCATTTTATTCACCTCTTAGATTAAATAAGAAAAAATTAATATTCCAATTTGCTGCATGCAAATTTTAGAATATTACAGTCCTCCCCTCTCAAAGATTTCTTGTCCTTAAGAAAGTGAAAGGATAGACTAAGTTCTCTTCTCCTCTCCCTATAGCATCCCTATATGATGATCTCCTCCAAGGAAAGTGACGATATCTCATCAATCAAGCCTCCACATTGCTCCTCCTCATATGCAAGTTAGCTATCAAGCCATCATCATGTAAAGGTGAAATACTCAAGAGGATAGCAAAGTGATGTTTAGAGGTCCCTTTGAAGAATGGGATATGAAATAAAATGGGAACTATCTTTCCCATTTGGATCCTCCATCTCCAAGCTATGAGCCATGCAAAATGAGTCACCTTCCAACTAGGCAACTCCTGCAAGCTGTCATCCACCTTTGGCTCCGGCAAAGTAGGTGGGATGAAAATCTGCATATTTTAGACAATGTAGCCTACCCCACACTATCCATCTCTCCACTTATGATAAGTGTAGAGTGTTTTTTGTCCATGGGCTGCAATAATTTTTCCCTCAAGTGGAAAAATGAATACTAGGCCTCCAAAGATCTCTTCCCCAACACTGCAAATCAAGCTGGCCCAAATCCTTCCATATATGATGAGTTGGAATTCATCATCATATGGCATCATCTCCATCATATGGTTCACCTCATAAAGTGACAAATGTGTTGTTGAGGAAACCATATCATATCTCATGTTCCCCTTAGAACATGTAGTGCAAAAAGTGTAAGGAATTTCTCCCTCAAAGGACACATCCACATAATGTGTCTCTCTCCCAAGCATGCTCCTCATAAAGACATCAACAATATAACCATAGGGAGCAAAAATGAGAATCATACTTGCTGCCATATGCAAAAAATGAGAGGGACTATGGACCCTCAACTGCAACCAACGCAACTTGACCCTCAACTGCAATAGAGAATGATAAAATAAGTGGCTTCTCAACCACTTTCCTGCTACTCCAATATCCTCATAAGTATAGAGGAAGTGAATAATGTAAGGTGTAAAAAGATCATGTCCTCAATAATATCTATCTTCCCCAAGTCCTCCTAGGGAATGGCCATCAATCATGCTTATGGCCTCATCTAAACCACGTGGACTAGAAAAAAGAATAATCCTCCTTGGAGCACCATCCTGCACATGTATGGTTAAGGGATGCATACATACATCATACAAATAATCATGTAAACAATAATGAGTACCCTTACCATACCTCCTGCTCATACAAGTGGAGTGGCTCATAAGTGGGTCTCCTCTCATCCCCAAAGAGAAAAGAGGTGTCTGTGATAACTCCTCCAAAGAGTTATGTCTCTCCTCCATCTCCATCTAGTCTATGCATCTACTCACATGCTGATATATATCCTCCTCAAAGCCCATCCAAAAATACCCCTCCATGATGGTGTGGTATGCTCTCAAAGAAGAATTATGGCTGAAAAGGAAATCCTCATGAGATTCTTGTAGCAACTTCTCCTTGGGCTTGGAAGCTCTAGGAAATAAGATCCTGCCATGATAAAGGATTACCCTATCTCTAACTGAATATTCCTCCTCATGAAACTGGTCATCCAAGATCATGTAAGTGAAAAGATCCTTGGAATACTCCACCAATAGCTGGGAGCTCCAATATGGATCTATCCTCCATAGTGTAGGGAAAATTTTAGGGGCTAATATTCGCAGGTGGGCTAACATTCCATGTTTTTTCCAAAAAAAGTGATTCACCAATGTCCATTTTTCTAAAAATGAATTCGCCCAAATTTTATAGTATAAACTTATATTACCTTAAAAATCTCCAATATCATATAGTTTCTAATATAAAATAATTAGAAATCTAAACATTTTTACAAAATTGTCATCAAATATTTTAAAATTTGGCTATTAGAGACTAGTAATATTCGCCAAGGTTACTAAAATTTAAGATAAATTTCCATCCTTAAAATTTTCCCTACCATAGTGACAGCACTTCTGATCTCTCATGAAGAGAATCTGTCATATGGTCACCCTCCTCTTTGATATCTCTCATGCCAAAGATGTTAGTTGGAAGGCTGATGTCCTTCCCCTACTGCTTCTGCCACATCGCAGAATCTGGAATGGAAGTGGGTACTAATTATTTTGAGGGAATTCTCCTCTTTGTGTCTCCATGGTTTCACACCTCCTCAACAATGGCATAGGTAGAACATGAGTTGTTCCTTGATCTCCACACATGAGATCCTAGGGACTTCCTTGCAAAGATGCAAGCATTCCTCTATTTGGAGCAAGAGCTCCTCCTTCCTCTGCATGAGGTTCTAGATCAAATCCATATCTAACATCGTTGTTTCCCTCAACCTCTGCAACATGAGTGGGCAACTCTCCAATGATTGGATCCATTTTTGAAAAAGATATCTCCATGCTCCTTTGCTCAAAGGTGTGAGATGAAAACCTTTATTCTGGAAAAGTATGGTGCAAGTTTTCATGCAAGGGTTTTTCTTGAGTTTTATTGTTTACTCCCACCATGTGTGTCTCATGAATCTTTTTATCAAATATTTTCACTAATGCTTTAGTGAAATTTGCATAAGATGCAATGTTTACATTTCTCAAAGAAAAAGATTCAAAGATCCACCAGGAAAAAGCCTTACCTCTCAAATGGAGCGCTGCAATTCTGATGGCTTCATCCTCCAACATTTGGTGTCGCTGCAAGAAGGTATCTAACTCCTCCACCCAAGCTTTGGATGAACATATAGGTGCACCTTCAAAGATAGATAGATGAAATCTATCCTGCTGCTCTCTTCCATTCACCTTCATCTTGCAAAACTCTGAAAAATTGAGATGATCTCAGAATTTCTGAGTTTAAAACTCATACTCTTTCAAGAAAGCACTAAGGTTTTACCTACTAGCAACCTATTCTTCTCTTTCCATCTCTCTTCCGGAAATCCTGGGCATGTGACTGCGCTGAGTATTAGGATGTGTAGCTGCATGCTCACACTCCTCAAATCTAGAGTTTGCTTTAGAACCAAACCCTCCAGGATATTATCCATGCATCTTCCTCCTGATATCCTTGAAATATTCATGAATCATATGTACATATTTATGAAGAAGCTTGGTAAGCTTATCCCCTTTTTCTTCTCCAAAATATGAAGTATTTTTCCTGCTTATTTCTTTGTCTCCTTGATGAGAATAGCAAGTGCAAGGTTCTTCCTCCCCTTTCTGTTTATCCTCCTTGGGGAGGTTCTTCATGGATCTAAAATATGATGAGATAAAACCCATCCTCTTCAATATTCTAATATTCTTTGGCTTAGACTCACAGGCTGAGCTAAGAAAGCAACTTTGATACCACTGTAATATCCCAAATCTGGAACAACTAGCAATGCATGACTGGAAAATGCATTTTCCAGTAATGGCTACTACAGGAATTGAAACCAAGACCTGGATCCCTTACAAAAATGTGTCTAAGTGCTAAATCCAAGAGGAGGCTCCAAATAAATCCTTATAAGTGGGTTAAACTGATCTCCCACACTTAGATGTCCTCAGAAAATGCCCGATGAGGGACTGCAACAATGTATGATCAATACATGGAACAATAGAGTTATTCTATAGCCATGATCATGTGAAGATACAAATAGCCATTATATTAAGTTATAACAGCAATAATGAATACAAATTATTGAGGGAACAATCACTCAAGTAAGGCAATGCCTCTGTCAGTGATAAATGGAAAATGCTGCTACATAAAGGAAGCCATGACTATACAACACAGTTTATATGGAGACACTACAATATAAAAATGATAATATGATGATATATCAATATCAGCTCAAGAAATGAGGGGGAGCAAGCTCTCAACCCCTAAAAACACTAATACACAATCCTTAGAAGGATTGGCTACAATACATGTACAAATGGCAAATATGCAGAAATGTCGGAGTTGCTGGGCAGAAGCTGCAACTTAGAAAATAGAAATGGATGAAGATAGCTAAATATGCTGCATATGGTGCATATATCTTGTCAAATGGATCTCTTAGGAGAAAGGCTGATCCAATCCCTAAATATCTCACCCTCCAATCTAGTGGTACAATCCCCCACTGTAGGTGCACTCTAAAATAACGCAGTCAAGGCACTGGACTGTGTTGTAGGAGATAGAGAATAATTGACCTAGTGCCAAAGATGTGCAATCAACTTAGAAACCTTATTAATTGACCTCACAGAGAAACAATAACTCCCTCCTCTGAAAGATAAGCCAAGGAAAGGTGTTGTGGAACCATCCACTGCAACACCCAGCAACACAACGTTATACTTCAGCAGAAATAATGCAGTGACTGATGGTAGTGGCTTTTTCCTTGAGCCAAGATGTGGAGAGATGAAGTGCAATCCTTCAAGAGGAATCTCAAGAAGGAGAGGAAATCCTAAACAGGAATCCCTTGTGCTAAGCAGGATTGCAACTCAACTGAACAGTCGGGACTGCAAATATGTCTATGAAGACAAATGATCAAATGCTCCAAGATATCTCACTATGGCTGCCCCTTCCTCCTTTTATGCAAATGAATTCCTCTTTGCCCTGGACCCCACACATTAGGGTTTCTTCCACAAATAATATTCCTCCCTCCAAAACTGTGATGTCTTCTCATGCAAGCTACATCTCTTAGGCAGCGTTGTTGACTTGGTCAAACTTGACCTTTTCCTCATGCAATTGCGCTTTTTCACACTAGAAGGTGCAAAATTAAGCTGCTCCATTGATCCTTTTCACACTATGAAGGATCTTATTCCTAGTCATGGTCCTTTTACCCATTTTATTCACCTCCTAGATGAACTAAGAAAAAATTAATATTCCAATTTGCTGCATGCAAATTTTGGACTATTACAATACTCCTATCCTTAAAAAAAGTGTTATCCTCAATGCTTGAGTAGTTATGGATGGTTCAGTATAAAATTATAATCCTCCCATGTCAAATCTTCACTGGTTAAGTTTTTTCACTTGATTATATACACTAAAATTAATCGATTTTGTAGATGTCTGGTTCTTGTTTCTGTGACTGCTTCAGGCTCAAATATGATTTTTCCTTCTTTTTAAAGTTTTGGAAACATGGTTTGAACTATAATCTTGTCACGGATAACATTCTTTAAGAATTAAACATGGAAAATTGGGTCTACTCGAGAAGATGCAGGCAAATCCAATTTTTATTCCATAGTAACAATATTTTGCAACACCTTGTAAAGACCTTAGTACTTGGGTGATAATTTATCATCCTTGTTGGATTTTTGGAGGGAAAATTGTTTATATGGTTGTAGCAATAAAAATACCTAGTCACCTACATCAAAACTTCTTTAACTATGATGCTCATCTACTTGTTTTTTCATTCAATTCTCCACCAAAGTGAGGTTATGCCTTAGCATTTTGAGAACTTGTTGTTGATGCTCAATGTGATCTTGCACTGCTTGAACCTTAGAATTTTCTCTTAAAGATGATGTGATTTATGGTGGATGATATCCATAGAGTTCCATAAATGGGGTAATTTTTTCTATAGTATGGAAGGAAGTATTATACCACCATTGAGCTAGAGGTAACCACTTGACCCATTGTGTTTGTTTATCATATACAAAGAAACGAAGATATCCTTCCAAAAATTTCTTCACTATCTCAGTTTTCCTGTCAAATTAAGGATGATAAGATGAGCTATGAGCTAATTGAGTACCAAGATAAGAAAATAAGTCCATCCAAAAATCTCCAGTGAAAATGGGATCTCTGTCACTGTTACACGTTATTTTTTCACCATGAAATTTAACTATCTATATGGGTTCATCATTACCTATATTACTCTCCCTTAGAGTTCAAAGACCCTAGTGTTCCTAAACCAAGTCTTGGAATTGGAGAGAAGCTCATTAAAACCCTAAAATTCTAACTCCACACTTTTCCTAGCCCTTGCCTACGGATCTGCAGATATTTTCTTTATAGAATGCGGCACATCCCACATTTTTTGCTTATTAAACCTGAAGACCCTCCTAAATAGTCAAATAAAGGAAAAAGTAAGTTCTAGAAGCCTAGCTGGATGAATATTCTCCCAACTGGAAGCTTCTATAGGCACGTTTAGTTCGAGTTTTATCCTATACTCATGAGCTTTATCCCTTCACTCATGGAGTTTATCCCTTTGTATTTGGAGCTCAAATCCCTTCATGAGAGGAATCCATCCCCCTCTTCATGGAACTGAAGCTACCTCCATTTCCCTATAAATTGAGCTTATGTTTCAGTCTCAAAGGTATATGGTAGATTGTAAATGGTAGACATACATCTTAGTTGTTGAAGAATTTCACAAGAGAAGCATACTCTCTATACTAGCAATGGGTAGGCCACCCTGCCTAGCTCCAGAAAAAGAAATATGTTCTCCCATTTTGGATAGTCTAGTGAGAAAGTAAATATCTTCGAGCTCGAGTTTGAGCCGATGATCACCAATGATAAAACATTAGTCTTGAATATCCTATTTGTTCACCAACCATGTCATCAGTTCCACTTGTGCCCTCATACCTTGAATTGCCCAGAATTTATACAAACCACAATTTATAAGCGCACGCATTGTGGCTGTATTATTCATAGCCGCATCATCTATACCTTCATGATCATGTTCTCTCCACTCTAGCATTATGGAATGATCTGCAAATGGACGCATTTGAAGATTAGAAACTTTTATAGTGGGAAATTTTGACCATTTTTGTGAGAAATCATCAACTTTCATTTGGTCACGGTGCCTCTCCAGTTTTTATGCAGAGACAGTGTGGACGTCTGCATGCACTCTACATGAAAACTGCGGTAGTGCGATAATTTTCCTTTAAGAAAATTATTGGGGTCCGCAGGTGACCCATGTATGACCTGTGGACCCTCGAGGGAAAAATTTTGAACATAATTTCTCCTCAAAAAATGATTTTAAAGCCTAAAAAGAGAATTTAATCAGATAGAAATGAAGAGAAGAGTATTGTAGATTACCTAGTTCTGAGGATTTTCGATTTGAGCGGTCAATTCTCCCGTTCTCAACTCCTAAAATTTTCTGCCAAAAGCTCTCAATTTACAACTCTAAAGACAAAAGGTGAAAATGACTTTGTTAAACTACTTTTTATAGGATTTTTGAATGAATAAAATATTATTTTATTTATTTTCCACTTTTTAGAAATTAATTTTTCAATGTTTTTACTTATTGAAAACATGTATGTTTCATCTTTCGAGTTTTTATGCAGAATAGAGATTTCTTCGATGAAAAGAATTATTTTGATGATGAGCACACTTTTATCACTTTTTCAAGCTCTTTAAAATTATGAAAAAGAAAAACCCTGGAGTTCTCTTTTAAGCCATTTTTAGACTCTCTAAATATGAAAATATTGTTGAGTACTTGACTATTCGAACTCGTTAAAGGAAATGAACAGTCATCACTTCAGTATAATTTTACCCCTTTTTCAAATTGAAATGGACTATTTACTAAAAAGGTATACGCTGACTAATCATAGTCAATAGAGTTTTATCCTGCATTATTTTATCCCTTTTCGGGCTTGAGAGTCTAAATTTACGAAAAAATACAACCACAGAGTTTCCTTATGTTTTTCTTCTGACTCCCTAAAACTGAAAAACACCAAGTTTCACCTATAATGGACTCGTTAAAGCTTAACAGTAAAGGACCTATTGATTACAAATAGGAATGAACCATTCCTTCTTAGGTTTGATTTTTATACTAAGATGGACTCATCCGAAGGATGAGCTTACACAACAAGAAAATGTTATCCTCCTCAAGATTGTCAAAAAGAAATAAGTACTTTCCAGTAATGGTGGGGGAAAAAAGAGAGAATGAATCTAGTTGTCACACTTTGTTTCGAAAAGCAGTATACCACTCTTGAACACGACACTTTTTCACAATTGTACCTGGGTTGGGAAAATCCTTTGTCTAAAAGTTCATCAAACCACATTGAAAGTCTTCATCTGGTTCCTGGGTATTAACTTTAGGTCAATAGTCACCAAACCATATGTAGTGTCATTATGTGTTCAAGAGATAGTTTAAGTAAACCATTTATTGCAAACATTTGTCTCCATTCGCGTTGACCATCCCTGAATCAGTCCTTGAAAATATTTCTTCAAAACTTGATCTAATGGTTTCATGTTGTGGATTTTCCTACAACGGGTCACTTTCTATTGACGACAACTCATCGTCTAGAAAGTTGATCTAGAATCCTATTAGTACCTTGAGATCTGCATGCTCTAAGGGAAAGTTTCTCACCTTCGATGACAGTTTGCATCATTGACCTTCGATTAAATGATTCCGTGAAGTGTTCAACTACAAATCATTCATCACACTTTGTGGATTTTACTAAGTACTTTGAGAGCCATTGTCATTATTGGTGGCTTTTCTCACACTTGTTAACAGTTTACATCATTGACTGGTAATCAAGTGGTTTCTACCATGTTTGACTTTGACACAATCAATCACATGCATATAATCGTACTAGTTTGCGAAGCGGAAATCAAGACCCTCGATCTAGTTTCCACCATCCAGACTGTGAGGAGTTTTATTATTCATGATAAAGTAGACTACTTATGACAAATGGATGCGTCCATGCTGTGTCTAATATTGATGTAATTTTAAAATCATTTATGTACCAGAACATGTAGTTAGTTCTGATCTGAGTATAGGAATGCCTACCTCAGTGATGATATACATATACATGTTTGCATTGAATTTTTTACAGGTTTTCGACCAGTGTGTCCACAATCCAATCCTTGGAAAGATAAAGCACTTCACTCTTCAAAACTACTTCATACTTCGCACTTTAGGGGGCAATATGTTACACATTATTTTGTCACCATGACATTTACCTGTCTATATGGGTTCATCATTACCTATATTATGCTCCCTTAGAGGTGAAAAACCCCAATGTTCCTAAACCAAGTCTTGGAATTGGAGAAAATCTCATTAAAACCATAAAAGTCTAACTCCGCACTTTTCCTAGCCCTTGCATACGGATCCGCAGATATTTTCTCTATAGAATGCGGCACATCCCACACATTTTGCTTATTAAACCTGTGGACCCCCGTAAACACTCAAATAAAGGAAAAAGTAAGTTCTAAAAGCCTAGTTGGATGAATATTCTCCCAAATGGAAGCTTCTAGAGGTGTGTTTAGTTTGAGTTTTATCCTATACTCATGAGCTCTATCCCTTCACTCGTGGAATTTATCCCTTGGTATTTGGAGCTCAAATCCCTTCATGAGAAGAATCCATCCCCCTCTTCATGGAACTGAAACTACCTCCATTTCCCTATAAATTGAGCTTATGTTTCAGTCTCAAGGGTAGATGGTAGATTGTAAATGGTAGAAATACATATTAGTTGTTGAATAATTTCACAAGAGAGGCATACTCTCTATACTAGCCATTTTTTATATGAGAATGATCACACACTCATGTCCATAACTTCATGCTAGTCCAGAGAGAAGAATGCTTTTCAATCTGAGGAGGAACAATTGTTCAGGACCCCGGAAGAACCTCTATAACATCAAGGTGAAAGGTTGTAAGGTTACTTATTTTATACAAGTCAATACAAATCGATTCTATTTTCTCATTGAAATTTTCATGTATCTATTTGAGTAATTCTATTTTAATATTCCTTGATCACTGAGATAGATTAGTGTTTTCTCAATTATTATATCTTACAGGTGCTTTTAATCCTTTTATTTGTCTTTGATTGCAGGTCTTACATGTTGAAGTGACCTCTTTTGAAGCGACAAGATAGAAGGTTACAACAAGCATTGGACTTCAGGTAGGGGCATATCCTCATACTTTGTTAATTAGTAATTCTAAATCACAAATGATCTAGAGAAAATGGTTTGCATTTGGTTGTTTTTTTCTGGATATCCTTAGGATACTAGGGAGATCATTCTTGTCCACAAGAAGGATTTATTCGCATAAAAAAATGGTGACTCCACTGGGGCATATGAACTTAGTTTTCCTTTTTGATTTTCAGTTTGAATTTTGAATAAGTTTTCTAATTTTTATTAGTCTAAAACTTGGTTGGGTAGATAACTTAATAGAATCCCTGAACAGTAAATATGAATTTCTATTTTTCAGTGTTTTTCCCAGCCTCCACAGTTTTTGTTTAAAAATAGTGCGACAGCCTCCGCAGTTGTTAGTTCATAATAGTGCGATACCACACTGTTGTTTATTGAAACCTGCGGACTTGTGGAAATTTTTTGAAAAAAATTAAGGATTCTCTTCTCAGGAGCAATATTACTAGATTCTCTGTGTTTTCCCCAACTTATCTTGACTATCAAATTTTTATGTGTGAATTTATTTCAGCAATTCTTGTGTCTGAGTGGTTTTTCTCATCTAATTTTCATTTTACAAGTGAGTGTTTGCTCTACTTTCTTGTTGCTCTATATTAGAAACCATCATATACCTTAGCTCACTGGTATGTTGTTGTTTTCTTACTGAGCCATTGAATTTGTTGCAACCCTTGCTTTGATGAAAATTGAGTTTTATTTTCATTTGCAAATTTAGAAGAGTCTTAAGCTTACTAAGGCCTGAATTTCACTTTAAACCATTGTTGGATGTTTTGTTTTGTTGAGATAAGAAAAAAAAAAAATTCTTGGTTCGATCAAAAACTAAGTGGAACATCCTCAAAAATCCTTTCTAGATAGAATTCAAACTTAGAGTCTTTTTTGTTTTGAATTTTATGTTTTAGGAGTTTTCGATAAGGTCTTCTTTTTGGAAATAGTTTTTTAAATGTTTTTAGTTTCTGATATGATTGATTAAGGATTTCATATAGAAAGAGTAATTGATCATCAAATGAAATTGAGTTATCAAATAAATCATCTTCTTTTCAAATATTTTTGTTTATAAGAGAAATAATTGATGCTTTGAAAGTTATCTAAATCTCTCAAATCTTTCCTTTAAATAGGTTTCATTGAAAAGAAAAGAGTTTCACTTTCATATAGATGCATTTAGCGTATTTTTTAGTCGGGTCATAAAACATCATCGGAGTTTCACTTCCATACCTTCTGTCTTAAGAAACAACCAAATTAAAAACAATGCTTTAATTAAAATCAATATAGATATTTTTACATTTTCTAGGGCTCTTTTCCACCAACATAGCTTAGGCTAGTGTCTTGGAACATGTTGTAATTAACATTCCAAGACAATTAAAACAAACAAGTAGCAATCTTGCAATAGGGAAAATCAAATTGTAGCATGTATGCTCTGGGAAGCTCTTCTTAAAAGACTCAAGCATGAGATCATATCCAAATCAGTGAGGTAATTGTACCTATCTCATTGGGAAAGATAGCAGATGTGCACGTATTAAAAACCGTAAACCTTGGATATACCATTGTCGAGGAGCCTGGGGTCACTTGTCAGTAAACCTTGGATTATCTCAAGGAGCCTTCAAGGGGATTGAGCTAGTTACTCTACCCTTGCGTGCATATCAGATCACATACTTTCCCCCCAGGTATATTTATTCTCGTTGATGACCTTAGTGGCATTAAACTTTAGGATTCTTTCCCAAGGTGACGGTGGAGGGAAGGTCCCACTGTACCTGGAGCAGACATCGACTAGACTCACTTGGACTTTCAGGAAGATTATCTTCTCTTCGAGATGGTTTAAGTGGAAAAGCTTGCACCAGACTGTTTCATTAAGTAGGTTGTCGGGGTAACTATTCCAGCCTCCATTTCTACATTAAAATTCTGCGACATTGGATTTCATCACCAACTAGTGTTTTTAGTGTGGGAATCTACTGTTTGTGTGTGGATTTATCTCTTATATTTTGTAGGCGTGTGATCAATTTTATTGTTTCCTTAGAGACTTTAGGACATTTTTTTGAAATTTTATTTGTTTTCGTATGTTAAATTTTTTTAATCGTGGCTAAATTACATAGAAAAGCATGTAGAATGTAGGGGAGACCCCTGAGTAGACACCAAGCCAATTAGAAAAACTTAAATCTGAGAAATAAAAAACATCAGGGACTAGATCAACTGAACACGAAGAAACATCAATAATTATTCATCATGAATACCAATTAGATTAACCTTGAATGACAGAGAGTACTCCAAGAAGAGTTTCAATTTCTGAACTAGCTGAACTTGTTTCTACAACTAGTGAATTATCATCTACTGATCCTGAAATTTATAAAATAGAAACTAAACCTGATATATCTGAGACTACTTACGAGTTCAACACTCCAATACCTTATCATCCTGATTCACCCAGAGTGAAGTATCGTATCACTAAAAATCTTCCTCCTGGTCTCATTAGTATTGAAGAAGTTACTAACACTGAAGAAGAAATTGTTCTCCCTTCAAATCAAGACCCTTTAGATCTTAGGCCAAGTGAATCGATTTACTATAGCCCTTTCAAACAAGACCCTTGGTATTCTAAGTTGACAAACTTTCTACACAATACTGGTCTAAACTATTCGCCAGGCCGAATTTTTTTTTACGCGATACCAAGAGGTTACAGACCTCCATTAAACATGTATGGTGAGTGATCCATGTTTTCTGCATCACCAGAATCATATTTGTATGGTGGTCCATATGTTTCGGTAGGATACCAGTTGTTTTCTGGTACTTTCTCAGGAGTAGCTCCTTCTCCCGACAAACATATACCATCATCTGGTACAGATGAATCACATACCAAAAATTTGAATGCGGAACACATTTACATGATGTCTGGAAACATTCCTAACCCTGACCCTCAAGGTAGTAATTTACCGCCTGGGGGGTAACCTCAAAGTGGTAATTTACTGCCTGGGGGGCAACCTCAAAGACAATACATACCTCAAGTACTATATCAACCTCAAGGACAGTACATACCTCAAGGTCAATACATACCTCAAGGTCAATACATACCTCAAGGTCAATATCAACCTTAATGAAAGTACCCAACTCAGGGTCCGCAACCTCTTCAAGGATAGTACTCTACACTAGGATGACCATCTTTTCAGGGTCAACAGTCTCCTTTAGGGCCACAATTCTACCCGGAAAAACAATTGTTTCGAGGTGGGAATTATCCAGCTAATTATGAAACATATGTTCCAAATTATCAACCTGGTTATGGTCCTTCTTATGTACAACCCTCAATGGGACCTTCATATCCTGGAGTAAATACAGTGTGGGATCCATCTCAAGTTCAACAGAATTTGCAACCTAATGTGAAAGTATGCTATTATCAACCAGGTCATCCAATTGGTTAGAGTAAAATCCAACAACCTATCCAACCTGTCCAACCTACGATTCAGGTACATGCATCTGGTACAGTTCAATAGCCTGGTCCGAGTACACCTAGAACTCCACCTCAAACTGTTTCACCAACTTATGTTCAAGCTACCACACCTATTCCTCGAGTTTCAACAACTTCTATTTCTATGGCCCCTCAAGTATCACAATAAATCCATCTATTCTCTGCACCACAACCTGGACCTACAATTCATACTATTGTGCAGATGCCTACAGGACCACCTGGTACAAGTACAATTATAACAAACCAACCTAAGTTTGTTTATCAACTGTATCAAGGGCAGTATCAATATGGACGTGTAGCACAAAATCCAGTATACTAGTATCAACCGTACCCTGGTTACATGTATCAGATACCGACTCAACCCCAATATGGTCCGTCTAATCCTAGTTACTCGGGAGGTATTCCAATCCCGAATGCACATGCTATTCTGGGATATCCTAGATATCCTCCTTCTGGTACTGATATAGTTCCGCAAGGTTATCAATTTATTCAGGACCCTAACCGTCGGTTGCCATTCATAGCAGCTTTTGATTTACCTGATTTGTCCTGCCTAATGAATGATCCAATCTATTATCTTCCGTATTGGCTGCCAATCCCAAATAAGTTGCCCAGTGATATCCCTAAATTTGAAGGGAAATCAGGAGAGAACCCATCGAACCATGTCATAACTTACCACCTCTGGTGTGCATCCAACTCTTTTATTCATGATTCTATTCGATTACGACTTTTTCAGAGAACACTGATAGGTTTAGCTACAAAATGGTATATTGAATTAACGCGTGGCTCATTCAACAATTTCAATTCTTTACAACTGCTTTCTTAACACACTTTTAGTTGCCAGTAAGATATGAAAATGCCACAAAATTATTGACTTCATTAAAACAATCTACATCTACATACATATCTGAGCACTTACATCAATGGAGACGTAGAAGATGTTTGGTGAAAGTTTTTATTCCGGATCAGATCTTGGCAGAATGGTTCATCAAATCATTAATTCCAAATATCACTGAAGATGTGCCTAAACGAGGAGTTTTTACTGAGGAACGGGTCATTGCTCAAGCTTAGTACTTAGACCTCATATATACACAGTCTAGTACTTTGTACAAAAAAATTCCTGATTTACCATGTCCTGGTCAAATAACTGCAATTCCACAGTCTCATGCTGCAGATGGTGTATTTGGTTTAGTTAATATAAATAAAAGTAAGAAGAAGTCTTCAAAAACTACTTCTCCTATAATGACTTTACCTGATTCACCAAAAGGAGATTCTTCCCTTGAAACTTTTTCTGACATTCACATTGTAAATTCATCTACAGCTAAATCCAAAACCAGTAATAAGAAGAAAGGTAAGAATAAAAGCAAACAAACTTCATCTCCCAAAGAGAAAACCGAAAAAAATGAACCATATGATGATAAACAAAAACCTCGTTATCCTTGTCTTATTTGTGATGAGGATTACTTCACTAAAGAGTGCCCGCATCAGTCTGAGGTCTTGTAATATCACAAAATGGGAACAACTACACTATTGGGAGTAATTTGAGTTATTACCAATGTGGATCTTTAGAAAATCATGAGCATGGAAATGTAGAGAAGCTCATTAGATGTAAAATAACATTATACCAGCATATGAAAGAACCTCAGCAACAAGATGGTCTATATTCTCCTTCCCGGGTGGGGAAATGTAGCAATATAGGGCATAAAACAGTTGTCTTTAGAAAATAACGTTATACAAGTGAGAAATGGGACTTGGATACCTTAGAATACATGATATAAAACTCACATGCAGAACTATAGGTGAAACAAATCACTCTAGCTCATATAAAAAGATCTCCCCATGTCAATGTAGCTTAAATAAACCCAAACCCCATAGCCTAGCTCAGCAGAAAGTACTGAAGAAAGAAATGCGTTATTTTAATGAGGGTGTATGTAGAAAATAATTAGAGAAGACTGATATGGAGCTTGTATTCATCAAATAATAGAGAAATGGAGGTTTAACCTCTTTTACACAAAGGACAAGACACCTGGCAAGGGTTTCTGACAATATACATGTACAAAAGCAGGACTGGAGAAAATAATGCAGTTTACTACAACACTATATTAAAAATGATTGAATATGACACAAAATAGCTGAATAATATAGGAAATTGCCAAATCCTTTCTTATTATATCTCCAGGAGGGAAATGAGCACCTCCTCTTCAAAGACTAACATAAAACCAAAGGGTGCAACCCTGCTGCTACTGCCCCTACATAAAAGACGAAATTTTCTGAAGGGAACTGTTCTGTGGCTAAATATGGATGAATGGCCCCAAGAAAAATGCTAAAATGAAGCTCAAATCCTTCCCTCTTGATCCCTTAAGCAAGATGATCCAAAGAGAGGATGGAATTCCCGCACGAGAATTATTTTCACTAAGAAGTGCAACAACTTCAGCTAAACAGCTGAAGCATGAAAATAGTCAGAAGACCAAAGATAGTTGAATAATGAATGAATCCCTTTGATGATATGCCTTCCTTTTTATCTTTGGTGAGCCTCCTCACCCCAGACCCCACACAATGTTGAGGTGACTTCCCAGTGAAGCTTCCTCTTTCAAAACTCCACTGCCCTAGCTAGCTCCCCTCCTCTTTGTAGCAGTGTTGTTGACTTGGTTGATTGGAACTAATCCACCTGCAGTGCCTTTTTTCAAACTAAGGGATATTCAATCTGGTTCTCATATGTGTGTCTAGGCTGATCCTTGTTCAAATTGAGCTAGTTTACTTGAGTGATTTCTTCCTCCTCAAGAATGGATGTTGACTTAGTCAAACTTGACTATGTCTCCATCTAATTTTTCCTTGTTCACACTTGGAAGTGTAAAACAAACTCCTGAGGTGATCTCCCTCCTTAATAAGGTGGAATTTATTCATATTTTTATTGTTCATGGGCTTCCTCAGCCATTTATTCCTTTCCTAGGTGAAAGTAGCAAAATCTAATATTCCAAATTGATGTGTGCAATTTTTGGAATATTACAGTCCTCCCCTCCCAAATTTTGCTTGTCCTCAAGCAACTTCAAGGATAGGACTGAAGATCATCCTCTTCTCCCCTGTAGCAACCTCATAAGATGAAATCTTCCAAAGTTCAAGGTCCTGCATCATTAACATATCTCCAAGTTTCCCCTCCCAAGTGTGTAAGCTATCCAAATAGCTAGCATTATGTGATAGTGGATCATCCATGGAGGAAAAAATGGGTTGTTTGAAGGTCCTCTTGGGGCATGAAAGTTGATATAGATTGGGATTCATCATCCCCATTTGAACCTCTCCTCCCCAAGCTATCAACCAAAAAAAATGAGTCACCCTCTAGATTGGCAACTCATGAAGGATCTCTTCCACCTTGAGCTCATGCAGAATAGGTGGGCTGAAAATCTAAATATGGTAGGAAAGAGAGCCTACCCCACGCTATCTTCCCCTGCACTTAAGATAAGTGTAGAGAATTTTTTTATCTTGGGCTCCCATAATGTTTCCCTCAAATGGAAAGAACGAAGCTAGACCTCCAAAGGTTCCTCTCCCAGCGTTGTGAATCAAGCTGGCCCAAACCATTTCATACATGATGGACAAGAACTCACCACCATATGGCATCCCATCCATCTCATGGCCCTCCTCATAAAGAAACAAATATTTTGCTGTAGGGGCCATGTCCCTTCCCATGCTACCCTTAGAACATGTAATGTAGAACATGTGGGGATCCTCCTCCCCAAATAACACATCCGACCAAGGTGTTCCTCCTGCAACCATGCTCCCCATTAAGGTAAAAACAACATCAAAAAATAGGATCATGGTCAACATCATAATGAAAGAAATACTAAAGGTCTCATATGGTGTTGGAAGGTACCAACAGTCCCCCAAATGGTCACAGTGCAGTCTTCCCCACTACAGCTTCAGACAATAGTATGGCAAGTTGTCTCTTGACACATGGCTTTCTATGCAAGTCATCACACCCACTAGTAAATAGTAGATGGCTGAATATGTCAATTGAACACACAGGAAGTAACCACATACTAGCCCCAAACCATATAGTAGATGGATGTCTCCATCATAATAGCTAGCCAAAATTGGATCATGGAGCCTAAAGAAAAACTTGCCCCTTTGGAGGGAAATGCACTGCAAAGAAATGGTAATAGCATGCAAATATCATGTGGAACAATCAATAATTGCAGAAATAAAATTCTTACCATGTAATGAAAGAAAGATGATGACAAGATCCATAGATGGATCCTCCATAGTGGTATGACATACCGATATGAAGAGGAATGAATCACATGCTGCATGAATATCCTCCCCCTCATGCCTGGAAACCCAAGTCAAGGAGATCATACCATAATGAAAAATGAGTCCATTCACTCCTCTGCCAATCTCACCTCCTCTATGCCCACCAAGTGCATCAAACATGAAGTGATCCTGGGAACACTCCATCAACAAGTTGCTTCTCCATAGTGACAACATTGTTGGCCTATGAAAATAGGCTCATACCAACTCATAAATCCATTCTATGACATGTCCAATGTCAAATACTCCTCGCATGATGTTTCCATCTCCTCCCATTGCAACATCATGCAAAATGCGGGAGCAACTCTGCCCTTGCTCTCTCTCAATCCTCCAAAGAAAAAAATGTCTTTGCTGCCCCATCATACCTCCATCATACAACCCATGTGGTGAAAATATCACATCATCATAATGCTTCCACACTCCTTGCCATATGATGCAAGTACCCTGCCAAGTTCCTCCTATCCACATACCCTTGGAAAAAGGATATGTCTTATGATGACCAAACTCTCTCAAGAGTAGCCAACGCAGTTTTTCCTCTTGCTGCCCAGTATCATAGATTTTCAAGTAGCTCTCTAGATCCTTGCTCCCTATCCACATCCACTTATCCACCGATGGATGCCTCCTACCATTCTCTACCTTGGTACTCCTCCAAAGATGATTACCATCCTCCCATATCAATTTTTTCTCCTTGCATTCCATGGGATGCTAAAATGCAACTGCGTAGAGACCTCTTAGAGAAGATCTCTCACCGATGATCATATTGGACCCGTAAGTATCCAAGGGGGTTGAAGCACAATCCTCCTTTTTTCTACCTCTTGATAGCGTTGTAACCCTCCTCCAGGGTGTTTTGGATATCTCATGTATCAACTCCCTAATGAACATTTGACTCTACATGAATTTGTTTGGAGCAAAGTTCACTCCATCCTCCAAGCATTCACACTCCACCCTCAAGGGTTTTTTGCAACTCAACAAGGGCCCATGAGAATTATGGTTCATTTTTCCCTTGAACCATTCAAGTTTTCATAGCGCAGTGCAATCTTGCTGCTCTACCTTAGCAACAATGTTTGATCCTGGGCAATATAAGGACATATTTCCACCATTTTCATAAATATTTGCTACAATATGGAAAAGTGGAAATCTTCCCATAACTTGGTGAGATGTGGGAACCTCTTGTAGTGTTGAAAAGGCTGCTCCCTCCAATGTAATGGATGCCCTAACTGCTGATGTAGAAGGCTACTCTTCCAAGGCTATGACAACGCTGATACATGTCTCCTCCCATGGTGGTTTGGACCCTCTCTCCTATAATTTTTCTCCATCAAAGGTTCTGATCATCTCTTGAGTGAACTCAGAAAAAGAAGTCACTCTTGTGTGGTTTAAGTGACTACACCACCAAGCATTGGCTTTACCCTCTAGGTACAATGCTACAACTTCTGCTACCTCCCTCTCTACCACTGGATGAAGTAGGAAGAATGCCTCAAGCTTTCGTGCCCAAGATCTAGTTGTATTTGACCCATAAAATGTAGAAAATAGGAACCTATTTCCTTTAATCTCTCATTTGCTGTAGGGTCTTCTTTCTTCTCTCAGTTGAATAAACTGAGGAAAATCTAGGGTCTCTTTGGAAGCCCTAGGTTGGCACTTGTATTCTGCCAAATACCCACTTAGGATTTCAAGCTCTAAGTGGTGTTCTTGCTCTCCACTTACTCTATGAGAATAGGAAGTGCATGGATCTTCTCCTTCCTCTTGAAACCTTCTAGAGGCCTCACTGTAGCTTTCTTCTTCTTGAAACCCTCTAGGAGTTTAATTGTTTTCTTCTTCTTCTTTCTTCTTAGATCTGAAAATAGATGAGAGAAATCTCATCCTATCCATCATATTTTTCTCTTCTCTTTGCTTTATAGCACTTTGGCTTGAAGCCCACAGTTTGAGCCAAATATCTTGCTCTGATACCACTGTAATATCCCAAAATGGGAACAGCTACACTATTGGGAATAATTTGAGTTATTACCAATGTGGAGCTTCAACAAATCATGACCATGGAAATTTAGAGCATCTCATTAGATGTAAAATAACATCATACCAGTGGATGAAATAAACTCAGTAACAAGATGGCCTATATTCTCCTTCTCGAGTGGGGAAATGCAGCAATACAGGGCATAAAACAGTTGGCTTCAGAAAATAACGCTATACAAGTGATAAATGGGACTTGGATACCTTATAAGGCATGATATAAAACTCACATGCAGAATTATAGGTGAAACAAATCACTCTAGCTCATATAAACAGATCTCCCCAAGTCAATGCAGCTCAAATAAACCCAAACCCCATAGCCTAGCTCATGCAAAAAGTACTGAAGCAAGAAATGCATTATTTTAATGAGGGTTTACACAAAAAATAATGAGATAAGACTTATATGGAGCTTGTATTCATAAAATAATAGAGAAATGAAGGTTTAACCTCTTTTACACAAAGGACAAGACACCCGGCAAGGTTTTCAGACAATATACATGTACAGAAGCAGGACTGCAGAAAATAACGCAGTTTACTGCAACACTGTGTTAAACATGACTAAATATGACATACAATAGCTGAATAATATAGGAAATTTCCAAAGCCTTTCTTATTAGATCTCCTGGAGGGAAATGAGTACCTCCTCCTCAAAGATTAGCACAAAATCAAAGGGTGCAACCCTGTTGCTACTGCCCTTGAATAAAAGATGCAGTTTTCTGAAGGGAAATACATTGTGGATGAATATGGATGAATGGCCCCAAGCCAAATGTTGAAATGAAGCTCAAATCCTTCCCTCTTGATCCCTTAAGTAAGCTGATCCAAAGAGAGGATGGAATTCCCGCACGAGAATTCTTTGCACTAAGCAATGCAGCAGCTCCGACTAAACACCTGAAGCATGCAAATAGTTGGAAGACCAAAGATAGATGAATAATGAATGAATCCATTTAATGATATTCCTTCCTTTTTATCTTTGGTGAGCCTCCTCAGCACAGACCCCACACAATGTTGAGGTGACTTCCTAGTGAAGCTTCCTCTTTCAAAACTGCGCTGCCCTAGCTAGCTTCCCTCCTCTTTGTAGCAGCACTATTGACTTGGTCAACTAGAAATAATCCACCTGCAATGCCTCTTTTCACACTAAGGGATCTTTAATCTAGTTCTCATATGTGTGTCTAGGCTAATCCTTGTTCACATTGAGCTAGTTTACTTGAGTAATTTCTTCCTCCTCAAGAATGGATGTTGATTTAGTCAAACTTGACTATGTCTCCATCTAATTTTCCCTTGTTCACACTTGGAAGTGTAAAACCAGCTCCTAAGGTGATATCCTTCCTTACTAAGGTGGAATTTATTCATACTTTTATTGTTCATGGGATTCCTTACCCATTTATTCATTTCCTAGGTGAAAGTAGCAAAATTTAATATTCCAAATTGCTGTGTGCAAATTTTGGAATATTACAGGTCTCTAAATTCGTCAAAGGTTCGCCCCCACACCCGCAGTCTTAAAGGATCCTTTTCCTACTCAAGATAGAAAAATGATAGGATCTTCTTCATACACATCAACATATATTTTAACGATGTCTGAGGTTATGGTTGTGACACGATCAAAATACTATGGAAATAAAAATCCTGTTACTGCTAAAGAAGTAGAAAATTCTAATTCAACACCAGCTACATCTCCTTCGGTTTCTGATCCACTTCTTATCAAGAAACCTAATCCCGATCTAGTATTTAAACGACCTGCTAAAGGTGTGCTTCAGAAGTCAGCTTTCAATCCACATATGAGAGCTGCTCAGAACTACAACATTGTTGAAGACTTGACGATTTCCCATTTAGCAATGTTGGCCTTGGTTTGATAAAGTTATTGGTTTTGAATGAGCTTGAGAAAATAAGTAGGGATTGGTATTCCTTTTTGTTTATTAGTGGATTCAAAATGGAAACCCTAACCCTAGCTAGAAACCCTAAAACTAAAAAGACTCCTTCACCAACAGCAGGAGAAGCAGAGTCTAGTCACCCTATGATTGCAAAAGCAAAGAGGTTTGTAAATTTGAAACCAAGAAAACATGTTGAGAAAAGAGCAGAGAAGACATAGGTGCTTTTTTTTAGAAACTCCATCACCTGCAAAACAGAGGTTAGAAAGTGTCAAAGAAGAAAAACAAAAACAAGTGGCCATCAAGCAGGAAATCCATAGAAAGATAAGAAGCCAAGAAATATCATCAAAGGGAAAAACAGTTGTTTCAGGTATAGATGACAGCTCAGTGATGAAAGGAAACTTGGATGAAATCCTCCATGCAATTTATATAGAAGAATCACCTATTGTGTCAATAGATTTCATTGGAGCATATGAACACAAACATAAAAGAGTTAAATCAGCTAAAAAACTTGACTTTGAGGGTGAAAATGCAGCCTTTATTTTCCAAGCAAGGAAACCTTTAACTAGGCATGCAAAGAAACTCCAAGAAGGAAGTAAAGAGGTCCAAGAAACTATTGAAATAGCTAGAGTCCCTGAAGAGGTGGTTGATCTCTCATCACCAATAGTGGAGCATGTAGCCAGCAAGAAAATGAAGGGAAAGGGACACATGACAAAGTGTCAACTAATTTAGGAGAGATTGAAGCTAGAAAAAAAAGAGATTTCAATGATGAGAAAGAGGGCCAGAAAGCACAACATTGAAAAAATAGAGCTTAAGAGGATGAAGGCAGTATGGGAAGGCCAAACTATTTCTAGGTCTGAGATTCCAAGTGTTGCAGAACAGTTTTTCACATGGACAGTGCCAGCTATCAAAGCAGTAAAATTTATCAGAGTGATCAATACTCACTTGAAAGCCGGTAATAGAAGACTTAGAGGCCAAGTAGAGGATTTGGAGATGCAATTGAAACTATCTCAGGATGAACTAAAAAACCAAGGTGCAGGATGAAAAATTCAAAGGCAAAAAATCAAATGGGTAATGAAGAATAAATCTCGTGAAATGGTATTTTAGTTCATATGGTTTTTTGTCTTGATGAAACCAGTGAATTTATGAAGTTTTGGAAAATTTTGGTTTTGAGTTTTGAAGAAAATTCGAACAAAACTTCTCACTCAACAGTTTCGTAGCGCAAATAGTGTAAAAAGGGTGAAATGCACTACGAAACTGCTATAGCATCATTTTTCACCCTTTTCCATAAATTTTTGAAGGGCAGACCTGTATATTTTGGCCCAAAATTTCTAAGGAGGGTGTGTTAAGTGAATATGAAGATAATCCCAAAGGAAGGAGACCAAATTTTGAAGGCAAATAAGTTAAAAGTCTGCGCGATGAAAAGCGCTACGAAACTATGATGTTTTCGTAACGCAAGTTTGATTTTGCTATTTTGGGCAGTTTGATGATGGTTTTGTACAAATGGCACTCATGGATGATTTTAAACATATGTTATTTCAATTCCCGACAGAAAATGGCTTCGAAATCATGGGTTCATGGTGGCTAAAGTGTCCCAAGAACACAAAGAATCCAAAGCCTAGAAAATAGAGGACAGTTTCCTAGTTTGCAGGAGATCAACATTGAGGTCATAAAGTGTTGGAGCTTATCATTTGGATTTGACCTTATGGGAATATAGTTTGAAAATGATGTAATATAACTTAGATAAGGCTGTTATGAGTAGAGTTAATGAATTTAAGTCCTATTTGTATTAGGATTGTTCAATAGGTTTGCAACTGTCATTTTGTAATAAATACCATATCACATGGTTAGGAAAGGTGTCAAAAGGTAGGAATTCGATGTATCTAGATGAGGATAAGGTTATCCTATGTTTTAAATGATCTATAAAGAGGAAGAAGTCGAAATGCTAAGGGTTGGACATTTTTTAGCAAAAAGACTGTGTTTATTGTAAGTGAGTGTTTTCAGCTTAATAAAGAGTTTTCTTCTTAGCCAACTCAAGATTCATGAAGAGTTCTTGTATGTTCTTGTTATGATGGCATATTTTTAATATCCTATTGCAGTGGTGTTTGCTTATGTTACTCAAAATTCATCATTGATGCTCTGACTTCCTTCATAGACAAACTGATTGTGTGTTTTACTGTTTCGCATCTGTATTCCTTGACTTGAACTTTGATATGCCTTGACTTCCATGCTAGGCATATTGTTTGGTTTTTCTGAAGCTATTATGACTCCATAAGCCCAATGTGCACTTGCTAATGTGATTTACAACCAATTTATATCATTTATCTACTTTTTACCCCACATAGAGTTAGCCATCTATGTTTCTAACAAAAATCATAAACCCTTGAGAGAGCCCTCTCAGGTTGAGGAGGCTAAGCCTCAATCAAAATATTGGTCTGAAATAGTTACATGAGATTAACTTGATTGGCAGCCTATCGGGTCTGATTTTATGATAACAATAACTACATGTAATAGAAAAAATTTGAGCATAAAGAAAGATGGACAAGCCATTGGGAGTTGGACCAGCAGATGTAGCCCTGGAGGGGTGAACTTCTCCATCATGCCTGCTGTGTAAATTTCATGTGGTGAATTATTTATCTATTTGAAATTGTTGTTTAGTGTAATTTATGCTTGTTTTATGCCTCTAATTCACTAAAAAACATCTGCAAATCATGGAAAAACTCCTTAATCCTTATGCAAACTAATGAGATAATTATGCACATGTTTTTAAAACTGAAGGACACTAAGCACAAAAAAAGTAATACAGGCATTTTAGATCATTTAGAATCTGGATCAATGGTGAAAACCACAAGTAAGCTTGGATGCAACTATATATGGTTGGGTGGAGAGTTGTAGTACATAACTTAGTTTCCCACTATTGAAACAAAACCAAGATAGGTCTTCTCCTTTATGACCTTGTTATGAATCTACGTTGAACTATGAATGGATAGTGTATTGATTGGTTGTATGACAAGCCCTTGGTTTAATTTTAATTATGTGCATATATACCTTATTACAATCCACATGAGGATGTGAATGCATGATTTCATGAGATGAATGGTCGTACACTAACATTGTCGATGCAGGATTTAGTGCACTATGATGGTGTTGAGTTGCACTAGTTGAGGTGATTCAACAGTAGTGTTAATGAACATTGTGGAATTATTTACAATATTGTATTGATTGCATGTTTAATTGTTGAACAAGTTTTAGCATATTTTGTGTATGCATATTTGTCTATGCAAGATTGAAGGGAAGAAGGATTGTTTCCAACCTTTCTGATTTCATTATTTCACTTGAATATATGTATATGCATGGGATGTTGGACATTTTTCACTTATTGCTCAGCTAGGTGGGCTAATTTTCCATCCTTATTCCAAAAAAAATCACATATTTCTCAAAAAATTTAGGTGCTAATACTCGTAGGTGGGATAATTTTCCATTGTTTTTCCAAAAAAAAGATTCGACAATTTCCAATTTTTTTAAAAATAATTCACCCATCCTTTATAATATAAAATTATTTTATCTTAAATATAGCCAAAATTATATAGAGAGTATATATAAAAACATTATAAATTTGAATGATTTTACAAATATATCACCAAATATTTTATAGTTTTCATATTAGAGACTAGCAAGATTTGTTGAGGTTTCTAAACTTTAAAATACATTTCCGTCCTTTAAATTTTCGATGGTCAAGGAAAGTATGTTTACTACCTTATTAATGACTTATTCCATCTCTTTTTAGATATGGAAGGAAATGCATTTAAAAGTGTTATTTATCTAGCACCATTCTTATCATGGATTATTGTCAAGTTTGTTCATGAATCTTTTGGATTCATTGGAAATCAAGTGTTGCTAATAATGCTTGAAATGTCTAAGACTTTAGAAAATGCATAGTATGGTCAAAGTGTTGAATAACTAATAAAGAAGCAGGTTAAAACATTTTTTTTTTTTGTTACGAGATCACCCAGAGGTTTGGAGGTGAGCCAAAAGGGACAGACCTCAAGTGAGTCTTAGCTTTGACTTACTGTTGGCTAACCGCACAGTGAGCATTGAGATACACAGGTCTAGGGGCTCATGTGGTTAGCCAAATTGATGGGTTAGGTCAATCCCGACCCATAGAAATTTGACACTCGAAAGGGGTTATTGCAACATCAAGGGGGCTAACCCTGAACTTCCTAGGGACGAGTGCCTACCACATAAATCTATCTAGAGTAGCAATGCAAGTTTTTTAGGTGCCAAGTGGGCTTGTCCACGATGGGATGTGGATACATCACCTAGCATGTGGGCCACTATGTGTTGCCACATGGAGTTAAGGTGATCTGGAAAAATTTAAAATGCCTTATCATTGAAGAGCCATAACTTTCGATTAGTAAGTCTGATTGAGACAAAATTTAGATTAGAGGAATCATCTAGAAGAGACGATTTTTCCATTTGAAGTGATCATTTCACCTTGGGGGTTTCATAGTGACCACCTCCACCTAACTCTTGTTAGATTGTGGGGCCCAAGGGGTAGGTGTCATTGGGAAGCGAAGAGGTGGCATGTGGCCAAGGTCTAATGTGCATCATCTCTCTACCATGTATAAACCTTCTATATTCACATTATATAGGGTTTTTTCATAAAGAAATTTATGATATAAAATGTTTATCATATTTCAAGGTGACTTCATTATGGTTTTAATTAATGTTGTTATGGAATCTAAGTAGTGAAAATATAAAATACTACATATTTAGTAGTTTAGTAAAATATTAATCACATCTCAATTTGGTCTTACGAAGCTCTTAATCAAGGTGAGATTTATAGGTAGTTAACTATTTCCAAATAAAAATACTACACCTAATCATCTTGCATTGCTATAAAACTATGCAAAGTTGTTGAATATTAGTTTTTGAATTCCAACTCAACTACTTTTTTCATATGAGACCAAATCTAGATCCCAATTTTACTTTACTATAGTTCTTTAATTCCATGATATTCATAACCATGTTTGGTCTCATTCAAATTCCATTCTTTAACACAAAATCAAAGCATAAGATATTAGGGAAATAAAAAATTTCCTCATTAGCATTCTCTAATGGATCAGCTTCCTTCATTGAAAAATTATTAAGTTGTAATGTCTTCCTTTATTTCCTTTGAAAAGTACTTCTCATTTCATGTGGCGCAGATACAAACACATTATCTTTCCAATGTTGTGCCTTATAATGACATGATCTTCCGAGTCATATTTGTGTTCATTATCTTTCCAATATTGTGCCATATAATGACATGATATTCCCAGTCATATTTGTGTTTCTTCATAACAATATGAGAACTCTTTTTTCCTAATATTATTTTTGTTGTTTTATTCATGGTATTTTACATTTAACATCTCTTTTCTTTATGTGAATACTCTTTATTCCCATTAAAATTACCATTTACCAATTTTATTTTCAACTAGCTAATTCACTCCTTTAAGATTACTATTTAGCAATTTTATTTCAACTACATCCTAGTATTAACTTCTCCTCAACTTCTAAGTTGATGTGCCTATTCAAAAGAAACCTCCTTTCAGTTATGATCTTCATTCCCATAAACCATCTTTCTTGTCTTTCAGATCTCTTAATTCCCTTGAAATGCTTCCAAATATGCAAATAGCTTTTACAAATCGTGTAACCTCATTATCATCTCTACTATTTTAACCTCTTCATACTCCATCTCACATGCTTCCTTTCTGTGTCATTTTTCCTACCTACAATTTCATTTCTCCCTACAAAAAGATTTTATGTATCTTCTCCAACATCTACATATCTTCCCTTGACAAATCCACCCAACAAAGAGAAATTATCCACATATAAATTCTTAAATTCTTAAACCATCACTAATATTATATATATAATTAAAAAATAATAATAAAGCATTTTAATATAAATATAATCTCTATTAATTAAATATATTCACAACTCCTAAACTTAATTCTTAAGGGAAAAAATGCACATATGTTTCCATGTTATTGGACTATCAAAGCTCTAACAATTTCAAACTCACTGTTGTTGACTTACTCCAAGATTCCAACTATAGATTTGTCAAACTTACTAAATGCATACCATCATTAACCGTAAATTCATATAACCATTAATCCAGAGAATTCATACATGTAGATTTGTCAAACTTACTAAATGCATACCATCATTAACCGTAAATTCATATAACCATTACTCCAGAGAATTCATACATGAATCTTTAAATTTGTAAAATTAGTAAATTCCGAATATTATCAATAAAAAAAAATTAATAATATTTTACTATATTTCAATTCTTTCCATTAAATTTCATTTTATTCTCATCCCATCCAACAACAACAACAACAAAAAAAATAAATAAATAAATAAAAATCAATATTAACTTACGATATGATATGATGCGTAATATTTACAACATATACATATATTCATGAATCTCTAAATTATAATTTTAGGGTTATGCACCATGACCAAGTACATAAGGACGCCCTTGCATCTGCCCTGATCAATTGTAAAAATACGCAGCACTCCTCATATTTAATATCCTAGTTTCTCCTGATGCCATTAGGTATTAAGGCTTCAAGCTTCATCTCTTTTCTCGGAGGACAACCACAAAAACATAATCTTACTGCGAAGAGCAGCAGTGTCCAAGTCACCAATTTTCGCCTTCATCTGAAACACAATCCACAACCCTATTAAAAATAAAATATGCAAAATATTAACAAACATAAAACTGAATGAGTAGACTGACCTGCAGGTGAAGACTGTAACACACATTTTCTTCGGCAACAAACATAGAAGCATTCAAGACATCCAACCCTTCTTGTTCGAGCAACAGCAAGAGAGTAGAGAAGACGAGCCCGCCAACATTACACGTAATAATTGTAATTGCCAGCTGATCTCGGATCTCAAAAGCTCGATTTATTGTAATGATCGGTGAGTTATTGTGAGCTGAATACCGACTGAGGTCCGTATTACCTTCAGAATTACCAGGTAGAGTCAACACTGAGCTCTCAGAAATTCGTTTGGTTGTTAGCAATTCGTCACGTTGTCTACCTAGTTCTTTGATTTGATTGCATAATTGAGGAATGTAGTTTAGAGCTTCACAGACAATAGTGGGATTGTATAGTTTCCCCTGGAAACCAATGCCAAATGATAAACAGATTATCAGTGGAGATTTTTGAAAGCGGAAGAATTCAGGCAGCGAACAAAAGAAAACTTAATGTTTGGGGAAACATTACTGGAATTTAAACTATAACTAATTTCAGTAAGGATTTGATCAAAATGTTTCAAACTCAAATAATTGGAATTTTACCTCTGAACTTGTGTTAGGGAGCAATAGGTTCCATAAAATGTAGACAATAGGAACCTATTGCCTTTAATATGTCACTTGTTGTAGGGTCTTCTTTCTTCTCTTAGTTGAATAAACTGAGGAAAATCTAGGGTCTCTTTGGAAGCCCTAGGTTGGCACTTGTATTCTGCCAAATACCCACTTAGGATTTCAAGCTCTAAGTGGTGTTATTGCTCTCCACTTCATCTATGAGAACAAGAAGTGCATGGATCTTCTCCTTCCTCTTGAAACCTTCTAGAGGCCTCACTGCAGCTTTCTTCTTCTTGAAACCCTGTAGGAGTTTAATTGTTTTCTTCTTCTTCTTTCTTCTTAGATCTGAAAATAGATGAGAGAAATCTCATCCTATCCATAATTTTTTTCTCTGCTCTTTGCTTTATAGGAATTTGGCTTGAAGCCCACAGTTTGAGCCAAATATCTTGCTCTGATACGACTATAATATCCCAAAATGGGAACAGCTACACTATTGGGAATAATTTGAGTTATTACCAATGTGGAGCTTCAGAAAATCATGAGCATGGAAATGTAGAGTAGCTCATTAGACATAAAATAACATCATACCAGTAGATGAAATAAAATCAGCAACAAGATGGCCTATATTCTCCTTCCCGAGTGGGGAAATGTAGCAATACAGGGCATAAAACAGCTGGCTTCAGAAAATAACGCTATACAAGTGAGAAATGGGAATTGGATCCATTATAAGACATTATATGAAACTCACATGCAGAATTAGAGGTGAAAAAAATCACGCTAGATCATATAAATAGATCTCCCCAAGTCAATGCAGCTCAAATAAACCCAAACCCCATAGCCTAGCTCATGCAAAAAGTACTGAAGAAATAACTGCATTATTTTAATGAGGGTTTACGCAAAAAATAATTAGATAAGACTTATATGGAGCTTGTATTCATCAAATAACATAAAAATGGAGGTTTAACCTCTTTTACACAAAGGACAAGACACCCGGCAAGGTTTTCAGACAATATACATGTACAAAAGCAGGACTACAGAGAATAATGCAGTTTACTGAAAAAATGTATTAAGAATGACTGAATATGACATAAAATATCTAAATAATATAGGAAATGTCCAAATCCCTTCTTATTAGTTCTCCCGGAGGGAAATGAGCACATCCTCCTCAAAGACTAGCACAAAATCAAAGGGTGCAACCCTCCTGCTGCTGCCCCTGCATAAAAGACATATTTTTCTGAAGGGAAATACACTATGGATGAATATGGATGAATGGAGCCAAGCAAAATGCTGAAATGAAGCTCAAATCCTTCCCTCTTGATCCCTTAAGTAAGCTGATCCAAAGAGAGGATGGAATTCCCGCACGAGAATTCTTTGCACTAAGGAGTGCAGCAACTTCGACTAAACAACTGAAGCATGCAAATAGTTAGAAGACCAAAGATAGATGAATAATGAATGAATCCATTTGATGCTATGCCTTCCTTTTTATCTTTTGTGAGCCTCCTTAGCCCGGACCCCACACAATGTTGAGGTGACCTCCTAGTGAAGCTTCCTCTTTCAAAACTGCGCTGCCCTAGCTAGCTTCCCTCCTTTTTGTAGCAACGTTGTTGAATTGGTCAACTGGAACTAATCCACCTGCAATTCCTCTTTTCACACTAAAGGATCTTCAATCTGGTTCTCATATGTGTGTCTAAGATGATCCTTGTTCACATTGAGCTAGTTTACTTGAGTAATTTCTTCCTCCTCAAGAATGGATGTTAACTTAGTCAAACTTGACTATGTCTCCATCTAATTTGCCCTTGTTCACACTTGGAAGTGTAAAACTAGCTCCTAAGGTGAACTCCTTCCTTACTAAGGTGGAATTTATTCATATTTTTATTGTTCATGGGCTTCCTTACCCATTTATTCATTTCCTAGGTGAAAGTATCAAAATCTAATATTCCCAATTGCTGTGTGCAAATTTTGGAATATTACAGATCTCTAAATTCGTCAAAGGTTCACCCCCACACCCGCAGTCTTGAAGGATCCTTTTCCTACTCAAGATAGCAAAATGATAGGATCTTCTTCATACACATCAACAGATATTTTAACGATGTCTGAGGTTATGGTTGTGACACGATCACAAGACTACGGAAATAAAAATCCTGTTACTGCTAAAGAAGTAGAAAATTCTAATTCAACACTAGCTACATCTCCTTCGGTTTCTAATCCAATTCTTATCAAGAAACCTAATCCCAATCTAGTATTTAAACCACCTGCTAAAGGTGTACCTCAGAAGTCAGCTTTCAATCCACATATGAGAGCTGCTCAGAACTACAACATTGTTGAAGACTTGACGATTTCCCATTTAGCAATGTCGGCCTTGGTTTGATAAAGTTATTGGTTTTGAATGAGCTTGAGAAAATAAGTAGGGATTGGTATTCCTTTTTGTTTATGAGTGGATTTGAAATGGAAACCCTAACCCCAGCTAGAAACCCTAAAACTAAAAAGACTCCTTCACCAGCAGTAGCAGAAGCAGAGTCTAGTCACCCTATGATTGCAAAAGCAAAGAGGTTTGTAAAGTTGAAACCAAGAAAACAAGTTGATAAAAGAGTATAGAAGACATAGGTGCTTGTTTCAGAAACTCCATCACCTGCAAAATAGAGGTTAGAAAGTGTCAAATAAGAAAAACAAAAACAAGTGGCCAGCAAGCAGGAAATCCAAAGAAAGATAAGAAGCCAAGCAGTATCATCAAAGGGAAACACAGTTGTTTCAGGTACACATCACAGCTCAGTGATGAAAGGACACTTGGATTAAATCCTTCATGCAATTGATATAGAAGAATCACCTATTGTGCAAGTAGATTTCATTGGAGAAGATGAACACAAACATAAAAGAGTTAAATCAGCTAAAAAACTTGACTTTGAGGGTGAAAATGCAGCCTTTATTTTCCAAGCAAGGAAACCTTTAACTAGGCATGCAAAGAAACTCCAAGAGGGAAGTAAAGAGGTCCAAGAAACTGTTGAAATAGCTAGAGTCCCTGAAGAGGTGGTTGATCTCTCATCACCAATAGTGGAGCATGTAGCCAACAAGAAAATGAAGGGAAAGGGACGCATGACAAAGTGTCAACTACTTGAGGAGAGATTGAAGCTGGAAAACCAAGAGATTGCAATCATGAGAAAGAGGGCCAGAAAGCACAACATTGAAAAAACAGAGTTTAAGAGGATGAAGGCAGTATGGGAAGGTCAAACTGTTTCTAGGTCTAAGATTCCAAGTGTTGCAAAATATTTTTTCACATGGACAGTGCCAGCTATCAAAGAAGAAAAAATTATCAGAGTGATCAATACTCACTTGAGATCCAATAATAGAAGACTTAGAGGCCAAGTAGAGGTTTTGGAGCTACAATTGAAACTATCTCCGGATGAACTAAAAAACCAATGTGCAGGATGAAAAATTCAAAGGCAAAAAATCAAATGGGTAATGAAGAATAAATCTCGTGAAATGGCGTTTTAGTTCATATGGTTGTTTTTCTTGATGAAACCAGTGAATTTATGAAGTTTTGGAAAATTTTGGTTTGAGTTTTGAAGAAAATTAGAACAAAAATGCTCACTCAGCAGTTTCGTAGTGCAAATAGTGTAAAAAGGGTGAAATGCATTACGAAATTGCTAGAGCAGCATGTTTCACCCTTTTCCATAAATGTTTGAAGGGAAAACCTGTATATTTTGGCCTAAAATTTCTAAGGAGGGTGTGTTAAGTGAATATGAAGATAATCCCAAAGGAAGGAGACCAAATTTTGAAGGATAATAAGTTAAAAGTCTGCGCTATGAAAAGCGCTACGAAACTGTGATGTTTTCGTAACGCAAGTTTGATTTTTCTATTTTGGGCAGTTCAATGATGGTTTTTTACAGCTAGCACTCATGGACAATTTTAAACATATTTTATTTCAATTCCTGACAGCCAATGGCTTCGAAATCATGGGTTCATAGTGGCTAAAGTGTCCCAAGAACACAAAGAATCCAAAGCCTAGAAAACAAGGGACAGTTTCCTAGTTTGCAGGAGATCGGCATTGAGGTCATAAAGTGTTGGAGCTTATCATTTGGATTCGACCTTATGGGAATAAATTTTGAAAATGATGTAATCTAACTTATATAAGGTTGTTATGAGTAGAGTTAATGAATTTGAGTCCTATTTGTATTAGGACTGTTCAATAGGTTTGCAGCTGCCATTTTGTAATAAATACCATATCACATGGTTAGGCAAGGTGTCAAAAGGTAGGAATTCGATGTATCTAGATGAGGATAAGGTTATCATATGTTGTAAATGATCTATAAATAGGAAGAAGTTGAAATTCTAAGGGTTGGAAATTTTTTAGCAAAAACACTGTGTTTATTGTAAGTGACTGTTTTCAACTTAATACAAAGTTTTCTACTTAGGCAACTTAAGATTCATGAATATTTCTTGTATGTTCTTGTTATGATGGCATATTTTTAATATCTTATTGCAGTGGTGTTTTCTTATGTTACTCAAAATTCATCATTGATGCTCTGACTTCCTTCATAGACAAAGTGATTGTGTGTTTTACTGTTTCGCATCTGTATTCCTTGACTTGAACTCTGATATGCCTTTACTTCCATGCTAGGTATACTGTTTGGTTTTTCTTAAGCTATTATGACTCCATAAGCCCAATTTGCACTTTCTAATGTGATTTACAACCAATTTATATCATTTATCTGCTTTTTACCCCACATAGAGTTAGCCATCTATGTTTCTAACAAAAATCATAAACCCTTGAGAGAGCCCTCTCAAGTTGAGGAGGCTAAGCCTCAATCAAAAGATTGGTCTAAAATAGTTACATGAGATTAACTTGATTGACAGCCTATTGGGTCTGATTTTATGATAACAATAACTACATGTAATAGAAAAAATTTGAGCATAAAGAAAGATGGACAAGCCATTGGGAGTTGGACTAGCAGATGTAGCCCAGGAGGGGTGAACTTCTTCATCATGCCTACTATGTAAATTTCATGTGGTGAATTATTTATCTATTTGACATTGTTGTTTAGTGTTATTTATGCTTGTTTTATACCTTTAATTCACTAAAAAAATCTACAAATCATGGAAAAACTCCTTAATCCTTATGCAAACTAATGAGCTAATTATGCACATGTTTTTAAAACTGAAAGACACTATGCACAACAAAACTAATATAGGCATTTTAGATCATTTAGAATCTGGAACAATGGTGACAGCCGCAAGTAAGCTTGGATGCAGCTATCTATGGTTAGGTGGAGAGTTGTAGTACATAACTTAGTTTCCCACCATTGAAACAAAACCAAGATAGGTCTTCTCCTTTATGACCTTGTTATGAATCTACGTTGAACTATGAATGGATAGTGTATTGATTGGTTGTATGACAAGCCCTTGGTTTAATTTTAATTATTTGCATAAATACCTGATTACAATCCACATGAGGATGTGAATGCATGATTTCATGAGATGAATGGTCATACACTAACATTGTTGATGCAGGATTTAGTGCACTATGATGGTGTTGAGTTGCACTAGCTGAAGTGATTTAACAGTAGTGTTAATGAACATTGTGGAATTATTTACAATATTGTATTGATTGCATGTTTAATTGTTGAACAAGTTTTAGCATAGTTTGTGTATGCATATTTGTCTATGCAAGATTGAAGGGAAGAAGGATTGTTTCCAACCCTTGTGATTTCATTATTTCTCTTGAATATATGTATATGCATGGGATGTTGGACATTTTTCACTTATTGCTCAACTATGTGGGCTAATTTTCCATCCTTATTCCAAAAAAAATCACATATTTCTCAGAAAATTTAGGTGCTAATATTCGTAGGTGGGATAATTTTCCATTGTTTTTCCCAAAAAAAGATTCGACAATTTCCATTTTTTTAAAAAATAATTCGCCCATCCTTTATAATATAAAATTATTTTATCTTAAATATAGCCAAAATTATATAGAGAGTATATATAAAAACATTATAAATTTGAATTATTTTACAAATATATCACCAAATATTTTATAGTTTTCATATTAGAGACTAGCAAGATTTGCTGAGGTTTCTAAACTTTAATATACATTTCCGTCGTTTAAATTTTCGATGATCAAGGAAAGTATGTTTACTACCTTATTAATGATTTATTCCATCTCTTTTTACATATGGAAGGAAATGCATTTAAAAGTGTTATTTATCTAGCACCATTCTTATCATGGATTATTGTCAAGTTTGTTCATGAATCTTTTGGATTCATTGGAAATCAAGTGTTGCTAATAATGCTTGAAATGTCTAAAACTTTAGAAAATGCATAGTATGGTCAAAGTGTTGAATAACTAATAGAGAAGCAGGTTAAAACATTTTTTTTTTGTTACGAGATCACCCAGAGGTTTGCAGGTGAGCCAAAAGGGACAAACCTCAAGTGAGTCTTAGCTTCGACTTACTGTTGGCTAACCGCATAGTGAGCATTGAGATCCACATGTCAAGAGGTTCATGTGGTTAGCCAAATTGAGGGGTTAGGTCAATCTTGACCCATAGAAATTTGACACTCAAAAGGGATTATTGCAACATCAAGGGGGCTAACCCTAAACTTCCTAGGGACGAGTGCCTACCACATAAATCTGTCTAGAGTGGCAATGCAAGTTTTTTAGGTGCCAAGTGGGTTTGTCCACGGTGGGGTGTGGATAAATCACCTACCATGTGGGCCACTGTGTGTTGCCACATGGAGTTTAGGTGACCTAGAAACATTTAAAATGCCTTATCTTTGAAGAGCCATAACTTTCGATTAGTAAGTCTGATTGAGATGAAATTTAGATTAGAGGAATCATCTAGAAGAGACAATTTTTCCATTTGAAGTGATCATTTCACCTTGGGGGTTTCATAGTGACCACCTCCTCCTAACTCTTGTTAGATTGTGGGGCCCAAGGGGTAGGTGTCATTGGGAAGCGAAGAGGTGGCATGTGGCCAAGGTCTAATGTGCATCATCTCTCTCCCATGTATAAACCTTCTATATTCACATTATATAGGGTTTTTTCATAAAGAAATTTAAGATATAAAATGTTTATGATATTTCAAGGTGACTTCATTATGGTTTTAATTAATGTTGTTATGGAATCTAAGTAGTGAAAATATAAAATACTACATATTTAGTAGTTTAGTAAAATATTAATCACATCTCAATTTTATCTTACGAAGCTCTTAATCAAGGTGAGATTTATATGTAGTTAACTATTTCCAAATAAAAATACTACACCTAATCATCTTTCATTGCTATAAAACTATGTAAAGTTGTTGAATATTAGTTTTTGAATTCCAACTCAACTACTTTTTTCATATGAGACCAAATCTAGATCCCAATTTTACTTTACTATAGTTCTTTAATTCCATGATATTCATAACCATGTTTGGTCTCATTCAAATTCCATTCTCTAACACAAAATCAAAGCATAAGATATTAGGGAAATAAAAATTTTCCTCATTAACATTCTCTAGTGGATCATCTTCCTTCATTGAAAAATTATTAAGTTGTAATGTCTTCCTTTATTTCCTTTGAAAAGTACTTCTCATTTCATGTGGCACAGATACAACCACATTATCTTTCCAATGTTGTGCCATATAATGACATGATCTTCCGAGTCATATTTGTGTTCATTATCTTTCAAATATTGTGCCATATAATGACATGATATTCCCAGTCATATTTGTGTTTCTTCATAACAATATGAGAACTCTTTTTTCCAAATATTATTTTTGTTGTTTTATTCATGGTATTTTACATTTAACATCTCTTTTCTTTATGTGAATACTCTTTATTCCCTTTAAAATTACCATTTACCAATTTTATTTTCAACTAGCTAATTCACTCCTTTAAGATTACTATTTAGCAATTTTATTTCAACTAGCTAATTCATTCCCTCTTAATTGACATCCTAGTATTAACTTCTCCTCAACTTCTAAGTTGATGTGCCTATTCAAAAGAAACCTCCTTTCACTTATGATATTCATTCCCATAAACCATCTTTCTTGTCTTTTAGATCTACTAATTCCCTTGAAATGCTTCCAAATATGCAAATAACTTTTACAAATCATGTAACCTCATTATCATCTCTACTATTTTAACTTCTTCATACTCCATCTCACATGCTTCCTTTCTGTCTCACTTTTCCTACTTACAATCTCATTTCTCCCTACAAAAAGATTTTAGGTATCTTCTCCAACCTCTACATATCTTCCCTTAACAAATATTCCACCCAACAAAGAGAAATTGTCCACATATAAATTCTTAAATTCTTAAACCATCACTAATATTATATATATAATTAAAAAACAATAATAAAGAATTTTAATATAAATATGATCTCTATTAATTAAATATATTCACAACTCATAAACTTAATTCTTAAGGGAAAAAATGCACATATGTTTCCATGTTATTGGACTATCAAAGCTCTAACAATTTCAAACTCACTGTTGTTGACTTACTCCAAGATTCCAACTATAGATTTGTCAAACTTACTAAATGCATACCATCATTAACCGTAAATTCATATAACCAGAGAATTCATACATGAATCTTTAAATTTGTAAAATTAGTTAAATTCAGAATATTATCAATAAAAAAAAATTAATAATATTTTACTATATTTCAATTCTTTCCATTAAATTTCATTTTATTCTCATCCCATCCATCCAACAAAAAAAAAAAAAAAAATCAATATTAACTTACGATATGATATGATGCGTAATATTTACAACATATACATCTATTCATGAATCTCTAAATTATAATTTTAGGGTTATGCACCATGACCAAGTACATAAGGACGCCCTTGCATCTGCCCTGATCAATTGTAAAAATACACAGCACTCCTCATATTCAATATCCTAATTTCTCCTGATGCCATTAGGTATTCAGGCTTCAGGCTTCATCTCTTTTCTCGGAGGACAACCACAAAAACATAATCTTACTGCGAAGAGCAGCAGTGTCCAAGTCACCAATTTTCGCCTTCATCTGAAACACAATCCACAACCCTATTAAAAATAAAATATGCAAAATATTAACAAACATAAAACTGAATGAGTAGACTGACCTGTAGGTGAAGACTGTAACACACATTTTCTTCGGCAACAAACATAGAAGCATTCAAGACATCCAACCCTTCTTGTTCGAGCAACAGCAAGAGAGTAGAGAAGACGAGCCCGCCAACATTGCACGTAATAATTGTAATTGCCAGCTGATCTCGGCGCTCAAAAGCTCGATTTATTGTAATGATCGGTGAGTCACTGTGAGCTGAAGACCGACTGAGGTCCGTGTTACATTCAGAATTACCAGCTACACTCAACACTGACCTCCCAGAAATTCGTTTTGCAGTTAGCAATTCGTCACGTTGTCTACTCAGTTCTTTGACTTGATTGCATAATTGAGGAATGTAATTTAGAGCTTCACAGACAATAGTGGGATTGTATAGTTTCCCCTGGAAACCAATGCCAAATGATAAACAGATTATCTGTGGAGATTTTTGAAAGCGGAAGAATTCAGGCAGCGAACAAAAGAAAACTTACTGTTTGGGGAAACATTACTGGAATTTAAACTATAACTAATTTCAGTAAGGATTTCATCAAAATGTTTCAAACTCAAATGATTGGAATTTTACCTTTGAACTTGTGTTAGGGAGCAATAATTGCAGCTGATAGTAGAGTGCATTCAATTTCTTTCGCCGATCTCTTTCATTGGCGTTGTGAGTAAGCCTTTTTGAAGTAGATGCATCATGCCCGGCCATTAGATATATGAATTAAGTAGCCTATGGTCACTACGGGACTCGTGATAATTCAGAGATGTCTGCCTTTTGTTGTAATGTTGTGTTAGTCCCCAGTCGGTGATTGGAATTCCAATTTATTTGAGGAGGATTCAAATTAAATAATGTATATTTGGGTAGCGATGCAATTACTGTTATAATTTATTGGATTAATACAGAAAGCCTGAGTATAATGGTTGTCGTTGACCAAAATAGTTTAATTTAGGTTAATCGTTCTTATCATCATTAAGGTTAATCTCTTTTTTTTGTTCAATGAAACGACTCAGTAGAACAATTTTCACTGTTCAGTTTTAGTAGCACAACCGGTTGGGAAAGGGTTGCTTTAGTAAGGTTGGTTTTGTTAAAATTTCACTAGTATAAGCAATTGAGAAAGAGTGACTTTAGTAAGGTCGTTTTTGTTTCAAACTTCACTTGGTTATTAAGCATGTGTTTTGGGAGGAGAAGTCTCACTTTTAAAAAACATTTTTTACCTAGTAGAACAAGAAACACAATTTGTGTCTCTACAATTTTTATCTAGTAGAGCAAGAAACACAATTTGTGCCTCTACACCTTGAGCTAAATTCTTTGGACCATTTAGGTTAATCTTTTTAATTGTCATAAGTCTAGAACATTTTATTTATTTATTTATTTTTTTAACTTTTTTGCTATATTTTTTTAATTTTATTTAAAATTTACAATTTTAAGTTTCAGTTTCACAACTTACAAAATTCCTATGTTTCAAGAATTTTTAGCACATTAAATTCATTTATACATTCAAAAACCTATTTTAAATAACTAAAATTCATTTATTCATTCAAAATATTACTCTAAATCTCTAAAATTCATGATTTATCATTTAACCAAAACAAAATATACAACCCAATTTACTTTACAAATAATAATAATAATTAAAATTAAATATTATATAGCTAAATTCATTTTAAAAGTAATAACAATAATTAAACTGCTCCCTGATTTATAATAAAGTAGCTTAAATTTGAGGGAGATACTATGGGGAATTGGGTGGTTTAAAAGTTAAATTTTCTGTCAGTTACAAAATTTCGTTGGCAGGTGAAACTCAAACTACTACTAAAATTTTAAATTAAACATATTTTCCTTGAATCTCTCGAATTTATAACTACGGGCGTGGGCTTTGGATAAGGCAGGCAGGTCGAGATTGAGGGTCAACTACAACGACAACTGAGATTCCTATTGGCATCCTGCGTTCGGATCCTTTCACATTATTGTAGATGAGGATTTTTTGGAAAGATACCGCTGTCATTGTTTCAGCTGCGAAACTTCCAAACTGTTTTAAAATAATGTCCTATTACATGTGTAAAATGTAAAAAACGAAGGATGGTAAGAATTAAGCTTTACTAAATACTTTTAGCAGTTAAAAATTCATAAAAGAATTTTGATGTTATTCATGGTATAGGGATAAAGATTGATCTTAGAGTTTTTTTTTCCTAATTTAATTAAAATAATATTAAAAATATAGAATGGATATTTATGTTAAAAACATTTATGTATTTCTAATTGTGAATTTTTTTATAATTATTTTACTTTGCTTTTTTTCATATATATAAATAATTATTTTTTAGTGTTGTTTTATTATATATATATATATATATATATATATATATATATATATATATATTAATTATAATAATATAGTTATAATTTGGTTAATTTTAAAAATAATTAGTTTTTTCAACGTGAGATGTATGATAAGGAAAATGTTTTGAAGTCTATTATGAATTGTTATATTTTAGTATTTATTATTTATTTAATTTATATGACTATACTAATTGGGTAGAGAGACTCTATGCAACAAGATGTTATAGTGTCCATAAATGAGTATAAACATTTTAATAGAAAAATGTTGTAGAGTTAGTAAATGAATATAAACATTTAAATGTAAACTTAATAAAATTTTATTTCAAATATTATATAGATCTATATCATGTTTGAAATTCCATATAACAATTTTTTATATTACAAGAAATAATATAACCAAATTAACATATACTCATGTAAATAAATATATTTCCTTAAAATTACTTCTAACATAATTTAAGAAAGTATTTTTAGCAAAATAGATAAGATTCATATTAAGCATATTATTACTACCTACCATATTTTATTCATTTCTTTATATATATATATATATATATGAAATTGATATTTGCTTTATTTATCTATTTTAAAAATAAAAATATCATATATAAAATACATATATGATAAAATAATAATAATTTATTAATTTATATAATTAAATTATAAAAAAATATTATATATATATATATATATATATATATATAATTATTTTATAATTATTATTATATTGTTTTGATTTATGATATTATAATAATAAATTTAATATAAACTATACATGTTACATTATATGATATTTTATATTTTATAGTATATTAAGTTATTTAAGTTAGGTAAGATTGGTTTATGTGGGTGGGGTTTCACTCAATGAACTTATGACATATCACATGTGTTCATAGCATACTAAAAAATACCTTTAATTTGACTATATATGGGAAAATATCTCTAAAAATCACATTATTTAACACCCTAACAATATGAATCCAACGCACCTTCTCAATTTGAAAAACCCCTACTTTTTTTGTAAGCCTATCTACTTTATATTAACAAGCGGGAAATTACATACATTTATATCCAAGAGTGAATTCTCTTCCTTTGAAAGAATAAACCAGAGATGAAAAGTTGAAGGGCTCTTCCTTAAGAAGGAGAAACTAGAGCCTCGCAGTCTTTTACTTTGCAAAAAGAGCTCAAAATTAACAAAAATCATGCTTCTAAGAACTAGCATTACATAATATTTGCATGAAGAGCCAAACCTAGTGCGCATCAAGTCATAGGGCTTCAGGACACAAGGCTACCAAAATTCATAAAGAATAAAACTAAGGCAGCCTGGTGAGAGGCTTAGTTGGAGTGAAAAAATCGACCTAAAAGTCGTGATGTCGTCAAGTAGCTCAATTCTACAGTATTAAAATTGATTTTTTTCCAAGCTAGTACCATATTGCACCTATGAACTTCCTTGAGCCTACCTACTATGATTGGGATGGTTCCCTCAACCTCTTCCTTTGTCAGGGCACTGAACCCTCCCCCTGTCACAATTCATGATCAGAAGACCGTAGAATGAAGTCGCGATGTAAAAGTCGAGGAAAGAGCCAAGGAGAATGACACAGGGTGAATATGTCTGAGAGAATAGAATGTGCATGGTGATGAATAGTTTATTGCAGGGGCGTGGGAGCTGAGAACCCTGGTACATTGACAACTAGATCCAGGGAAGAGGAGTAATGGCCAAGACTGCAAATTGGTGAGGGAGGTGGGGTCTAATGATTGTGGGTCTTGGGAAGCATGAGAAAGGCCACTAGGTCACCCGGGTCAGGGGGAAAAAACCCATACTTTCACTACATATTATACGTATCCATTTTTTTCATTAGCATTTTTATACCTTTTTATATTTTTCATTAACTTTGAGCTCTATTTTTTGTACGTGCCAATATAAAAACTCTTTACCTCCTACTATATGATTAATATATTATGTCATTTTTTTCTTCAATATATATCCCCCAGTGTTAACACACGTGGTATGGTACTGCTCCCCCAATACATTGACAACTGGAGCCAGGGAATAGTAGTAATGGCCAAGACAACAACTTGGTCAGGGAGGCGAGCCAAGTGGGGTCTAATGGTTGTGGGCCTTGGGAAGCGTGAAAAAGGCCACTAGTCACCCAGATTTGGGGGGGGGGGGACCCCTACTTTCTCTAAATATTGTAGGTATCCATTTTTTTCTTTAACACTTTTAATACCTTTTTAAAATTCTTTACCTCCTTTTTATGCTCAATATATTATGTCATTTTTCCTCAATATATATCCCCCAGTATGTGGTATGGTATTTCTCCCCCAATGAAGCCCCTGTGTGTACATCTTAAAGATTAAAATGAATTTTTTAGATTTTGTTAGGAATATAAGCTTCAAAATGATAGGAAAAAAAAAGTGAAAGTTCTCATTGAGTATTGATTTAAATAGTTCTATCCAATTTGTTGTTGCTATAACTCAAGAGATGACTACACATTTAAGTATTTATAAAAAGTTTTAATATAATATTATATTGAATATTAATATAAAGCCAAATATTAAAATTAAATTTCTGATAGTAATATATTATTATATTAATATTATTATGTTTAATAACTCTATATCAATATATTATTAACTTTTATAATATTAAATTTAATATATATTATAATATACATTAATGTCTTAGGTTAAATATATTTAATATAATATGTTAATATTAATATTAAACATATAATATATTATGATACTATTTAAAAAAATATTATATAATGTTTAATATAATAATATATGATGTTAGGTTTTATATTATATAATATTGAATATTATCGACCACAAAGAAAAAGGAAGTAAGATTTTTATAAAAGGTGAAAATTTTTTAATTTAAAAATTCATGAAAGTCTCAAAATCAAATAAAAAATAAAGAATGATATCAAAATTTATTGAAATTTTACTAAATTAAAGGGGTGAAGAATAAGTATGGTTCTAACTCGAGTTTAGATTATTTTGGCATTAATATTTTTTTTTTCATTGAAATATATGCATTGATTTCAATGTAGATGTTGATATGAGATTGATTGCACTTGATGCATTTTCAGTGTAGATATTATTTTCTAATTTGATGAAACTAGTAAAATGATATACAATGCTTTCAAAATATTTTTATTTATTTATTTTTTCAGATGAAAAAAACACTGATATATGTCAGTACATTTTTACAAGATTTCGTTCTCAGCCATATGATAGCGAGAAGGTCCCATATCATTTGTGCCAATAACCAACCGGATTTCTTCTAAGAAAGATAGAAAATCACATTAGTATGGCATGCTAATCTCAGAGTGTATATACACTCATTACAATATAACTGTAGCGCAATGACATTCAAAAAAATAGATACAATAGAGGAAAACCATGATTAAAATATACCTGTAGCATTTGGGCCTAGCAATATTAACTTCTACCAGACCGGCCTACCTGTGGAGGAAAATGAGATACATTGCATAAAGCATAAAGCAGGTCTGGTACAAGAAAAAAGATAGCAACTCAACAAGCTAAGTAATTATTAATGGCATGCATTGATTTTTTTTTATAGCAGTCATCATCCCATATCTATATTAATCATCTCTCTAGATCCATCTTAAATAGAAATGAACAACAAAGAGTAATTTGACAGAGAAAAGAAAGAAAAATAATAACAAAGGATGCATTGGTTCTTGTGTAGATGTTAATTTCTCATGTAATATAAATGGATGGATGGAATGCGTTATTTTCAAATTAATTAAATAAATGGTGTGCATTGATTTCAATATATGCACAAAGTAATTATTAATGACATGCATTGAATTTTGTGTTATAGTGATTATTAGCATAGATACATATTTAATAGAAATAAAAAACAAAGATTTTAGATCCATCTTAATCATTATCCTGTATCTATATCTAATGGAAATGAAGAAAAGAGAAAGTTGAGAAAGAAAGACACAATAAATGGAAATTACTAAGGAGTATTAATGACAAAGGGAGAAACAAAGAGCATATAAACAAAGATAGTCACCACAAATAACAACTAAACAATGGCAAGAATATATAAAGAAAAAAATTGAATGAAAAAAATATCATCTCAAAGAGAATATCACAAAGCATATCAAAAGACACAACAAATCACAACTAAATAGTGTCAAGAGTAAAGAATAGCAGAAAATGCACAATGAAGAGGAAATCAACAAAAAAAGGAAAAGGGAATGACGATAAAAGAGCATGAAAATTAGAGGGAACAAAAAGATGAATACCAAATAGCGTATAAACAAATAAGAGAATATTCAACCAAATCAGACATAGTACAATATGCAAAATAAAATACTATGAAAAAAAATTGATTAAAAGATATATATGCCCATGATTTGCTTGTAACTATTGCTAATATGAATATTGTTCATCAAAAATTTTGTGATAGGATTTATCTATTAGCTCAAGTTCGAATATGTCATTTGCGTGATAAGTTGTGTGTTGGAATTCAAGTATTCAATACAAATATAGACCTAATGTGCTTGAGATGTAAAAGAAAATGAACTCATCATATTAATTTTAGACATATTTAACATATTTAAAATGATTATATTAATCATATGTTGGAAAAATTTGGTGTGGTTGCACACGATTGAAATTTACCTAGGTCCATCTTAACTCCAAATCTATCAAGCACCAAGAGGGAGCATATCTTCTGAGATGCAAACCTTCCCTTAAATTTCACACTCAAAAACAGGTTTGCACCTCAAAGTATGTGATCCCTTTTGGCGCTTGATTGATTTGAATTTAAGATGGATCTAGGCTAGTTTAAATGAAAATTGAAACATTTTTCCAAGTAACTACCTCACTAATTTGTGCATTGTTAAGACACTCATTGTGTTAAGGTCCTAGGTTTGGGAAATTTTCCAACTATGCTGAGAGTTGGTGTAGTCTAGGCAATGTGCAATTCATGGGTGATTTTGATGAATTAATGTCATCTTAGTCATGGGATAGTCACTTAGGCCAAAGGGAAATTAGTAAAAAAAAAAAAATACATCCTTGATTTATTGTAACTTTATGAGAAATTCAAGTTTTTTACTAAGAAGGTGACTTTTTTCCTATTTTGGAATTATCAAATTTGAAAAACGAAAAGTCCCATAAATTTCTCAATGGATTAAATTCATTTTTCCATTTAAAATTATAATTGAACCACTATTTAATTTAATTATCAATAATTAATATGTGGAAGGCAGGGATTTAGAGTATATCAAATTTCCATGGAATACTTTTAGTAAGAGTCACTATAGATAGTTAGCCCATGAGGCTTTGGATTGACAATGAATGGGTGCATTGTTAAGTAACTCCTTGCTAAAACTTCCTTTGTTTAAATATCTAGTGGGTGTTTACCTCACTTAAAAATAAATAAATAAATTGTCACAATAGATAGTTGAGATTTATTTGAAAAGTAGTTATGGCCTTTTTTATTTTCAATATAATTAAAAACAGAAGGCATTCTTTCTTTCTTTACATATTTTGGAATTGTTAAATTTGAAAAATAATGTCTCATAAATTTTCCAAGATATTAAATCCATTTTTTACATTTAAAAATTAATCATGCTCTCTTTTTTTTAATAAGATTTTCATAATTTTAATTTAATTATCAATAATCAGTATATGGATGGTAAGGATTTAATCTATACTAAATATTTTTATTAATAGTCATAATAAATGGTTGAGATTTATCTCAAAAGTGTAGTTATATATATATATATATATATATATATATATATAATTTCACATTGGTGGCTTATGTGAGAAGAGTGATTTTGTTCTAGCATTTATGGATTACTTGCATCAAATTTTTAATAGTCTATGTAAGTGTGGCTCATTCGGAAGACAAAGATATGAAATCTGATCTAGGGCTAAGAGATAAATAGGTGAGAGATGAGAGGACATTACATTAAGAGGTCAAAAATTAAAAAGGAGGATAAACAAGATCCAAACTTTCCTAATAATTAAAGAGAATATAAATGGAAAGAGATGTCAAAAAGAGATTAAAATGACTTAAATGCTAATGAATTATGAGTTATCATTAGCATAACTCATAATATTATTAAAAAATTGATTTCTAAATAATCTCCATAGTAAAATGGAAATGAATCACTATGATTATGATTAAGAATTTCATATATATATATATATATATATATATATATATATATATATATATATAAATAATTTAAAATAAAATTATAATTTTGTTATTTTTTATGATTTTTTAAAATTGTATTATAATATAAGTGTTTTGATGTGTCTAGTAATTTGATGTTTATCAATATTTATTAGCCATTTAATTTGTATAATTATACTAATAATAAAATCTCACACATAACTATCACCACTTACAAGAGATTTGAACCTATGAAGTGCTTTAATAGTACACTTGGCATGAAGTGCCTTAATAGTAAATGCTTCACCATCAATCTAGAGTTAGACATAACCATATATTAACGGACAAAAAAACATTTTTCAGAAAGAAAAAAATGCTGTATTATATTAAAAATATAACCAGTACATTGACCAAATATGTCTCAGCTGCAAAAGTACAACGGTGAGAAAACAACATATAATACCACAATGAAATTCTCATGCAGAATACCGAGCAGAGAAAATAGTTGGCATCCACATAACAGGGATTCGATCCTTCCCTTACAGATATCTTTCCTGATATATAAGAAGAAAATTAACAGAGAAGTAAAGACAGAGATGAAAGGGTTCATCTCGGTCCTTACCCGAAACTATGAGACTGTAAGGTAGAAGAGAAGCTGAGTAATTGGAAAAGAAGGCAGTGGAGCATCAATTCCAGGATTATTATAGAATATGAGTCATGGTTTGAAGATTTGAGAGACACTATCGGTAGATTGGGAAGATAAGCCCGATGATTGAAGTATCTCTTGTGATGAAGATCCTGGTAGTATACAAAATTGACATGCAACAGATAATGTGGAAAACCAACTAACAGAAAAGTATGCCCGCTCGCTTGATATAACACGCTCCTATGAAGAGGGTGTACAGGCGCGCTTGATTGTATGAGTCTGGGATGCAAAGAAAATTTGACACGCTCGCCTGATAAACAATATGACATTCCTGCTTGATGGGTAGTCCGAAATACAAAAATAATATGATGTTGCATTTGCCTGCAGGTAGTATAATAAAACACGCTCGCTTGAACATAATTAACATGCTCGCTTGGGTCATGTATCACAGGCTCGCTTGATAGAAAACCCGCTCGCTTGAAATGGTACTTTAGGAAACTAGTAGAATAAGCCTATGAGAAAGATCACAGATGCTCCAATTGTAACAAAATTTATGTCAAAAACTTAAAACAGAAGGAAATCATGAGAGAGAAATTGAAAATTTGGCAGTCTGTCTGCCATCATGATAACGAGAGATGAACATTAACCCAAACTCAGCAGAGAGTCCCCTTTTAGATAATCGATCAGCCCGGGTGTTGTTCTCTCGGAAAATGTGAAACATTGGGGAGAAATCCATTCTACTCCACAGATACTGAGTTCGGTCAATCCAGCCCTGCAAAAGTTGATTGTACATGTTAAATCTGTTAGACATCCATCCTATAACCAACTAAGAATCCCCATATATGCCGGCCACCCGAATTTGATAATCAACAGTAATGAGTAGGCCACCCAAAAGTGCCATAATCTCAGCTTTGTTGTTTGAACCTGGACCACCATTCCAATAGAGGAGAATACGATCTCGATTCGAGATCTTAATCCATGCTCCACAACCAATGTTACCTTCTGCTGAAGCACCATTGAAGAATAAGGCCGGGAGAGCAATATCATGGGGTCTGAGACGATGAGATGCATTGCAAACATCAATAATCAAAGGGGGACTGTCAGCCATCCAAGATTTAATAGCCATATATGTACGGTGGATCTGGAAAGAATGCTGCTCGAAAATAATGTTGTTCCTTGTGAGCCAGACTTCCCATATGAAGTAGAAGGGAAGGGATCTGTGAGAACTGTTCAAACAATCCCAATCGTATGTAGCAGAGATGAAGTCCACCGGCCGCCAGGATGGATCCATAATAAACGAACTGAATAATTTCCAAAGGTTGATAACAGAAGGGCATGAGAAAAATAGATGATCAATGGTTTCCTCAGCCATGAGGCAAAGGACACAGCGGATAGGGCCATGATAATTGCGCTTCCTAAGATTATCCCATGTAAGCACTTTTCCTTTCCATACCAGCCAACTGAAAATAATGATTTTCATTGGGATTTTCCTCTTCCAAAAAGGAAGGAAGATATTTGTTGGTTGCTAAGGAAGATCAGATACAATCCTACGATAAACATCCTTCACTACAATCATGTTGTTTTTAAGGGGCCCATTCCATACAATTTTATCACCTCCCAGGGCATAGAACATCCCAGCACAACGAAGATTATTTCGAAGCTGAACCCATTCATCAGCGTCCGGGCCATGTAGATCAAGTTGCTCGGCTGATTTGAAAATGGGAGCGCAATAAGACCAATAATGTATTACCTGGGAATAAAACATAATACCTTTGCGGGCCAAAGCAAGAATCAAACACTGGGAAGGTGCCGAAAGAGGTGTCAATGGCAGGAAGTTATGTGAACCAATTGGAATGTCACACCCATTCCGAAATAGCCAACATAAACGGGGAGCAATGATATGCAATATCATTTTAAAACTTCGCCAAATGCATGAAATTATTGGAGGAAAAGTAAAGTCATTACAGCTAATCTTCATCAATGCTTCACCACTGTAATATTTGGCCTTGTTTATGTTGTGCCATATACCTGTGCAGTTAACAGCCCGCCAAAAGGACTTAACAAGTAGAGCATGATTGAAGTCTCGAGTACAGAGAATTCCCTAGCCATCCATATCCTTAGGAGTAGATATTGCAGATAACTTGCATAGGGGAAATTTCCTGCATAAATTAGCACCTCCCCAGAGAAATTGTGTAATAATGCTATTAATTTTGGAAATGACAGCAGATGGAAGATAAAGCAAGTGTGCCCAGAACACAATCATTTGTGATAACACTGATTGAATCAGTATGAGACGACCTCCCATGGACAACCAGCGATGTGTCCATCGCTGAATCCTATCGCGAAATCTGTCAATGATCCAATCCCAATCTTTGTTCTTATAACCACAGGGTTTGATAAAATATCCCAGGTATTTAAAGCCATTTGACATATGACGAGTGCCAACACCCATGAAATCTGCAATAAAATTGACTTCTTGAATGTCCCCAAATTCAAATAAGAGGAAAGATTTGGAGCCATTAATGCCCAGCCCCGTAGCAGATTTAAACCGCAGAAACATAATATGTATATAGAACCAGTGGTTTCTAATCAAGTAGCCAAATAGTAAGAGGTCATCCACAAAAAGAGAATGCAATGTGGATACCGTTTCTGAAAATGCAAAGCCTTTGATGTAACCCCTCTGCTCAGCCGAATGCATCAACCTGCTGAAACCCTCCATGACTAAGATGAATATGAAAGGTGAGAGAGCACAACCCTGACGTAGGCCGCGACCAGCCTTGAAGAAACGGGAGGGAAATCCATTAACAATCACCGCATATCTAACATTTGAGATGCAGGACATAATCCATCGAATGATTCAAATGGGTAATCCAACTTTGAGTAAAATAACCCGAATAAAAGACCAGTTGAGTGAATCATATGCCTTATGCAAGTCCACCTTCATTACCAGCGCGTCCTGCTTTTGTGAGTGCATTGAATGAACAACCTCCTGAGCGATAGCAATCGCATCATGTATAGACCTGCCATTAAGAAAACCAAACTGTTCCATAGAGATGTTAGCAGATAAAACAACTTTAACCCGATTGGCAATAATCTTAGAAGTAACTTTGTAAATTAGATTACAAAGAGCAATGGGTCTAAAATCAGAAAATAGCTGGGGTCCGAGACTTTAGGGATGAGAGCAATGAATGAAGAGTTCAGATTTGCATGCATAATGCCCTTCTTGCGGAATAATTCCATTAACTCAGTAAGTTCAACCCCCAATAGATCAAAAAAGAATATAAAATTGCTATTAGTATCGATTGCTTAGGGTTGTCTTTTCAGCTATAGAATTGTTGGAAGGTTAGACCAGCTCATTATCAATTTGAATAAAAAAAAACTAAAAGAGAAAAGAGAAAAAACAAAATACTCGGTGAACCTTAAAATTTCATCTCATTTTATATTATCAAACGGTCGACATTTACACTTATATTATAATACATTTCTATTATAATACGTGGAGTATTATAATGCAAATGTGCAAATGGTTTTTAAGCTCCGATATCCCATTCGAAATGTATGGAAGATACCTTCGTGCCGGACTCCCGCAATCACGCGCCCTTTGCACTCCGGACATGATTAGGTTACGCGCAAACATATGGTCCACATCATTCTTGCATGGATGCTTGCACAAATACACGTGCACTTTGACTCAATTTCTATTTTGTATCTGCAGGAATGCCACGTATTAAGGTTTTTCTTGCCACCGTGGAACAAAAAGTATATACTATATCTGGAACGGTTGCTAACCAGCGGAATTTATTCAATCGTTTGTCTTCAATCAACCCATTTAGTCCTTTTCATAATGTTATGATAAAATATCCTTCTTATCAACGCTTCAAAGAGATAACGGTTGAATTATACATGTACAGATACTTATGTATAAAGGGTAGCATTTTGTGAAAGGGTGGAATTTTATTTTTTTATATATAAAGGGGCAGGTAACATGTGGGGTGGAGAATCTTTCATTTATTATTTTTTTTAAATAATATGAAATGGGGAAGTTGGCGACAGAAGATAACATTCAGGATATGAAGATTCTATCATTCGATTTTAAATGATATGATATAGAACAGTTTAAATGTTTTATGTTTTTCGTATATATTTGATAATTATATTAAAATACAGTGATGTAATGGTATTAAAATATAGTGATGTAATGGATGATACATTATTATCTTCACATAAGTTTGAATGGATTTATTATTATTATTATTATTTAAAAAATATGATATAGATTAGTTTTAGTTAATTTTTTAATAAGTATTGAATATGACGATGTAATTGTTAATAAAATCATTATTTTGTATTATTTAAATTATATTTTTGAATGTTTAAAGTTGATTCTTAAATTACATTTTTGAATGCATAGAGTTGATTTTGCATCCTCAAACGTTAATGGTTTGTGGTCACACCAAAATCTAGTAAACTTTAAAACTAGTACTTCGAAACCAATAAGGTTATGTTGAGTGGATAGTTAGTCTGAAACCAATAAAGTTATGTTGAGTAGATAGTTAGTCTCAGGTTCTCACCATGGTCGTTAGTCCACGAGATCGATTCCCACATTCCGAGGGGTGTAGTCATTAGTCCACGAGATTGTTGTGATGATGGGAGTGGAGGTAACTTGGGGGTATTGAACCTTAAACAAGACTCTCATACCATGTAAAGGTTTTCCATTACAAAAAAGGAATTACAAAAATTTAAAGCTAGTAAAACCATTTTGAGTGGGAGATTAATACCCAAAGACGTTGCAGTTAGTCCAACACAATCACCCCAAGACACTGCAAATATGCATTCTCAACAATTAAAATCTACAATTTCATAATTTCAATAGAATTTTGGAAAAATTTATGAGAAAAATGAAATGGTTGATAATTTTCATTTGTTTGGGACATGTTTTTCCTATGACTTTTCTCTAAAATTGTGCTGAGGATTCTAATATTGCAATTTTTTGTTGTTGAGGTTGCATAATTCTAGTGCCTCGCGTGTCATGTTGTTTGTTTGAAGACATTGAACTAATTTATGATTTAAAAGAAAAGCTTTTAAGTAATGTAAAATAATTATTTTACTAACAATTACGTCATGGCATTCAACTATAGTTGCCAAATAAAACAAAAAACATAGAACATTTAGAGTTGTCCTCAAATAAATAATTATTATCAAGAAAAATTCATGTGAATTTAAATTATATTTATTGATCAAGCTAACATATACATTTAAGTTTTAGTTCAACCTAGTCTACCACTCTAAGAAACCAAACCAGTGGAAGAACCTTAAAATTTTAAGAAATTGAATTTGAAATCCAATTTAATGATAACCAAAAACTAAAAATATTCTTATCCATAACTAGATATTTTTTTCCCAACCATAACTATCTTTCTTTATTATTAAAAACCAAAAATAGGCACAGTGATAACGAAATTATAACATAGGGATAAGAAGAGTTCAAAAGTTGTACCTTGATGGGTTCCTTTCCATGCTAAGGGGAGTTTCCCAAATCTTTTAGGAGGTCAAGATGCTCCTCAATCCTCTTCATTCACCTATCCAAGGTCTTCATATACAACAGGAGTTCATCAAGCAATAAAATTATCTCCTCCTTAGCTTCATTAAAGTCTCACGGAACTCGAGCTAGCAATGTTTTCATATGTCAGTACAAGTCGAGAATACACATGTATTGGTTGTACATACCTCTTGAATCACCCATGTCAAATATCCAAGAGGCCACCTTCACTGGGATGATTTTGTTTGATACGTATCCATGCTCCCCAGCGATATCTCTCTTTATCTCGCCAAGCTCGACCTGTATATTCTGCAACATGTGCTTGTGGTATTGTCATGTCAAGGACATTGCTTGCTGAAAAGCATGAGTACTCCCCCCGCTCTGATAATATTCCATGCCCTTATAAAATCAAGCAGATTTTTTTAGAATGGAAAATATTCTACTCCTAAAGAAATGATGACTATAGTGACCAAGCATGAGTGAGTCTACAGTTATAAAGGATGTACCTTGAGACAAGTATGAGAATATGAAAAGTTATATAAGACACCACTTAAACATAACATAATGGATAAAAGAGAACATGAAGTAAGTGAGAAAAATCATAGACCAATATCCTGAAATCCAACACGCTTGGAGGATAGACTAACAACAAAGGGAAAAGCTAGCACTTTGTGCAAAACTCCCAAAATAAACACTAGGATAAACACTTCATTCAACTTTGACAAAAATGGAAAGGTTGAGACTATGCCAACTAAATTATAAGTGCATAGTCATGAATGCCACATGTTAGGATGAAGCAACCACTATCTACAAGTTACGTTAGCGTCCTAAATGGCTTACTTTCCCTGGAAATCACGTTAATCAAACATGGGAGGATAGGAAATGAAAACCAAATAACACTACAACTAAGATCTTTAACCTCGTTTCACTTATCACATCACCATTTTAGGCTTCTGTAGTATTGAAGAGGAGTAATCATACATAATTTTTTGTGCTTTAGAATAATTTCCACCTTTCGTCTTTGAGGAGGACAAGATGGAACATCCACATCTATTCAAGCTTAGTGGGAAAAATACTATGTGCCCTCCCACCCAACATTTCCCATATCACCCCATACAAAGAAATAATTATTATCAAGTTACTTAAATCTCTTTTTAAATAGAAAAGGTTTCCAAAATATATATTGCAAACTTTAAACCAACCCTTGGTATGATCATGAATGTAAAATTATTAGAAGCAATGGGAGACAACTCAATTGGAAATCACCATGATATAAAGTATTATGTAAAAAATGATATTCAAGATTCAAATCCCCATGGGCCAAACCAACTTTAAAAAATAATGTAAAATTGTTAGAAATGTTAGAAATTAATTAACAAAGGAATGGAACATACAAAATATTATGGAGAGGAAAACACATAAAATCATAAAACAAGAAAGATACAGATATACGTGGTTCACCCAATTTGGGTTGTTTATGGAGAAACAAATAGTCCTTACTTTTATATTATCCACCAAAATGAAGAGATAAAACCTACAACGAATCAATTGTAATTTCATATTCTCTCTCACATAACCTTTCCTCTTTTCTTCACAGAGAATAATAATAATACACAACTTCAATACAATTCCTTCATATAAACTAAGGGTTTCCCCCTAGGTAAAAAAAGAAAACCTTAAATTAACATAACTTCTATTGTCACACCTTTCGCCTAATGAACGACCCAGATTGGCTACAAAATTACAATATTTTACAAGGCTATTTTTCATCTAATTGTTACTTTGGGAGTGTTTCCCATGAAACCCCGCTAGGGGGAGGGCTCCAAAGAATTTCAAGCCCCCCCTGAACCCCCCTGGCAACAATAGGGGGGGAAATCCCCCACACACACCCTTGTTAGGGACTAGAATAAAATCATAGATGAAATAGAAAACCTCTAAACAATTAGGAAGATAATCAGGCTCCACACCCAACAATATCCCATAGGGAGGCTGATTATATCAACTCCATCGTTGCTTCTCTTGTGGGCCAATGCCTCCACTTGAACTTGGTTATTTCTCATCTTCAGCATCATACTTGAGAGCAATTGAAACTGAGAAGAAACTCAATTTCTCCTTGGTCACCACCTTTGTCAACATATCTGCAAGATTCTGGCTAATTTGTATCTTTTCCAGCTTCAACTGTCCATCTTCCAAAACTAATTGTATGAAATGGTACCTGAGTTGTATATATTTTATCTTGGAATTAAATGTTGAGTTCTTTGCAAGATGAATGGAACTTTGGCTATCACTATATAACCTGCTCATTTCCTTCTTCTTTCCCAAATCATCCATAAACCTTTGTAACAAAATCATTTCTTTACCAGCCTCTCTAGAAGCAACATACTCTGCCTCTATTATTATAGTGCAATAATGTTTTGCAATTTTCAAAGCCAACTGAAAATTGTTCCACCTACATTAAAAACATACCTTGTGGTGCTCCTCTTGTTATCTCTATCACCTTTCATATATACATCAATATATCCCTGTAAAGCAATGTTTGAACCTCCAAAACATAAGGCTTGATTAGTGGTACCTCTCAAATAATTGAGAATACACTTCACTTCCATCCAATGCTCTTTTCATATATTATTCATATACCTACTCACAACTTCCACTTCATGTGCAATATCCATCCATATGTACACCATTGCATTCATTAAGATTCTAAATATTTATGTATATGAATTTTTAGACATATAATCCATCTCATATTGGGTCTTGGGAAACATCTCCTTACTCTGTTTGAAATGGCTAGCCAAAGGTGTATTATTATTTTTTCATTCTGCATATTAAATCTTTCCAACACCTTTTCTATGTACTCATTTTGAGACAATTTTAATTTGTGATTGTACCCGTCTCTAGTTATTCTCATACTAAGGATTTTCTTTGCAACACCCAAATCCTTCATTGCAAATGAATTAGTCAATTTCCATTTGACAATATTTATTTCTTGCATGTTAGACAATGCAACAAGAATTTCATATACACACAATAACAATATAATATAGTTTTAATCATTATGTTTCTTAAGATAAACACAGTGGTCAGAGTGACATCTAGTATAACCTTGTTCAAACATAAACCTATTGAATTTTAGATGCCACTGCCTTCGATCTTGTTTTAAGAAACACAAGATATTATTCAACTTGAACACTAATTTATCCTTCCCTTTGACCTATTACCCTTGTGGTTGCTGCATATATATCTCTTCCTCAAAATCCCCTTAGAGAAAGGTTGTATTTACATCTAATTGTTCAAGATGAAAATATTATGTTGCCACTAGACTCAAAATAGTTCTGATTCAAGGCATTTTATCAACAAGAGAAAATATTTCATAAATGTATATACCTTTATTTTTTGCAAACCCTTTCACCAAAAGTATAGCCTTATACATTTTTTTTCCTCGTCCTTCTTCCTTCAAGCTATGAACCCATTTATTCTACATTTTTGTTTTACCTACAGGTAACCTGACTAAGTCCCAAGTCTGGTTATGCACTAAGGATTCCATTAGTTCTTTCATGGCTATGATCCGTATTGGATCATTATATTTTTTTTCATCCATCTCAGCGCATTCATAGTGGAAAAAATGGAGGAATCAACTCACGGCACCATTTTTACCGGGAAGACCCAGTTTGAGGAAACAAGGTCTGAAACCTTCTCGGAGCATTTTTTTTTTTTTGGATATCAAACAACATTTTTGGGGGGTAAAAATTTGTGGCTTTATCACTACAAGTTTTCATGTTATTATACATACAGAGACATTTCCAACGGCACAAGAAGCATGTCAATCAGAGTCTTTATGTAAACATTATGCCACTCAGAAGTTGACCTTCCTGCTTTCACCACCATGCTTTGAGAGAATGCCACATAAACCCCCATTATTCATGGAAAGTGGTTAAATCTTGTCTATATCATATTTTCAGGGCCAAGACTCAAACCACTGCATGGAAATTCTCGAAACTTTCAAAAATGATAAATAACATGATGACAAGGCCTCTAATGCAAAACTTGAACAAGGACCTTATCTGACAAGGCCTAGCCATGACAAACATTTCATTAAACACGTCATGAAAATGTAATATACAAGTCATATAAACACATCTCAACATATTTACTTCATACTTATCTAATATTTATCAAGAAGGATTTATTCCTCCCCATAATAGCTCCAAGATGATCTATTAGGTCATACATTCATTAATATTTCATCTACTAATAAAAACATGATGAGATCGATAACTCAAGTATGTCATAAACCATGATTATAACCAACATATAACCATTAGAATAACAATTATATAACAACCATTAAGATCACATAATAACAAGTACGTTTTTCCATCAAATATACGAGGAAAAGAGCTCTTATTTACATATGCAAAATGAAACTAGGTCTAATACTTCCATGTGTCACCCGACCATAGATTGGGTTTAATCAATTCTCTCTTTCATCTAATAACCCATGTGCCATACTCCAAGCATGAATGTGGGATCTCATGGAATAAACCAAATAAAACCACTGCCTAGAAATTCATGAAACAGGGGTTTGTAACAACCCCGAGTTAAAAATTCATGTAATAAAGTTAAATAATGAAAAATAAGACCATGGTCTTTGGACACATATTCCAAGTTGAATGGTGGGAAAAAACATAGTGAGGGGAATCACTTATGATTAATTAATGGCTATGTAAATTGGAAAAGGTAATGGAAAAGGCTTTGGAAAGGAAAAGTGACAGTTATTGGCATTTGTTTAAGAAAATAAGAGGAAAGGAAGTTGAAATGTCATAGGTTTCATGTGAGAAGGGAATTGAGGTAAAATAGAGGCAAATGAATAAAATAGAGGCCCCATTGATAAAAATGCTTATGAGGATCAGTTCATGGTTTTTTTCAGTATTATCTTTTGAAATTTCATTTTTGGAGCTCTCTCTCTTTTCTCTCTCATACTATTGAAAACTTAGATTTTTCTAGGAGCGCACTTAGAGGCGTGTGGTATACTTGGGATTTGGAAAAAGAAGGCAAAGGTAAATTAGTAAAGTGCAAGAGGAAAACATGATCAGTAGTTGCAATAGATTTTCTTTGTAATTATCAAGTTCCATGTATGATTTCCTTGCTAGTTTTTCCATGCATGGTATATGCATGTGGTTTCTTGATTATGACCTATCATTGGCATAGGGGATTGTGTCGATTGAAAATAGTTTTTCCTAGCCTTTCCATTTCCTGGATGACCATGGTGTTGCAGTTTTTTTTTTTTTTATTTTATTTTATTTTATTTGTGGTTGGTGCTCATGTCCTTATGGTTGTGAGTTGAGTTACTATTTCCTGGAAGCCTTGGTTGTACAAATTCTATAGAAGCATTGTAACAACTTGGGTTGATTTACTAGTCCTGGAAGCTCATGTTTCACAAACACTCTAGAAGCCCTTGGTGGGTTGAGTTACTTGTCGTGGGATATTTGGTTGGAAAAATTCTCTGAAAGCCTAAAAAACGTTTTGGGTTGAGTTACTAGTTATGGAATCCCTAGTTAGAACAAACACTCTAGATCCCTAAAAAACTTGGGTAGAGAGAGATCTAGTGATGGTTAGTGGTGTATGATAGTGAGGTAGAATCATTGGTTGAGGGTTGAGGTGGTTTGGACTCTAGAAGCCCTAGTTTAGTTCTACTTGGTTTATTCCATGAGATCCCACATTCATGCTTGGAATATGGCATAGGGGTGATTAGATGAAAGAGATAATTGATTCAACCCAATCTATGGTTGGGTCATACGTGAAAGTCCCAGACCTGGTTTCATTTTGCATATGTCAATAAGAGCTCTTTTCCTCTTATATTTGATGGAAAAATGTACTTGTTATTATGTTATCTAAATGGTTTTTCTATCATTGCTATTCTAATGGTTATATGTTTGTTATAAGAATGGTTTATGACATGCTTGAGTTATGGATCTCATCATGTTTTTATTAGTATATGAGATTTTAATGAATGTATGACTAATATATCATATTGTAGCTATTATGAGGAGGCATCAATCCTTCTTGATAAATATCAGATAAGTATGAAATCACTATGTTCATATGTGTTTATATAACTTGTAAATTACATGTTCATGATGTGTTTCACAAAATGTATGTCACAGATAGGTCTTCTCAAATCAGGTCCTTATTCAAGTTCTACATTAGAGGCCTTCTCATTATGTTATTTATCATTTCTAAAATTTTCATGAATTTCTAGGCAATGGTATGAGTCCTGGCCCTGAAAAAGTGGCTCAGAGTCTGGGGTCGCTGGTACAAAACTACCTGAAAAATGCTACAGTCGCATGGATGACTTTTTGTGAATGAAAATGGAGGGTTTCAGTCACATGGATGCGTTGTCATCAATTATCGAAGGGGTTGAGCACCTGTGAGGGTTGGATGTCTCCTAAAGGTCCTATAGCATCCGAGGGAGGTTAGATTGGTATTGTCTCATTGGTTCCACTTCCTTAATTGTATTTGGGAAGTTGAATCATATCATAGTAACTCTTCATCACATGTTTACCATGGATGATCGATTAGCTTAGGTAAATGTGGGAGAATGGGGTTGCAAGGAAAATTTGGGTATATTGTATTCAAAATAAATATAATGTATTTGATAATTTTAAGAAATGGAAATCTTTGGTTGAGAATGAGACAGGAAATAACTTGAAGTGTCTCGATTTAGATAATGGAGGTGAATATTGTAGCAAGGAGTTAGATAATTACTATTCAGAGCATGGAATTCGTAGAGAGATAGGAACACCACAAGAAATTGGTGTGTCATAAAGGATCAACAGGACAATAATGGAGCATGCAAGGTGCAAGAGATTGCATGCAAGATTTCCCTTAGAATTTTGGGAAGATGTTGTAGATATTTTTGTTTATATAATAAACAAGGGCCTTCAAATTTCTTGGATGGTGGTATTTTGGAGGAGGTATGGATAGGTGAAAAGGTAAACTACTCATTTATAAAGACTCTCCGTTGCTTAGCATTTGTCCACATTAATAATGAAAACAAAACAAAGATTGATGAAAAATAAAAGAAGTGTACCTCCATTGGCTATGGTGTTAATGATTTTGGTTATCAGTTGTATGATTATGAGAACCATAAAATCACCAGGAGTAGAAATGTGGTATTTAATGAAATGGTTTTGTACAAAGATCAATTGCAGGGAATGAAATAGGAAAATGAAAACACAAAGTACAAAGTGTGTTGGGATAGAATTAAGGTACGTTTTCACCCTACCTTTACTTTGAATTATCATACACTTTTAGGAATTTTTCCTCATCTTAACAGTAAAGTAAAGGAGGATTAATGCAAAATCAGGACAAACGGACTAACGGAAAAAAGCATGTTTAAAATACAAGGATTTGACTTATTTCATCTTTATTCACAGGAAAACAAGGCAGCTGAATTGATGATGGTCAAAATACAACTGACAGGAAGAGGACACGAAATCGCAATGACCCCCAGGGACTAGCAGAAGGAAAAACGATAGATCCACGTCCGAAGAACTCTAACGCCAGCCACGAGCAGTAGGATATCATTTGGAAAAGACCATTCCACTGAGTGAAATCAACTTTAAAAAGGCCAAAGATGGACGAGAAAAGAAGAGCTGAACAAGAATTCTTTGCTGTAATAAGCCTATCATGATAGAACTATCTAGTTGTATTCATGTCGTAACCTTAATAATAAAGAATTTTGGAATTTTGAATAGTCATTTCCTAAGTTTTCCATCGCATTAGACTTCTGGTGGTTTGGGCCCAGCCCGGTAGTTTCCGTGCTCACTTCTGTATTGTACGTTAATTACGAAATTTATGTTTAGTTGTCTGATGCATTTTGTGAGATATCTTTCCACTTGTTAACTTCTACACCTATGATGCTGCAGTTTCCTATGCCACTAAGGTAATTTATTTCTCACGTTTCTGTTTTGCATTAGTTGTTTTATAAATGTTTAACATCTTCATCTTTTTCTCAATTCCTTTACATCTGTTTATGAGCTTTAGCGCGATTTCTGTTCAATGCTTTATATCATTAAGAATTAGATCTTTCCACCAGTACTATAAGAATTCTTGTTATGCTTAATAAAGAGTGATGTTAGCTAGTTAGTTTGCAAGAGAATTCCATTGCAAAATTAAATAAGCGATTGTTGTTCTATTCGTTGCGTTTGTTGTTCCATTCAGTAGAACTACTATTGAATTAATCAAGTGTGTTGTTCAATCATAGGTAATTCTTGTTGAGCTTATTTAGACATAATAGTTAATGAAATTTTACAATTCCATTTCTTTTTGAGTTGATTGGACTTCGAGAATTAGTTAATCTTCTTGATGGTAATATATAGTAGCTATTTTCGATGTCACTTGCATATACTGTGCTTGCACTCTTGAAATAAGAATACTTACCCTGTGTTGACAATTGAATGAGAAACATAGAGGTTGCCTATAATAGTCACCTTAATGAACCAAAATTTCTGGAGCCATTGTTGGGGAGAGTGTTGAAGAGTGACGTCCTTCATTAAGTTTTATCTATTACTAATTGGGTATTAAAAACGAGAGGTAAGAGCCTGCATACTGGAAAGAAAAATGCTTTCCCCCTAACCCACGTCTCAACAATTTTTCAAAGGTTAGTAGATTTGGTGTTATTGTTTTATGACTAGGAAGAAAAGGATAGAAACAAATAAAAATCATCTGAAAAATTCTATGAAACCCAAAGGACCGGTAATCCTTGGTAGAAAAAAATATATAGACGGAATTTTTAAGAACGCTGAATCCCAGGCATCCGTAAGGCCCAGAACCATTCCCATTCAAATTCCTACTACACTCCCTCAGGCAACAACCTCACCATCTACAACCCATGCCAAGATTCATAGTGAAACTGAAGTGTCTGAACAAATCCTTCAGACTGTTGAACACATAAGTACTGACCATTCAATAGAGGGAGGTTCTTGCAATTTACAGGAAAGAGAAGGAGAAACTAGTGGGGCAATACAAGTAGGAGCTCTAGAGCCTGAATCCCTTGAAAAAGTGGTCGAGACTAAGACGCTTGGTATTCCATATTGAGGAAATGTTGTAAAGGCTCCTTCCCACTCACCATCCAATCTCGCTAATATTACTCCTATGGAACAAGAGATCCCCGAAGATTACTAGCATATCTTTGATCAAATGGAAAATAATCAAAACTAGAATCAAAGGCAGACATTGACATTGTAATATCCCATTGTTGACCATGCTACTAATGTCCCTATGAAATCCATTCCCCTAAAAAACATCCCCACCTTCCATGGGTTGACCTCGGAAGATCCTGATGCATTTATATTTGAGTTCGACATCTTATATAAGGGATATGAATATACCATTGACCCGCAGAAACTGAAATTGTTCCCCTCTACTTTGAAGGGGGTAGCATTACGTTGGTTCATGGGACTGGGTGGGGGAACCATCAATAATTGGGACCAAATGAAGAAAATTTTTCTAACTAAATATCAAGATTATTGCTGGACTCGGGAATTAAAATATGAAATCTTCAATATGTATGCAAAATACAATGAGACATTAGAAGAGTGTGTCGAAATATTTCAGTATAATCTACAGAGGTCCCCATGTACTTCATTATCCAAAGACATATTAAAAGAAACAATGATTAAGGGGATGAGAGAAAAATGGATTGAAACACTTAATATAATGGGAAGAGGGGACATCTACCAAGAATAATATGATGAAAGTATTTTGTTGTGTATCAGGTGCTCTCGAGGCAGTACGCGAAATAAGCCAATTAGGCGAGACTCAACAAGGAAAGATCTCAAGCAGTCTGGTGGCAACGCAACCAGAGCACAATTTGGTAATCTTTTGGAAGACTTCAAAACTGATATTTTGGGTACTTTGACAACACATCTTGATTTCCTACAAGTCAAGCAGAAGCAAGCTATAGCAGAACAAAAATTGGCTGTCTTTTTCCCACGCTTTCGAAAGAAGCACATCCAAAGGGAATGCCCCTTAGACATGATTCAGACCTGTGCTATCTGCACTAAGGATCATGCCACATACCACTTCCCTTCACTCCCAGGACTAAAAGCAATTTACAAAGAAGTAGAAGAAGAAACAGAACTAGTCTACATGATGAACCAACGTCGACAATGGCAAGCACGACCAGGTATGCCTCAAGACCTGCCTCTGTTCTTTCCTTCTCCACAATTTAACCAAAAAACACCGCAGTAACTTGGAATAATCAACCACCTTTCTCCACTTGGTCATCTTAGTCATTTCCTATACCTCCTTGGCCAACGTAACCCTCTTCAGGAAATAATTGGCCAATATTTCCTTGTCCCCCTCCTTATTGGAAGAAAAAACCCATATCAAACCCAGTGGCCAGCATCTCCTTCTCAAACCACAAATTGGCCTCAAAATTGGCAACGACTTCTAGGAATGACCCACCCACTAATGGGGACAGGGATTCAAAATTAACCTACATAATGAGTGCCATACTAGCACAACCCTCAGCCTATCATCCGTCCTCAATTACCAGCCAAACCCAATCCTAACCCCAACAATAGGCTGGTTCAGCTAATCTAGATTATATAAAATCCAAACCCTGAAACTGAACAGAAGCAATGTAATGAACTAAGGCTGAGATCAGGACATATTGTCTCGCTAGCACAAGGAATGACCCCACCTCAATTAGAATCTGGAACTCCAACAGAGCCCATACAAACGAATATAACTGAAATGGGGGTGGAGCAAGAAAAGGAAATGGTTAACCAAGAGAAACCTAAAAATCTTAGGATTTTCCCAACCCCTTCCCTGAAAGGTTAACGCTACCTAGACCAATGGTCTCTCCAGATTTTGATATTTTGGGAGAATTGAGAAAATTTTGTGTTACACCATTTTTTGGTCATCTAACCTATTATCATTAGATGGGCCCAAGTACACCATGTAAGACCAATTTTACCCTAAGTAAAATTTCTTTCACTATATAAAATAACTTAATAAAACACATTTATTAGGTTGTTTATGGTCTAAACAGGAAACCCCAAAAGGAAATATTAAACAAATCTATATTTGTTTGATTTTCCTCATGGAATAATTAATTAAACAATAATTTAATTATTATTCCAAGTCATATTTAACCCAAAACAAGGAAATTAATTAGATAAATCCTTATTTATCTTATTATTTTCTAGGAATAATTATTTAAATCTTATTTAGATAATATTCCTTGTTGAATATGACTAAATCATTTATAAATAATTAAATAAAACATTATTTATTTAATTATCATTCAACCACTTCCTTAAAATAATAAATAAATCATTTATTTATTTATTATTTACAAATAAAGGGATTTGACCCAAGTCAAATACCTTTTCCCTCCAATAAATATAATAAAATATTCCATAAAAGGTGGATCTAGATTTGGTTAATATTATTTTAATCATGCACCAAGATCTAGAATGACCCAATGTTTTGTCATAAATAGAAGGGTTTTCTCATTCATTTGTCACCTTTTGTTGCCTATTAGATCACTCTAGATCTATGCTCTTGGTCTGACTTTGAGCCATTATCATTGTGAAATTTTCCATTATTTCACTTTGTGAGCTCCCTTCGAGTTCTATGTTTGTCTGGGTTTTCTACACCAACAAGAGAGAGAAATTATAGATCTGAAGTGCTGAGGACTTTCAAGAACCCATCCCATTGAGGAGAATTGTAAACACCTTTCTTGTTTTCCTCCCAAGTGTCCTTAATATAAAAATTCTTTCAAAAATATTGTTCTTGTCTTGTCTATTGGATGCATGGAGCAAAATCTTATTTTTACTGCTTAATGTCTTTTTATGCATAGATTTGGATTTGTGCAACATTTATCTTGATCAACTAACTATAGATTTGAAGATATTGGCAGCCATATTTGATGTTAGGGATATTTGTTATGCGTAGCTAAAGTGATCTTTTTTCGTACACTTCGAAAAAAGTTTCATACTAACACTTTGCATCAAAATTCCTCTTCTGCAGGCCATACAAGACATCCCCATCTATACCAAGAAAATTATAGAACTGTGTGGAAAGAAGCATGCAAAAAGAGCGAAAATTTCTCCCACCATTCATGTGGTGAGAGAACTTTCTGACTTATTATTGGGTAAGGATGCCCCCATTAAATATGATGACCTAGGGAATGCCATAGAAACTATACAAATCTCTGGCCACTCCTTTCCAAATGCAATGGTCGACTTAGGGGCGGGCATTAACATCTTAACAATAGGGACCTGCGAAAATCTAGGCATATCAGGTTTAGAACCCATAGCTACACTGTTGGAACTTTCTGATAGGTAGGTTATCAGGCCAGATGGAATATTGCAGGAAATCTTGGTTTCTGTGGACTCATGGGAGTATCCAGATGATTTCTTTGTTATTAACACAAAGAATTGGATGGACAAACACCCCTTGATTCTTGGGCGGCCTTGGTTGGCAACAACCGATGCTTACATAGGCTGTCGGATAGGCAACATGACCATTGCTAAGGGAGATTCCATAAAGAACATTATCATTTACCTACCTACCAAACCAAGTTTATCCATGGTACACATTCACAAGAATCTGCATGCATATTGGGAGCAAAATATTCGGCCACCTCTCACATTAGTCGAAGCTCTTGAATTTAAGGATCAAAATGAAGATGATGTAATCAATAACTTTATGAATCAGCCATCTACATACAGAAAATTAAAATGCAAAATTTTGAAAACAAATCTTGAAGATGAAACACAAGAAGATCTCTTGGAAAACCTTGATGATCAACATACACCCAAAACCGTTGTACACAACAACATACCTATTGAGATTGAGCTAGGGAAAATTTTGAATATCAATGGCAATCTAGATAGTGACCAAAGTTAGAAGGGCATAAAGGTGTTAGAGAAGTATCAGGGAGCATTTGATTGGGACTACCCATACATGAAGGGCATAGACCCTCAGCTATGCACCCATTACATCTATACCAACAAGGAGGCTCAACTTATTCGGCAACCCCACCGTACGTTAAACCATCATCCAAAAGATGTTGTAAAAGAAGAGCTACAAAAATTGTTGGATGTGAATTTCATTTATCCTATTTCAGACAGAAAATGGGTCTCCTCTCTGTTACTCATCCCTAAAAAGAATGGGGAATGGAGAATCTGTGTGGACTACCGAGAACTAAATAAAGAGACATAGGAGGACCACTTCCTGCTCCCTTTTATTGATCAGGTCCTGGATACATTGGCAGGGAAGCGTTTCTTTTTTTTTCTTGACAAATTCAGCGGTTACAATCAAATCCAAATAGCCCCCGAAGACTAGGATAAAAAAACCTTTACTACCCATGGGGTACATTTTTCTATGGGGTGCTACCATTTGGACTATGCAATGCCCAAACAACCTTTCAAAGAGCCATAATCGACATTTTTTCTGATTTAATAAACGAGGGGCTTGAAATTTACATGGACGACTTCACCCCATATGGTGATGACTTTGATCAAGCATTAGAAATGCTAAAAAAGGTATTGGAATGATGTATTGCTACCAGGTAATGCTTAAGAAATGAAAAATGTCGCATGATGATGACTGAGGGAGTAATCTTGGGGCACTATATCTCTGTAACAAGAATACAGGTAGACCCAAAAAAAATAGAGGTAATCCTTTTATTAGCCAAACCTTGTACACAGACTGAGGTGTGTATTTTTCTGGGGTATGCAGGGTATTATCATAGGTTTATAAAGAACTGCTCACAAATTTTTGGACCTTTGCATGCACTAACTGGAAACATCGAATTCCATTGGTCTGATGAATGTGACACTGCTTTTGCAGATTTAAAGAGACTGGTCTCGATAGCACCAATATTACGCAGTCCTAACTGGGAGCTTCCTTTTCACATTTCTTCAGATGCATCCGATACAACGATAGGGGAAGTTATTGGTAAAGAAGAAGACAGAATGCCCTATTGCTTTTATTATATCAACAAAAATCTCACTCCCACCAAATTAAACTACACATTGACAGAAAAAGAGTTGTTGGTTATCGTTTATGCTATTAATAAATTTAGACATTATATAATTGGCTATTGAATATTTATCCAATAAACCAATCACAAATGGGAGAATAACTCGTTGGTTACTGCTTTTGGAGGAATTTGACATAACCATCAAGGACCGCCCAGGAAAAGAAAATGTAGTTGTAGACTTCCTATCCAGATTTCTAAAGATAGATGACACACTAGAAATCAACGATCAGTTTCTAGACAAACATTTGTTTGCCGTAGCAGTAAAAACGCCATGTTATGCAGAGTCACAGATGTAGAAAGTTACTTGGCTATAGGGAAACTGCCCAAGAATTTAACATCAAGGGAATGGAAGCTGATTGTACAACGCAGCGCCAGGTTCTCCTGGATCGGTGGATACCTCTTCCACATAGGGGCAGACATGCATATATGCAGATGCATGAGGGAATACAAGATCTGTGATATCCTACGGGCCTGTCACGATGAGCCATGTGGTGGCCATTTCACAGATCATAGAACGAGGTACAAAGTATTGCAATTGGGTTATTATTGGTCTACAATCTTCAAATATGTAAAAAAATATGTCCAAGCCTACGATAGTTTCCAAAGAATGGGTCTTCCATGCCAAGCAGATGCAATTCCACTACAACCACAATTGGTAATAGAACCGCTTGAACGATGGGCACTAGACTTCGTTGGGCCATTCAACCCGCCATCAAATTAGAAAACCTGCATACTAGTTGCCATAGACTATGTAAAAAAATGGGTGGAAACAATAGCCTCACCAAGAGCCACAAAAGAATATGTTATTAACTTTCTGTTTGAGATATTTGCGCAATATGGTCTACCACGGGAAGTGATAACTGATGGAGGGGCATAGTTTGTACGTAATAAAATAACAGCCACTCTAAGGAATCACCATATAATCCATAGAGTCACATCTCCTTTCCACCAGTAGGAAAATGGACAGGTCGAAAGCACCAACAAGGTCGTTGAGGAAATTCTTACTAAAATAGTATCATCACATCGTTGGGACTAGGCTACTAGACTTCCAGAGGCCCTATGGGCTTATCACACAACATGGTGAAACACCATTGGATATTCTCTGTATCATCTAGTATTTGGAAGAGAGCCTATTTTCCCCATTGAATTCGAAGTTAAGACCTTAAGGATAGCCCAGGAAGCAGGGTTGGAATTGACAGAGGCCCAAATTAAAAGACTCCAGCAAATAAATGAATTGGATAAAATACAGCTACCAGCTCTGCAGTGCACAATGATCATACAATAACAATGAGATAAGTGGCATGGCAACCTCATCAAAAAGAATACATTCTATAGGGGAGATTGGGCACTTATTGGAGAGTGGAAAATTTCAAACAAGCTGGCTCAGTCCATATGAAATCCAAGAAGTGCACAACAATGGTACCCTCACCTTGACCACCATAGATGGGTTTGGTTCTAAATTTCGAGTCAATTGGCAAAGAGTACGCCTCTATCACAAACCTCTCACAAAGGAGTCTTTCTGCCAATAGGTATGAAATGATCCCACCATCCAAGTTGTGGCAGAAGGGGGTGATAACCCCACGACCTCATGTGCATGAGAGTTTTCTACCTTCATTTGTAAATTATGTATATAATCTCCTTGCAATTCCTAGTTTCTTATTTTATTGTACATTCTTCATGATCACAATTTTACCCTCTTTCTCATTCTCTTTTGTTTTCCTTGTTGTTCAAATTCTGTTGTGTAACCAGCTCCAAAAATAGAAGAAAAGAGATATCAACGCCTTAGAAATAAGGCACTTCGAGGGGGTAACCTCCAATACATTACATAAATGAAAAATTCTTGGATGATACAATTTACAAAACCTCCTTTCTATATATAGGAGTCCATGGGGCCATAATGTAATCCTAGTGGGGCCACAATGTAATCCTAGCTGACCTATCAATAATAATTTAAGGGCACAATAATAACAATATGGGGGTTACAAGGGTACAATAATAACAATAAGGGGGTTACACTAACAACAATAAGGGACTGTACTAGTAATATAGGGACCTAACATGCCCCTCTCCTTCAAAAAAGTGTTGTCCTCAACGCTTGAGTAGTTTTGGGTGCTTCTGTATAAAATTCTCATCCTCCCATGTAGAATCTTCAGTGGGTAAGTTCTTCCACTTTATGAGATACTCTAAAATTGATCGATTCTGTAGCGGTCAAGTTCTTATTTCCATGACTGCTTCAGGTTCCAATATGATTTTTCCTTCCTCATCAAGTTCTAGCAATATTGTTTGAACTGGAATATTTTCACCTATAACCTTCTTTAAGCATGAAACATGGAAAACTAGATGCACTCGCGAAGAAGTAGGAAGCTCCAATTTGTATGCAATAGTACCAATATTTTGCAACACCTTATAAGGACCATAGTACTTTGGAGATCATTTATTATCCTTCTTAGCTTGCTTGAGGGACATTTGTTTGTATGGTTGTAGCCATAAAAATACCCAATCACCTACATCAAAACTTCTCTCGCTGCGATGTTGATCTGCCTGTTGTTTCATTCGATTTTGTACCAAATTTAGGTTATCCTTTAAGAGTTGGAGAACTTCTTGCTGATGCTTGATGTGATATTCCACTACTTGAACCTTCGAATTTTCCCTTAAAGATAATGTGATGGATGGTGGATGATATCCATAAAGTGCCATAAATGGGGTCATTTTTGCTGCAGTATGGAAGGAAGTGTTATACCACCATTCAACGAGAGGTAAACACTTGACCCATTGTGTTTGTTTATTAGATACAAAACAACGAAGATATCCTTCCAAACATTAATTTACTATCTTAGTTTGACCATCAGATTGAGGATGATAAGATGAGCTATGAGCTAATTGAGTACCCAAACAAGAAAATAACTTCGTCCAAAAATTTCCAGTAAAAATGGGATCTCTGCCACTCACAATAACCCTTGGGTTTCCATGTAGCTTTTGAATTGTGTCCATAAATGTAGTAGAAATTGTACTTGCTTTAACTGGATGAGATAATGCACAAAAGTGTGCATAATTGGTAAGTCTATCAACTACCACCATGATGACACTCTTTCCTTCGGACTTAGGTAAACCTGTGATAAAATCCATTAAAATCTCCTACCAACGTTGACTTGGAATGGATAAAGGTTGTAGAAGTCCCGGGGTCTTAATTGTCTCAACTTTATTCTGCTGGCAAAATAAACATTCCACCACAAACTTTTGAATATCAGATTTAAGGCCATCCCAAAAAATTCTTTCTTCACCCTGTGGTAAGTTTTTAAAAATCCTGAGTGTCCTCCTAAAGGAGAAGTGTGCAATTCGAAAAGAATATTTTGTTTTAGTTGGGAATTCTTACAAAGATATAAGCGATCTTTGTACCATAAGGAATCATTTTTCCAACTAAATGTATCAGATGTACTAGGATCTTGCTGCAACTTTTGAATGAGTGTCCATACATCTTTGTCCTTCTTCCATTCACCTCTTGCTTCGGTTATCCAATCTGGTTGGATAATAGAAATGGCACAAAGCAATGCTTCCACCTCTTCATTCTTTCTTGAGAGTGCATCTGCAACAACATTAAGCTTTCCTTTTTGTAGATTATTTCAAAGTCATAACCCAACATCTTTGTGACCCATTTTTGTTGCTCTTCTGAAGATAGTCTTTGTTCCAAAAAGTGTTTAAGACTATCATGATTAGTTTTTACCTTGAAGTGTCTTCCCATTATGTAAGTTCGCCATTTCTTTAGTGCATGCAGTATTGCTAACATTTCCTTCTCATAAATAGGTTTATGTAAACACTTTCCTTTGATTGGACAACTTTCAAAAGAAAGGGGTCTTCCTTCTTGCATTAAAACAACACCAATTCCATTTCATGAGGCATCATATTTAACAATAAAGGTTTTTGTGAAGTTTGGCGTAGATAAGACCAGTGCTAGGCACATTGCCTCTTTAAGATGTTCAAAGGCCTTAGTTGCTTCAGGAGTCCATGAAAATGCATCTTTCTTCAATAATGTTGTTAGAGGTGCTCCTATTCTCCCATAATTCTTAACAAAATTGAGATAATACCCTGTTAACCCGAGAAATCCTCGCAACTGTTTTATGGTTGTGGGGAATTTCCATTACTTAATGGATTTAATTTTGTTAGGGTCTACCTTAACACCCTCGTGAGATAAAATATGACCCAGATATTCCACCTCTTGTACTCCAAAGAAACATTTGGATGTCTTTGCATGTAATTGTTTCTCCTGCAATATTTTGAGCACCCTGTCAACATGTTCAACATGATCCTTCCAAGATCTGTTGTAGATTATTATATCATCAAAAAATACCAGCACAAATTTTCTAAGGGTTTGAAAATGGAATTCATCAACCCTTGAAATATAGAAGGTGCATTGGCAAGGCCAAAAGGCATGACCAAAAATTCATAATGACCCTCATGAGTTCGAAATGTTGTTTTTGAAATATCTTCAGTCTTCATTCTAATTTGATGATATCTTGAACGGAGATCCAACTTGGTAAAATAAATTGTTCCATGTAATTCATCCAATAATTCATCAATCATAGGAATGGGAAATTTATCTTTAATGGTGAGCTTATTGAGCTCCCTATAATCTGGACACATTTTCCATGATCCATCCTTCTTGTGTACCAATACTACAGGAGCAAAGAAAGAACTTTGACTAGGTTGAATTATACCCGCCTCTAACATTTTTGCAATCATACATTCAATTTCGCTCTTTTGGACATAAGGATATCTATAAGGCCTGATGTTTAGAGGAACGCTTCCTGGAATCAAATGAATAGCATGATCATGATCATGAATAGGTGGGAGTCCTTTGGGAGTTTCAAACACCTTGGAATGATTGTCCAAGACTTGTTGGAGATCTGCAGAAATAGATGATTTTGATGTTGGAACTTCTAGTGAGCATAATTGTGCAATTATGCCTCGTTGTTCTTTCTTTAGAATATTTTTCATGACATTAGAGATTATTATATTTCCTGGATTCCCCGCAATACCCCGTAATTCGACTTCCTTTCCTTCTGAAAAAAAATTTCAGGAAAAGTTCTTGAAAATTAAAAGCTATCGTCCCCAAAGATTGTAACCATTGTACTCCTAGTACAACATCAGCACCTCCCATAGGAATGGAAAGCATTGGACTAGTAAATAGATATTTCCCCATGGTTAGCTTGATATTATGGCATTTTCTATATTAATTTATAGTTCCTCCATTTGCAACCATCACTTGACATTCTGGTGCTGGGTATAGGAAACAATTTAATTCCTTGGCTACCTTTCAATGAATAAAATTATGGGTGCTACCTGAATTAGTCATCACTATTAAATTTTTCTTCTTGATATGTCCTTCTATCTTGAGAGTTTGAGGAGTGGTAATTCCTGCCAGTGCATTGCATGATATGATCGGATTCATTTCTTCCTCTTCTAGGGCTGGTTCCTGGTGTATATCCTCTTCTTGTTCATTTTCGTCTTCCTCTTCACTATCTATGTAAAATAGTTTCTTCTCCGCACACTTATGACCTTTATTGTATTTTCTATCACACCTGTAGGAAATCCCTTTGGCTCTTTTTTCTTCCAATTGTTGTGGTTTCAACCTTGTAGGTTGTGGAAATCTAGGCATAGCAACACTTCTTTCTTTATAGAAGTGAGTGGTAAGCTTCCTTGTCTCCATAATTTTACATTCAATTTTTCTTTCCAACCTGAATGCCTTCTCCAATGAATCAGGTTCCAAGACACGAACTTCATGTTGGATGTTATCCTTTAATGTGCCTATGAAGAGATCAATCCTGTATTCCTATGGAATATCAGTTACCCTTATATCCAATTTTTGGAAGTCCTCAATGTGCTGCCCCACTAAACCCTTTTGTTTGAGATTTATCAATTGGCTAAAGAAGTTGTTGCTCTTTGTATCCTCATAATGCGCGATCATTTCCTCCGTAAAAATTGACCAAGTGATAATTTTTTTACGGGAGAAAAGCCATCGATACCATACAAATGTATTTTTTTCTAAATGTAAAGTTGCAATGCGTACCTTTTGTGTGTTTTGCACTTTATGGAGATCAAAATATTGCTCCATCTGTAGTATCCGTGTTACAGGATCCTTTCCATCAAACTTCCTCCCATTTTTGGAATATGGTGGTTCTTCCCACCAACATTAGAGTTTATGAAATCACTATTAACATTTATTTTTTTCTCATCATGAGTTTCTTCTACTATCTTTTCACCATTAGGAAACATTTATTGTATCAATTTTGTCAAACCTTCCATGTCTTCTTTTAGATCATTCTTAATGTTTTCCATGTTGTCTTTCATGTCATCCATATTAGCTTCCATGTCAGCTTCCATGCCATCCATCTTAGCTTCCATGCCTTTCTTCAAACCTTCCATCTTCGCTTTCATGCATTTCTTCAACAATTCCATTTCATTTTTTGTTGCTCTTTGTGAGAGAAACATTTGGTGCACTTGCTCTTGTAATTTTGATAGATCATGTTGTTGCAATTCTTCATCTTTATGAGTCATAGTAGAGCCTTCTGAAGGCTTAATGGATGTTGAATTATTTTTATGAGGAATATTTTAGAACCCAATACTGATATCTATTTTACAATATGCCCTTGGAATAGATTCAAATTGATTCTTCAGACTTATGCAATTCGGAAAAAATACACACCTTTTCTTGCGTTTGAGGAGCTCAATATTGAAATTGGATTATCTCTGTGATTGCAGAAACTCAATATTTGAATTTTAGCACCAACGTCGTTCTGAATTCTCTTTCGAATGCCACAGGTCTAACCTAATTGGGATTCTCCAAGTCAAAGTTGTGTCCAATCTCCCATAATGACCTAATTATGGACTCGTTCAGTAGAAAAAACTTGTACGACTTGCCACATGTCACTATTTCATCCTTCAGCTCTGAAATTGATAGCCGAGAAACTACAGTCCATGTACTTGTGACCACATTTTACGGCACTCCAATCCGATGCTCAGAGAGAGAGTTAGGAATATTTTCCCACGATCACCTCTTTGAGATGAAATTCGGGAGCCTGAAAAAGAACTACTTTCCACATATCATATCTCCAAAAATATTGCGAACCAAGCTCTGAAATTTTTTGACAAGTTTCCTCAGGATTTCGGCTTCGCACCCTAAAATTTTCAGATTTTGAACCTTCATATAAAACAGGTTATAGAGAAAATTCCACGATGACCTGTTTAGAGCAACGAAACCCTAGAATCCAAAGCTCTCATACCAAATGTTGTGTAAACAACTCCAAAAATAGAAGAAAAGAGATATGAATGCCTTATAAATAAGCCACTTCAAGAGGGTAACCTCCAATACATTACATAAATGAACGATTCTTGGATGATACAATTTACAAAACCTCCTTTCTATATATAGGAGTCCATGGGGCCATAATGTAATCCTAGTGGGCCACAATGTAATCCTAGCCAACCTAACAATAATAATTTAAGGGCACAATAATAACAAAATGGGGGTTACAAGGGTACAATAATAACAATAAGGGGTTACACTAACAACAATAAGGGACTATACTAGTAATATAGGGACCTAAAAAATTCTTTGAATGGAAATTTGCCATTCAATCCAATTGAACAAGCATTGTTCAATCGGATTAATTTCTTAGTGTTTTTGTGTTTTATTTTCTTGTTGTTCAAAATCTTTGAGCGATTTGTTGTTCAATCCAATTGAACAACTGTTGTTCAATCGGATTTAACAACCATTTTTTTTCCGTTTTTATTATTTTGTTGTTCAAACTCTTTGAATGGATGTTGTTCAATCTAATTGAATAGCTATTGTTCAGTCGGATTGAACAACCGTGTTTTTTTTTCGTGCTTGTTATTTTGTTGTTCAAACTCTTTGAACGACTGCTATTAAATCCAATTAAACAACTATTGTTCAATCGGATTGAACAACCGTATTTTTACGTTTTTATCTTTCTTTCTTCAAATTCTTTGCAACAAGCTAGCGGTTCAATCCAATTGAGCAGTGTTCTTCAATCCAGGTGAAAAACCATGTTTTTGTGTCTTTATTTCTCCTTGCTATTCAAATTATTTGAATCAGTTTGCTATTCAATCAGATTGAACTACCGAGTGTTATTCAAAGGAATTGAATAGCTGATTTTTTTCCTCTCTTTAAAGAAGCACGATCCTTCTTTCTTTTGTCGATATCCTCTCCTCATTCCACACCCTAGCTGTAAAAGACATCTCTGAGTAGGAATTGGCAGCTGAAGAAAATGAAAACAGTAAAATTTCTAATATGATGATCCTTTGACACTATAATCTCTAACCTGGAAGATGACATTGCACATCTATGTAATGAAGGGCTAAGTCATTCCCAGCTCAAATATGTCATCACATAATATATGGTCTTATGATGGTATATCTTTCTGCACTCTCGAGTAGTATTTCCCTTTGACATAAAGAAATAGGAATAAGGGGTATTAATTGTATTGGAATTCTTTTTACTTCTCACACCATCCCTAACTCTTAAGGAGTAAATGAGCCTCCCTTCATGTATAAAGAATAACTATTATGTTTACATGCAAATTTTTTAAGAGAGGATAGGGGGCCTCATCACGAGCCAACCTACCATAATCATAAGGGTTTAGCAGGTGACATGCCCACAATGGCCATCACACCAAGGTAATGACCTTCTGAATTGCTTGAAGGACAAGAGGTCTCATCACGAGCCGACCTGATCACTCTATTACAATCCTAGTGAATGGCACTACGACTATCTGGCCATCATACCAGCATAGTGGCCTCCTCATAAATCAAAATTCTTATGTTTCAAAAAGAAGTACTATGTTCATATGAAAATTTTCAAGAGAGGATAAGAGGTCTCATCACGAGCCAGCCTACCATGTTCATAATAGTTTAACAAGTGACATGCCCACAATGGCCATCACACCAGGGTAATGACCTTCTCAACTGCTTGAAGGAAAGGAGGTCCCATCACCAGACGACCTGATCACTCTGCTACAACTCTAGTGAGTGGCACTGTGGATATCTGGCTATCATACCAGCATGGTGATCTCTCCACAAAATCGGCAAAATAACTACTTTTACATGAAGGATCCTGGCTCATTTTTCGGGTTAAAATAGCAACCCTGTCAAGGCTATGAATTCCTGTTGGCAACAGTGGCTCTACTTATGGTATGAGAGTATGTTTCAACGATAGCCAATTACTCTTACATATACCTTATCTCCTAATTTTCTTCCAAACCCACTACTCGAATTAGTGATAATACTATTCTAAGTAACTATATGCTTGCATGTTTGAACTTCGGGATGACGACACCAATCATTATCTATCTCAGTCATGCTTCCATCACACTTTACCATTAAAGAAGGAAATCCTATCATAATAATATCTATACTTCTATCTTCCCCTTTCCAGTCACTTCCACATGAGATACACTTATGATAACTTCCAATTATGACCTTTACACTGCATGCGCTCATAATTACTCAATCACTCCTCTTTCCTTGAGCTCCAAAGCCACAGACTCTATTCTAGCGTACAAACTATGAATACTGAAACCTGACTTTTCCCCCATATGCATTCATTATTGATCAAATATCTCTTGTACTTGAGGACATGGATGGCCTTACTGTGAGAGAGGGGGTGTAATTATCCATAAATATCAAGCATGCAAATTTCCTGCACAAATTCCATTGGATACGCTGATAAGACCAAAGGATCATTGCAATTAAGATATGAAGTTACCTACAAAAGGATGCAATTTCTCTTTCTCTAGCATACAATGTTCATTCTAACCAATAGGGCCGAAAGATGACACAATCAGAAGAAGAAATTAGCTCAAGAAAACACATCAGCCATGGGAGGAAACTCTCTCCGGAATGAACCTACGACCTTCCCGATTTCAGATGCAGCTCGCACTATCCTCTAGCAAGCTGGCTGGCTGCCATATTTACACAAATTACAAGGATTTGATACATAGATATAAATTGAGTTCCTACAGAACCTATAGGAGGGACAGACTAGGCTCAGGGGAAGGATTATACCGATCACAGAAGATATTATTGTTGAAGTTTTCAGAATACCAACAGAGGGAGAGAGATGGATCGAAAAACACCTTCTCCTACGAGAGGCAGTCGTAGCATACCAGGATCTAGAAGAGCCATTGGAACGAAAAGGAAAAGGCATTAACCCTACCTATCTACATCAACTGTGGCAAGAACTGACAGCATTCATCCAGAGATTCATCACATGCGATGGACGCCAAGACGTGGTAAAACCCCGTCAACTCAAATTATTAGTCGTGCTTAAAAAAAATATTTCAATTAATCTGCCTGCTTTCTTAAATTATATATTACACGACACTATTGTTCGAATAAGAAAAGCTAAAATCCTCAAAGCATTAAGTCGGTCACACACCACGGGTTAGTCAAATTAATCACTGTAATGTTCCCAATTTTTAGCCTCAAGCTAAAAAGGAACATTATAGTTGCATATTTTATTTGTGCTTAATAAAATGGGTAAGGGGACACCTTAACCCTCTTTTTATGAAGAAATAAAACTCCTTGTGTGAAAGGAGGAATAATAAAACGTGAGCACCACATGGTGTGAGCAGGGATTGGGCATGCTTGATCTAGTCATTTTGACCAAGTCAACTAAAACTGTCTAGATGCATTGAACCTTCTTGGACAACGCAGTTTTAGTGGAGGCTCCACTTGCATGAGCTATAGGCAAGTGTGAATGGGACCCATGGTGAGGAGAGTTCATTTGATTTATAAGGAGGATTTGGAAGCCCATTTTCATTATGCATTAGCTTATCATTTTCGTTGGGTCTGCAAAGACTTGCATCCCCGGGTTGTTTAGCAAGGTTGTAGTGTTCTTGAACCCAAGGGTGTTCCTGGTAGGGAATCCCTTCCTCATCCTCAAGGAAGGAGAGATTTTGGACTTAATTTCCTCATTTGGGCATTTGGCCAAGCTTACCCCTTCAGCTACAACGTTATTTTGTTGGGCAGAAAATGTTTTGTTGTTGGGAGCAGCAACAGAGGAACTCTCAGACTCATTCTTGGCTTGTTCTTCGGTGGAGTTATTGCATATTATTTGGAGGAGTAGAAGAGGAGACTCCCGAGATTAATTTCAGATCTTTGGCACCAGGCCAATCATTCACCATCTCCCACAGCACAGTCTAGGGCATAAACTGTGTTATTTATGTAGGCAGTTGTTGGGAGAGCCATTGGAGCTTGTCAGGAGGAGTGTTTTTGAGTAAAAAGGATCAGCCCTTTGCTTGAGAACATT